>JTEE01000252.1:806160-833683 GCA_002896455.3 Chlorella sp. ArM0029B
CCGTGGCTGGGGATAAATGGAGATGCCGCCACTGCCTTGCAAACACGGCACTGCAGAACAAACTGCAAACCAGCCTGAGGTTGGCAGCTGGTTGCGGTGGGGTGGGGTGGGGTGGGGCGACCCATAGTATTGGCGGGCGGGCCACGTGGCGGGCTTGCAGGTCAGCGAATGCTCTGCCCCCGGCACTTGGCCCACAATATGGGCAAGTTGCTGCCACATCTCACATGCTGTCGGCCGTCAGCCGCCTCTCGGCTGCTATTATTGATTATTCACACAACCAGCAGTGTGCTTCCTTCCCTTCCCTTGCTGGCACGATCTGTGGGCACCCCACCACCCTCCCCTGCATCCCCTGCATCCCCATCCTCATCCCCTGCATCCCCTGCATCCCCGTCCCCTGCATCCCCATCCCCTGCATCCCCATCCCCTGCATCCCCGTTCCCCTGCATCCCTGTTTCCCTGCAGATCATCTTTGCCAGCCGCACCCACTCCCAGCTGTCCCAGTTTGTGTCGGAGCTGCACCGCACCTGCTTCGCCGACGAACTCTCCCTGGTGGCCTTGGGCTCCCGCAAGGTGTGTGTGCATGTGTGTGCGTGTGCTGCTGCACACACCTGCTGAATATCCGCTTGTGTGTGTGTGTGTGTGTGTGCGTGTGTGTGTGTGTGTGTGTGTGTTGTGTGTGTCCCCCCTCCCCCCCGTCGGCGTGCGTGTTGTGTGTGTGTGTGTGTATGTGTGTGCGCTGGGTATGCTGTGCCTCCCTGGCCTGCAGGCGGGAGAGGAGGGGTGATGCAGCCCCTCACCGCCTCACGGCGCCATCCTGCTGGGGCCATGCTGTGCCCCTGCCCGCTGCGCTGTACATCACCAACCGCACACCATCTACCCGTGTGCTGTGCAGTGTCTCACGCTGTGCCCATGCTGTGCCCATGCTGTGCCCCTGCCCGCTGTGCATCACCAACCGCACACCATCTACCCGTGTGCTGCGCAGTGTCTCACGCTGTGCCCATTCTGTGCTGTGCCCATGCTGTGCCCATGCTGTGCCCATGCTGTGCCTCCCTGCCCTGCAGGCGCTGTGCATCAACGACAGCGTGCTGCGCCTGCAGTCGGGCCCACTCATAAACGAGCGCTGCCTGGAGCTGCAGAAGCCGGGCAGCAGCGGCAGCAAAAAGGCGGCAGCGGTGGCAGGGGCGGCTGGCGCCGGCGGCGGGGACGCGGTGGGACCGCAGCGTAAGGTGGGACGGGGGAGGGGGCGGCGTGGGTGGCATTGTAACAGTTCATGTCTGGGATTGCCTGGCCGGGCCGGGCCTGGCTGGGATGGACTGACTGGGACGGCTGGTTGAAACAATCAGATTGGCTGTCTGGCTGCCTGGCAGGGATGGCTTGGCCTGGCTGGCTGCCTGGCTGCTGCTCACTCGCTGCGTAAGTGCTGCTCACACTGCTGCTGATCCACACCGGTGGGGCTGCAGCGGGGCCGCAGCGCAAGGTGGGGCGGGGCGGGGGAGGTTTGCCTCATGGCAAGGCCAGACTCACGGGGAGCCTGGGTGGCTGGTCGGCTGGCTGGCTTGGATGGACTGGCTGGCTTGAATGGCATGGCCTGGCTGGCTGCCTCTCTGTTGCTCACCCGCTTCTACGGTGCTGCTCACACTGCTGCTGATCCCACACCTTTGCTGCCCCTGCTGCCTTTGCCTGCCCCCACGCCCTCCCCTCCCCTGCCCTCCCCTGTTCGACAGGCGGCAGGCAAGGGCGGCAGCGGGCGGTGCCCCTACCTGGCAGGGGTCACCCAGGCGGCCGCCACTACTCGAGACATGATCCTGGCCCAGCCGCTGGACATTGAAGAGCTGGCCAAGCTAGGTGAGACAAATGTTGGGTCACCTATTGGAAAGGGGAGGGAGGGGTTGAGCTGCTGCCACTGGATTTTGCAGATTGTACCAAGGCTGGTGGGATGCCTCTCTATTGGTGAGGGTTGGTAGGGTTGCGTTGCTGCCATTGCCCAAGATGTGATGTTGGCACACCCGATGGGCATGGAGAGCAGGGCAGGTGGGAAGGGGAGGCCAGCGGGCACTGCCCAGCTCCCCTGTCACCCCCTTCCCACAATTCATGCACACCACCCCCTGCCCAGCCCACTTCTCTGCTGCTCACTCAACATGCACTTGTTCCCCACATACGCCTGCTCCTGCCTGCCGCCTTCTGTGCTCCACAAGCCTCCCAGCCTACCTCCACCCGCCGCCTGCCTGCCCTCTGTGACCCACAAGCCGCCCCGCCCACCTCCATTCTCCCCGTGCCTGCCCTCTGTGCCTCACAAGCCTCCCCGCCCACCTTCTGAGGCCCACAAGCCGCCCCGCCCACCTCCACCCTCCCCCTGCCCGCCCTCAGGCCGCCGCAAGTCGGTCTGCCCCCACACATGCCTGGCCTGCCTGCTCCCCGCACTCCTCCAAGCCGGACAGAAAACAAGCTTTAGCCACCCTGCCCACACGCCACCCCGCACTCTCAAGCCACCGCCATTCCCTGCCCCGCCCGCAGGCCGCCGCAAGTCGGTGTGCCCCTACTATGCCGCCCGCCGGGCTGTTCCCGAAGCCGACATCATCCTGGCACCCTACAGCTGCCTGCTGGCGCGGGAGACGCGGGAGGCGCTGGGGCTTCGGCTGGAGGGGAATGTGGTGATTGTGGACGAGGGGCACAACCTAGGTGGGCTGGGTTGGCAGCAGTGGGTGCCAGTAGCGGGTGACAGGTTTCAAAGCCTGAAGGGGAAGGAGAGGCTGGTGCTGGCACATGCTGGCTCCGCTGGAAACGGATGTGGTCGTTGTAAGTGCGAGGTACACCCTAGCCTGGGTGGGCACTGGCGCCACGGGCGCTCTTATGCTCATCCACCACACCCCTCTTGCACGCTGGCAGTCAGCCCTTTGCCCCCCACCCCCCATCCTCCACCCCCTGACACTACCCACTTGCTCCCCTGTAGTCGCTGCCACCCCTCTGCCCCCCACCCCCCATCATCCGCCCCCTAACACGACCCACTTTCCTCCCCATACCCCGTGGCCGCTCGCTCCCCTGCAGTCGACGCCATCAGCAGCAGCCACTCTGCTGAGCTGTCGGCGGGCCAGGCGGCGACAGCTCAGCGCCAGCTCACCGCCTACTTCCAACGCTTCCAGTCCCGCCTGGCGCCCGGCAACTGCAGGCACATGCAGACGCTGCTGCGGGTGGCGCAGGTGGGGCAGGCAGGCCAACTTAAGGGGTGTTTTATGGCGGCGATCGGATTCCACACTGGGGTTCTTGAATGCAGGCACGTGCAGACACCGCTGCGCAGGTGGGGCAGGTGGCGCGGGTGTTGAGCATTTGAGGCATATGAGGCATATGAGGGGCAGGTGGCGAGCTTGTGAGGGGCAGGCGGGTCAGCAAGGGGGTGGTATCGGTGGGCTCAGGCCCACGCTGGGGTCACCCACTGCAGGCACGTGCAGACGCTGCTGTGCGTGGAGTAGGTGGGGCAGGGGACGAGAACGTGAGGGGCAGGCGGGCGAAGAAGGGGGTGGTGTCTGTCTGGAGCTCGAGAGGCTTCACTGGGGATCCCAAACGCAGGTGCATACAGATTCACCCAGGATTCCCTCAGGGTGAGCAGCCACTGAGCTGCCGATCCTTCTGCTATCATCATCCTGCCCACCATCCTGCCTCATCCTGCTCCACCATCCTGCCTCATCCTGCCCTACCATTCTGCCTCAGCCTGCCCCACCATCCTGCCTCATCCTGCCCCACCCTGCCTCCTCACCTTCTGCAGGTGCTCTGCCAGGCCGCCAGCGGAGGCATGCAGCTGGGCCCATCTCCTGGCAGCAGCACCGGCGGCGGCAGCAGAGGTGCATGTGAGGGCGTTGCCAACCCAGCTGCCAGCTCAGCCGCCAGCTCAGCGGCCCCCAGCGGCGGCAGCGTGCTCACTGTCAACGATTTTTTGCTGCACACGGGGCTGGACAATTTGAACCTCTTCAAGCTCGTCAGGTGAGCTTTACCTTCTTTTGCATACGACTCTGATTGATCTTCAGAGCTCTGCAGGTGCACGGCAATCTGAGTTACATTTCAACGCTCTGTGAGTGGGATGGCACATGCTGCACCTTTTCAAGCTGGGCAGGTGGGAGCGGGTGTCAGGGCTGCGTTCTTTCTTGCCTGCCTGCCTGCTTGCCTGCCTGCAAGCCTACCCGGCAGCCGGCCAGACATCTTGTCCCCTGCTCCCCTGCTTCTCTGCTCCGTTTTCCATTGGAATTACTGCATGCACCCCCACCTGCCTTCAAGTATTGCCCTGCCGCAGCTACATCCGAGAGAGCAAGGCGGTGTACAAGGTTGCCGGCTTCTGGCAGTCCCAGCAGAAGAAGGAAGCAGAAGCAGCAGGAGCAGGAGCAGCAGCAGTAGGAGGAGGGGGAGGGAAGGCGGCAAAAGCAGGGGCAGCAAACAGCAGCGGTGCAGGAGCAAGCGGCAGCGGCGCGGGGACAGGGGCGCTGCATGCCCTGGTCTCCTTTCTCCAATCTTTGACCAATGCGGATGCAGACGGGCGCATTGTAGTGCAGCCACCGGCAGCGTCTCAGCTGCAGCAGCAGCAGCAGCAGCCAGGTGGCTGCAGCGGCGGGGTTCTGGGAGCAGGAGGAGGAACCAGCGGAGCAGCATCATCATCAGCAGCAGCGGCAGCAGGGGAGGGAGACGGCAGCGGCAGCAGCGGCGGCGGCCTGCTCAAGTTTGTGTTGCTGAACGCTGCAGCACACTTCGGGGAGGTGGTGTCTGCTGCGCACGCTGTGGTCCTGGCCAGCGGCACGCTGTCCCCCCTGCAAAGCGTGCTGCACCTCTTCCCCGGAGTGCCGCCGCACCGGCTGCACCGCTTTGCCTGCGGGCATGTGGTGGGGCAGGAGAGGTGAGCCGGGAGCGGGGGCAGCAAGGGCGGGGAGGAAGAGGAGGGGCGGGCAGATTGCAGGGGAGTATGCAAAGGAGGGGGAGCGGTGGGCAGCAAGCGGGGGATGGAGAGGAGGTGTGGGCAGAGAGCGGGGATGGAGAGGAGGTGTGGGCAGGAAGTGGGGTAGCAAGGCAGGCGTGCAGCAACCCGTTGCCAGGGTACGGCTGAGAGGCGAGGCAATCAATGTGTCCGTTCTGTAAGGCTGCACCTTCGATACCTGAGCTGCCACAACAATGCCCCTTGTCACGGGGCAATCCTCCAATCCGACTTGGTCCTCCGACAAATGCCCACCTCTTGTCCGCCCCTAATTTCACCCAAATCAGTCCCTGCCCTGTCAATGCCGTTGTGCCCGGCCCGTTGTGTGGCCCACTCCGCCGGTTTCGTGCCCAATTCGCACCCACCCAATCCCTGCCTTGCTCTACCCCTTACTCTGCCACAACCCGTGTCGCCGTCTATTTGTTCGCAGGCCCACCCCTTTCTCGCCCCCATCTCCACCCAATTCAGTCCCTGCCCTGTCAACGCCGTTGTGCCCGCCTCTTTGTGTGCAGGCTGCTGGCACTGGCGGTGGGCTCCGGTCCCTCTGGTGCCACCCTGGACTTTCGTCACGCCAGCCGCGGCACCCCAGCAACAATAGATGAGCTGGGGAGGCTGGTGCTGAACTCCTGCCAGGTCGGCTGCTGTGTGCACCTCGACACATGCCTATTTTTATCTTTCCCCTGCCATGGAATGCCCTGCTGTGCCCCCACTGCCTGCCTGCCCTGGTGTGTGCCTGCCTCACGTGCTCCTCCTGTCCATTTTTTCCTGTGGCATGTGCTCCCCTGCAATCGCCTGAAATCTTCTCTGAAACGCTTCCCTGCTTCGCCCTCGCCCGCTGCCACCCACCCCTCCACTCTGTACCCTCCTCCCTACCACCTGCCTCCCTGAGCAGGTGCTGCGGGCGGTGGGGTGGCCGTTCCCTCCCCTGCCCCTCCTTTCCACAATCTGCTCCTCCCTGCCGCCTCCATTGCTGCTTGTGCGAGCAGGTGGTGCCAGGTGGCGTGGTGGTCTTCTTCCCATCCTTCTCCTATGCCGAACAGGTGCATGCCAGGTGAGCCCACATTCACTCATTCACTTGCAGCGCCACAGCAACACAAACGTGTGCCGCAAATGCGTCATCTCAACGTTCTGAAAAATAAATTAAAAATGTGAAAATCAGAGTTTCCTCATCCTCTTTAAGTGAGTCTACCGGATGCAAACTCGTTTGCCGAGCCACCAAGGAAGGCTGTGAGAAGGCTGTGAGAAGGCCAGGTGGCTTATGCACAGGGCAAAGCTGCTGTGCGGCATGGGGCTTGGAACGTGCGTGTACATGTGCCTGCAATTCTGTGGCCCCTGATACCTAGAGCTGGCACGTGGGTGACGCGTGCCAACTCTTCTGCACCCCTGCGCTCAGCCCCACACAGTGCTAGCACACCGCTCCCCCCCACCCCAGCCCCCACCTGCTGCCCCAGTTCGCCTTGCATGAATGGCAGCGCCCGCATGCACACACCTCCTCTTCAATACCAGCATGAGTGCCTTGCCTGCAATGTGCCTCCGCCGCCTTGTGTGTGCAGGTGGCAGCAAAGCGGCAGCAGAGCGCCCGCATCCCCACCCCGCTCCTCAATGCTAGCACACATGCTTTCCCTGTGTGCCTCCGCCGCCTTGTGTGCACAGGTGGCAGCAGAGCGGCCTGCTGCGCCAGCTGGGCGCCCGCAAGCGCGTGTTTCGAGAGCCTCGGTCAGCTGGGGAGGTGGAGGGATGCCTGCAGGAATATGGCAGCTGCATTGAAGCTGCCTCTGCCTCTGCTGGCATCAGGAGCGGGAGCAGCGGTGGCTGCCAGGGAGGCCAGGGCGGCAGCAGCAGCAGCAAAGGCGGTGCACCGGGGAGCATCAGCACGGCCTGCTTGCTCGGCAGCAGCGGGGGCGGCAAGGGCGGCGGGTCAGGAGGCAGCACTGCGGCGCGTGGCAGCGGACAGGGCGGGGTGACGGGCGCGGTGCTGCTGTGCGTGGTGGGGGGCAAGCTGGCTGAGGGAATCAACTTTGGGGACGCGCTGGGCAGGTGAGGTTGGCTGGGTGGCTTGGCAGGAAGGAAAGGGGAGGTGGGGAGGGCGGACTGCTTTGGAGACGCGCTGGGCAGGTGGCGTGAGGGGTGCTTACGCCCACGTGGCGGTGGGGAGCTAAGCAGATTATGATTACGGATGGAAAGGGGATTTTTTAATTAATTAATTTTTAATTCCATAGGATGGAAAGGGGAGCTAAGCAGGATGGGAAGGGAGAGGCGTTCGTTTCTGGGGTAGCTTCTGGCTGAGGGGATCAACTTTTGGGATGCACTGGGCAGGTGTGAGTAAGGCAGGATGTGAGGGCATGTTGTGGGAGGAGAGCCTGGCAGGCCGGCAAGTGTGGGCGGGCGGGCCGGTAGCATTTTGGCTTGGATATATGGCTGGGCGGTGCGGGGCGCAGGCCATACGGAGGTTCGTAGAGCACAACGGGACAGGCAGTGTGAGGCGAGTTGCACATGAGTACCCTTGTGCGCACGCTTTGCCTGCCGTGCCGTTCCCCTGCCGTGCCTGATCCCCCGCTGTGCCTGACATACCCCTGCTGTGCCTGCTGTGCCCCACTGCAGGTGCATCATCATGGTGGGCCTGCCTTGCCTTGCACATGCTTTGCCTGCTGTGCATGACTCAGCATGCTGTGCCTGCTTTGCCTGCTGTGCACTCACTGCAGGTGCGTCATCATGGTGGGCCTGCCCTACCCCAACCCATCAGACCCAGAGCTCCAGGAGCGCATGCGGTTCATGGACCGAATGGCGGCAGCAGGCACAGCAGCAGGCGCAGCGGGTACAGCAGGCACAGCAGCGGGCACAGCAGCAGGCGCAGCAGGCACAGCAGCGGGCGCAGCAGGCACAGCAGCGGGTGCAGCAGGCACAGCAGCAGCAGCGCCGCAGTCGGCAGTGCAGCCGCCAGCGGCAGCGGCGGCTGCGGCCCTGGTGCCTGAGGGTGGTCGTGAGTATTACTCCAACCTGTGCATGAAAGCGGTGAACCAATGTGTGGGGCGAGTGATCCGACACCGAGGCGACTGGGCCGCAGTGCTACTGGTGGATGCCAGGTCAGCGTCATGCTGTGTTGCGCTGTGCTGTGCTGTGCTGTGGGCTGCTGTGCTGTGTGCTGCTGTTCCGTGGGTGTGAGCTGCCGTGCTGCTGGTGGATGCCAGGTCGCGTCATGCCATGCTGCACTGTGTTGTGTGCTGCTGTGCTGTGTGCTGCTGGTGGATGTCAGGTCAGTGTTAAGCTGTGCTGCGCTGTGCTGCGCTGTGCTGCGCTGTGCTGTGCTGTGCTGGTGCTGCGCCCTGTTTTGCTGCGCTGTGCTGTGTTCTGACGCTGTGCTGCCTCGTCAAATGAGGGACAGCGAGACACCACTCATGTGCTGTGTGCTGTGTTGCTGGTGGACGCCTGGAGGTGAGCGTGATGCATCGCCCTGCGTTGTTTGCCCGGTGGTGTTGTATTGCCTGGGGCGGAGAAGTCAGTGTTGGGTTCATGTTTTCCACACTGCTCTTTGGGCTGCTGTGGTGGACGCCAAGTCAACGTTATGCCTTGCTGTGCTGCGCTGTGCTGCTGCTGCTGCTGGGGTCCAGGCCAGCCCTGCACCCAGCTATGCTAAACTGCGCTATGCCGGCGTGCGCATGTGATCCATCTTTGCTGCCCCCGCTTTGTGCGTGCTCCATTGCTGCCCACCCACCTTCTCTGTCTTCCCCCAGCCGTGTGCTGCAGGTATGCGTCGGCAGTGGGCAGCCAGGCCCAGCTGACCGGCCCGCTGGCCAAGCTGCCAGGCTGGATTCAGCAGAGCCTGCAGGTGGGGCCTGCAAGGATAGTGTTCACACCGTCTCTCAAACCAACCGGATTGTTGGAGCTTAAAAGCACCCCAAAAGATGCAGCGTTATGTTGCAAGGCTGGGAAACTGGGCAATGCACACACCTGCCCGTCCCACAAACTGCCTTCTGCAGGTGGGGCGCAGCTTTGGAGACTCTTTTGGCCGGCTGGCTCGCTTCACACGCGCCATGGCGGCGGCAGAGGCGGCAGCAGCGGCTGGCGGCGAATGAACCTATCCGACCGAAGGCTGCACAATTCCCTTTGTAACCTCTCCCCTGTTTCGTTTCATGTACCATGCTCTGCACTTGCCATTCACGAAATTTGCGCCTGCCTTCTCTGCCTCACCACTCCTGTATAGCTTGCCGCCGATGTGTACACCACTTAGCTTACAGCACTTGGTCACTAAGGGACTAGAAGTTTACAATCATGCCAGTGTGAGTAAAGTCACATGGCGTTCACGTCTAGCTCAGGTCAGTACGTCGATAACGGGGAGGACACACGTAACACGGGGCAGCAGCGCAGTGTTGAAAGATGACAGCGTTGCAATACTTTGATGGACGAATAGGGGCAGCTTACGAAAGGGGTAAACACACGCGTGTCGCTAATACCCGCTCTGCTTCTGGCAGCAGGGGGGGCCATCTTCCGAGCCCTGTGAAGCAGCCACCTCACCGGGACTGCTGGCCCAGCAGAGGCCACATGTGATTGATTCGGTAGACAGCAGCGCCAGGGCTGGCGCCAGGCGAAGCACACTGTACACCCATGAGGCTCAGGGGGGCTGTGGGCTTTGCAAGGGCGCCTCTGTGGCCCCCTCCAGACATGTAGGTGCACGCCTGCGCCAGGCTGGCGCCAGCACATGCGCATTGGTGACCGCAGGAGGCTCAGGGGAACTGCTGGCCCAGCAGGGATGCCTCTGTGGCCACCAGAGAGGCAATGAGCATCACCTCGCCGGCGTTGCCTGCGGGTAACAAGGGTGGAAGGGCAGGTGAGATGCCGAGCTGGTGAGATGAGTACAGAAAAAGACAGCTTGCACTGCGCGGCAGGGGCGGGCACAGCTAGGGCACTGCCTGGCAGGCAGACCGCGGCACCGTCAAAGCTGCACCGACCATGCATGCTGCAACCAGCACACATGCCCCAGTGCACAGTTTTGTGTTTCCAAGCATGCACGGCCTGGCCTACCCTTCAGGATCATGGGTGCCTGCATTTCAGCACGCACAGACAAAGCAAAAGAAGCAGGCACATGCATGTGCTTATGCATGCACGGCCTGGCCTACCCGTCAGGATCATGGCATGGGGGCAAAGACGCAGAAGGAGGAAAAGTCCCGTCCCTCAGCAGACACAGCCGTATAAATTCATGCACGGCCTGGCCTACCCGTCAGGATCATGGCTTGGGGGCCAAGACGCATAGAGTGCAAAAGTCCCGTCCCTCAGCAGACACAGGCGTAAAGAGGCATGCAGGGCACTGCCTACCCGTCAGGATCATGGGTGCCACGCTGCGTGGGATGAGGCCCGCCGACAGCGCCAGGCAGGCGGCTGGCCCCACGGCAAAGGGCCACTGGGCGGGGTCTTGCAGGGCTGCCGAGGCGCCCAGGGCGGTGAGGAGCACGGTGGTCAGGGCGACTGGGATGATGCGGGTGAAGTCGAATCCGGGGTCGTTGTAAGTGTAGTGGAAGATGCCTCCTGACCAGGTGGGCCTGCGAGGCAGAGGGAGATGATAGGATAAGAAAACGATGATAAGACAAGAGTAAGACGACAATAGAGTGCAGGGTGGGGGCAGGCATTGATTGACTGATGAGGGGATGCTGGTGGGAAGGTTTGGGTGAGGTGGGGTGGGGTGGCGTGGGGAGGTGGGTGGGGAGTGGGCAGGCATTGCAAGAGAGAGGCCGGGACGGGAGATCTCCGGAGAGGGAGTAGGAGGAGCCGCGGGGAGGAAGTGGATGTTGGTGGGCTTGCCGTTCGTGCAGCACATGCATATGCCTCGTCGTCACTGAGCAGGCCCCTCTGCCCCAACAGCCTCACCCCTCAGAGCCAGCTCAGGGGGCAGGGGTCCCACACCTCAGCTGGTTTCCTCAACCCACGCCCAAGCGCGTATTCTTCTTCACCCTCACCTCACCCCCAGCCCCTACCACTCCTTTTTTGTTTGTGTCCAGCCAATCGCGCCCTTCCATTTCTGGCCCACCCGCCAACCCGCTGCTCGTCCTCAGCCCCCTCACCTCGTCTGCAGCAGCAGTGTGTTGCGCAGCGTGGACAGCCCGACCACAGCGGTGCACGCCAGCGCCACGCCGCCCTCCACCCACCCGTTGCTGGCCCAGCCCACGCCCAGACGCTGCCCCAGGTCCAGCCCCGTCAGGCACAGCAGGGGGGCGGCAGAGTGGAAGAGGAAGCGGGGGTCGTTCAGGGCGTCCAGCAGCCCCAGGTTCTTCTGGCCCGCATTGGTGATGAAGCGGCCTGCAGCGCACGACCCAGGGTGTGAGGAGAGTGGTTGAATGGCCACACAACTACAACAGGCAGGGTTGACAGTGGCATCCAGCAGCCCCAGGCTCTTTCGGCTGGTGGGGTCAAGGCGGTTGGATTGACAGATGCATGTCATTGAGATCTGAGGGTTGGAGGGCAGGCATGGAGCCCAGCATCACACCGCACAACTTGTCCGACAGTTGGCCCCAGCAGTGACGCGCCAAACGCCCGACAGCACCCGCTTCGCACACGCAAGCCAAGCCGCAGCAGCAGCCCCACCCAGAGCCTCTTTCAACTATGTTCGCCCCACCACCCGCCAGCACGTCACGATGCCCACCCAGCTCTTCCTAGTCAATGCCGCTGCACCCACCTGCCGCCAGCACCACTCCCAACCCCATCACCCCTTGCAACTGGGGCCCACCTGCCGCCAGTACCAGTTTGCGTACACCAGCCCCCCAGCAATGCTCAGCACCCCCACTGCCCCCTTTGCTCAGCTCCCTATTGCCCCTTTGCATCTGGTGCCCACCTGCGGCCAGCACCACGATTTCGTACACCAACCCCGCAGCAATGCCCAGCATCACTCCCAGTCCCATCAACCCTTTGCATTTGGTGCCCACCTGCGGCCAGCACCACGTTTTCGTACACCAACCCCGCAGCAATGCCCAGCACCGCTGCCAGGCCCAGCGAGCTGAACTGTGAGAGCTAGCTGGTGCGGCTGGTGACGGCGGCCTTCCCGGGGTTCAGAGACGACTGCGCCTTCAGGTACAGTGACTGCACTTGTGCTGGAGGATGGTGCTGCTGCTGCTGCTGCTGCTGCTGCTGCCACTGGTCTGTGTTCGTGCATTTGCTGCTGCGGCTGCTGTTGCTACGATTGGCTCCTGCTTTTGCTGGTTCAGAGACCACTGCGCCTTCAGGTACGCGGCTGCAAACTGCCTGTGTGCTGGGGGATATTGGTGGTGGCGCTGCTGATGCTGCCAGGTGTATGCGCCTCCAGTGCTGCTGCTGGTGCTCCTGCTGCTGCTCCTGACGCTGATGCTGCTTCTGATGCAGCTGCTAGTTGTACCTCCTGCATCTGCGCCTGCTGCTGCTGCTGCTGCTGCTGCTGCTGCTGCTGCTGCTGCTGCTGCTGCTGCTGCTGCTGCTGCTGCTGCTGCTGCTGCTGCTCCTGGCACGGTTTCTTTCTTCCGCCCCCTGCGTGTGCTGCTGCTGCTGCTGCTGCATCCCATCCCGCTCTCAGCCCATCTTTCGCATGTGGCTGCAGTGCTGTCTTGGCGCCCACCCTATGTGCTCATACCACCCATGCGCATCGCCACCCATGCGTGTCCCTCGTCCATCTCAACTGGCTGCAGGGTCTGGCAGCTCTCCTCTCAAGCTCTTCCATGAAGCTCTTAACTCGAGGGGGCGCCGTATTGTTGACGCTCGTTTGTGTCCGCCTTCCCCTCTCAACTGGCTGCAGGGGTCGGCAGCTGTTCTTCTACAAGCGGGCCCAAATCTTTGTGGCAGACCTGTGGGGCTCCTTCCGGGGGCAGGGCCTGGGAGCCTTCACAGACATACAAAAAAATTACCATGTTTGCAGGTGGGCTGCTTCTTTCTTCACATTCTTTGCTGTGCTAAGCCAGTTCCCTAGGGCTTTGCTAGTTCCCTGTTCATTTTTCATTTTTCATGTGCATGCTTGCTGCCAGTGACTGCGGTGACGTCAAGCAGATCAACACGTGTGCAGGTGGGCTGGGCTTTGCCTGTGCAGGTGGGCTGGGCTTTGCCAGCGCTCATTCCGTTCAAAGCCTTGCTTGCTGCCCCCTGCTTGCTGCCGATAGCTGCGGCGTTTGCGAGTGGGCTGGGTGTTGTGTTTTCCGTCCGTCCCTCACCTGCAAGCGTGCTGCCCATAGCAGGGCATCCACCAAACCACCACGCTTGCAGGATCTCCTGCCCTGCGCTGCCGTGCCTTCGCCGTCGCCTCCCAAGCCGTAGTTATCAGCCCTTCCCCCTTGGCAACCGCCCATCCCCGCCCCCTGCCCCTCACCATACCTTGTCCCACCGCCTGCCCACTCTAACCCTGGCGACCTGCTTGCCCGAGATGCTCCGGGATATGAGCTGTTGCATTACGCCGCCCCGCTTCCGGCACGCTCCCGACATCTCACACCCCTTCCCACTCCTACTGACCCCTGCACCCCCTGCCCTGGCCCACCCTGGCAGACTACCGCGTGCCTGTGGTGCTGCGGGAGCTCGGGGTGCTGCACTACGCTCCCCCTCTGGCCGCCGCTGTCGACGGCCGGCAGGAGCTGGCAGCGGGTGGGCAGGAGGAGATCGAGATTCGAGCGGCCACTGTTGAGGCAGTGGAGAGGCTGAAGAAAGCGTTACAAGTGCGGCTGACAGCTGGGGGCAGGGTGTTGGATGCGGAGCGGCTGAACAGCGTGCAGCTGGACTGGTGGCTGTGGGAGCAGGGGGAGAGGAGCAGGCACCAGCACAAACCCCACCACCGCACCCTCACCGTCTATTACTGAGCCCTGTCATGAGTTCTGTCATGCGGGAGAGGTGTCGGCGGGGGGCGCAAGGCTGGCGGGGGCAGTATAGGCGGCGGCCGGCCCGGAAATCGCTGCTGTTGGGGGTGCAAAGGGACTGGGGACTTATGGCATCGAGGCAGAGCGACCGGCTAAGGAGCAGCAAGACTGCGTGGCGCTGTCCGCAATGCCTAACCTTGCCGCAAGCCTGCCAAGCTCTGCCTGGCAAGCTCTGCCTGACAACCACACTTACATACTTTTTGTGAACCAGCAGCATCAGTTGCAGCAAAGCAGGGCAATAAGCAAAGAATAGCGTACAGTTGGATGGGAGAGATGCCGCTCAATCAGGCGCTGCCCGGCAGGTGCAACAATGCTACCTTGAACAGGATTGCCCGCTGGCGCCGGTGCCGGCTGCCAGCTGCCTGCCCCTCACCAGCACTGGCGCTGCTGCTTGAACCGGCGCACAGCATCCACAGCAGCCTCCGCCTCCAGCACTGCTGCGCCGCCAGGGTCGGCCTGCCGGGCTGCCTGCAGAGCGTCGTGCGCTGCCCGCCACGCGGCAGCCGCCCACTCCAACTCCTTTGCAGCCTCTTTGACTGCAGTTGCTGGCTGATTGGCAGCGCTGGAAGTGTGTGCCTCTGCTGCGGCCTCATGGCCAGCTGCTACGTGTGCCCACGCCACCGCCGCGCCCGCAGAGGCCTCAGCAGCAGCCACACGCGTGCCAGCCGCCGCTGGCGCCACCGTTGGCGTCACCGCTGACCATGGCGCAGCAGTGACGGGGGCGCGAGGCCCGAGGTCCTGCGCCGGCTGCTGCCTTGCCGCCTGCTTTGCACGCCGGAGCCTCTGCTGCTCCTCCACCCAAAGGTGCCACTCCGCGTCCTCACGAGCCCACTTTTCTTCGAGCTGCTTCCATTCCTCATCTGTGTACAACCCTGCTCTGAGCTGGCCATTCTGCCGCGATGCGGAGTCGGGCAGGGACCCATTCGGCACAACCAGGGGGTCAGGAGGGATGGATGGTCAGGACGCTGATATACACGGCAGCTGGTCCGGCGAGGGCAGGGCAAGGGGTTGCAGTAAACAGGGAGAGGCTGTCCACGAACCGAGCCCGCAGCTACAAGTCTTACCATTGGCTGGCTCCCTGCACCGTCCGCATGCGGTGCTGGGGACGGGGGCGTCGCCGCCGCCCCCAGCACCGCATGCAAGCCCCGCTTCTTGCGCCCTGCTTGCCGGCGCCTCTGCTCCATCACCAGTGCCGGCATGCCCGAAGCCCGCAGCGACGGAAAGACGAGCAAACGCTGGGTGGGCGTGAGCGCGGCGGCCGCGTTCAAGTGCATGGTGGCCACAGCGTGCTTTCGGACGCAATGTTGAGCTTTCTAGCGGTACTACAGCATCTGGAGCGTCTTGGGTGGTGGTGCTGCTCGGACGTGCTGAGCCATGCTATGTGGGCATGAGGGAGTGCCGCGGCGCCTTTGTCATTCATGGGCAGTGCCTGCCCTCGGCACAGGTGGCCAAACTAAGTGCAAGTTAGTGCCAACACCGGTGAGATAGTCAAGAGGGTGTGCGAATTCCCCATGGACCCCCGGGCTGGCGGGGGCTACGTTCGTGAGGGGGTACCCTTCTTCGCGGCCAACTTCGGCGACGCGCGGGATTATCTATAGCAGGGCCTTTTATATTCACTGTTTAGTGTAAAGGGCAAATCCGATGAGCGCGCCGTGCCACTTTTGACATGTCCATAACATGGCGCATGGCGGCGACATGCCTGCTTCTCGGGTACCCCAAAGTCTAAGAGTAGTATTTCAGTGGGTGTAGACGGACTGGGGAACATCTTGTGAGGGTGCCAGAGGGGTGTGACGTGGCCGGAGGTCGCGCCTTTCTCACTGAACGAGCGTGCTGATAAACCCAACCCCGATTCATACATTCCGAGACTTTTTGGGGACCTTAGATATTGGGTATTTTACACATGTGGTTGGGGACACGTGGCCAGCAGGGCGGCGAAAAAAGACCACTGCAACTGTTTTTTTTTTTTTTTTTTTTTTTTTTTTTTTTTGGAAGGCGCTTGTTACATTAATCGTCGGGAGATCAATGTCGCTGTATGTACAACCGAAGTCGTGTGTGTGTGCAACTGGTTTGGGGGGGTCCTACCCTCACACTGACACTCACCTGCAGTGTCAGTAAAACAGCCGAATTTCAAAGAATTTGCGGCCTGAGCAAGTTTTGGCGCACTCAGGAGACCATGTGTACTGAACCCAATATCTAAGGTCGGCTCTATTCGCAATTCCGACAACCCAGACCTGTCGCATGCGGCATTGGCCACCCACAGCAGTGCATGGTGGGCACCCCCTCACGAACCCGGGGACCTCAAAACAGCAGGCGTTCCCCAACAGTTCCCCGGCCAATTCCCTAGGAAGCCTGGATAAAACGGGGTTAAATTGCGTTTCCCCGATTTCCCCGCTGCCCCGAGCCGAGGCGCCCTCTTCCCCATCCTCCCCATCTTCCTCGCCGTTGTGCCAGCACCCACCCTATCCCCGCATCCCCATCCTCCCCATCCTCCCCGCCCCGCCGCTCAGCGGCACCCCCTTTGCTGGTGTCCCCATCCTCCCCATCGTCCCCGCCGCCCAGCCGCATCCCCCAATCCCCGCTTCCCCATCGTCCCCGCCGCCCAGCTGTATCCCCCAATCCCCACTTCCCCATCCTCCTCATCCTCCCCGCTTCCCCATGCGCCCCACCGCCCTGGAAACATCGCTCAGTCCCCGCCTCCCCATCTTCCGTGCCGCTGTGCCACACCCAGCTCCCCCCAACGGCCTGTACACACCTCTTCCTTTAGGGCCAGGTCACAGCAACCGTCACCACACTCCGCACACATGCTCCCATCAATTCTGCGTATTGAGTGGCAGGGTGTATTGATGTATGATGTACAAGAATCAGGGGGTTTGTGAGGCTGTCTCAGCCAGGGCACAGGGATTGGGGTGCATTGTAACATCAGTGTGGCATATGATAGTGGGCGTAGTGTGCAGGCGGGACGGGAGACAACAGAGAACGTGTCTAGCCAAGGCACCGGATGTTAGTACAGGGAGGTTCCAAAAGCCGGGCAAAGTGTGGATGTGTACATGAGTGTGATGTGAGTTACAACAGAGCAAATTGTGTAGGCGCGCCCTGCAGAGGGACGGGGAAAGGCGCTCACGGGAGCTTCATGTCGTCGGCGGGCGTCAATGCACAAAGAAGCTGCACACCCAACGACGGGTGTGCACGAGCTGGCAATGGCGCGTCAGCTACAAGCGGGGTACAATGAGGGTGTCATCCCGCTTCCTGTTGCCGCCGCCGCCTGTTGAGGCAGCCAGCCGCTCCAGGTCTCTGGCGCTCAGCCGCACGAGCCCCCCCACGGGCCCGGGCCCCTGCAGCAACTGGGCGGTGAATGGCACGGAGATTCCACCACGTAATGCAGGCCAGTGATGTGGCAATGTCACACGGTGCTGTTTGCAGGCGAGTTCTAGTTGCATCAATAGCGGGTGCTCAATGGTACCGCGACCTCACGGCTGCCGCTGCGCCCGCAGGCGCCGCCCGCAGCAGCGGCTCCCAAAGCGCAGCATACTTATCACTTGTCCCTGACTTCCCCCCCGGCCCCCAACCCTACCTTACTGATCCCTCCATCCCGCCCAAACACCGCACCGCCCTAGTCCGCCTGCGCTGCGGCAACCACTGGCTTGCCGAACACACCTCCCGCTACCAAAAATCTGCAGAAAAGGCCTGCTACCACAAAAAGCCATGCATGCACTGTGCCGTCCCCACCTGGCCTGCCCACAACCCCCTCTTACTCTGCGACTCTTGCGACAAGGCATGGCACTGCCAATGCCTTGACCCTCCCCTCCCAGAGCCGCCACCCGGCGATTGGTTCTGCCCCACGTGCATTTCACACGATCGGTGCCTCCCCCTCGCCCGAGAGGCAGCCTCTGCCCGACGCGCACACGCCCTGCACTGTCCCCACTGCTCTGCTCCCACAGAAGACGTGACACACTTTCTGTTTCACTGCCCCCTCTACACCACCCTTTGTACACAGTTCACAGACCTCTTCCCACCCTCCACCTCCACACCCACGGCCTGGCTGGCGCAGCCCGCCAGTGCCCGCATCGCACATTTCCTTTTTCTTTGCTACAAACTACATTCTGATACACTCACCCCCAACCCTGTCCCATGAGACCTTGCTGGCTCCCCCTGGACTTGAAATGTAATTGATTGATTGATCAGCGCCACTCCCCCGCGCATGCAGCAAAGTCTGGCCCACCTTGTAGGTGCCCAGGAAGCTGGACTTGAAGGCAGCATACTCATCAATCATGAAGTGCTGCACAGGGTGGTGGGTGGTGTGCACGAGTTAAAATGCTTGGTAGTCAGTGGGGTGGCATCGGGGTGGAGGGGCAAGTGGGGTGGGATGCGGTGGCAGCGGAGCTATTGAATGGCGTGGTCTGTTGGCCATGGGGGACTGGTGCTTGGTAGCGTTGGACTGTCGAACTGACAGCTGGTGAGAAGGACAGGTGCGTCAGCTGGGCAGCACGCCAAGGGATGGCTGGGATGCAGTAGCACAGACCGAAGGTGGCTCGGCATGCCGGCACAGAGGGTTGGGCATACGCAGGCAGGCACGCCTGACGCAGACAGCACTCACACTGCAGTCGTAGGCGCCCTCTGCACCCAAGATGTGCTCAGACAGCTCGTCAAAAAGGGCCTGTGCGCTTCTCTACAGTGCGGGCAGGCCAGGGCAGGCACGCCAGGGCGTGGAAGCATATGGGGAGGAGTGAGGGAAGGTTCGGCGGTGGGCGGTGTGTTGCTTTAAACGGGTGGGTTTTCGGAGCGGAGGCGATTAAGTGACCGCGGCTAAGCTTGGGGCAGGCAAGGCGTGCCGGCGTGTCGTGTAGCATGGGCACACAGCGGGGCAGGTGTGCGCAGTGTACAGTTACCAACCACCGAAGTGTTGTACTGCAGCCACCCCACCCATGCCACTCACGAGAGGAGGAAGACGCGCCACTGGTTGGGAGTCTCGAATCCCATGAGTCGTGCCGTATCTGCAGGCGGATGCGAGGAAGAGATGGGTGTGTCAGTGTTGAATGGAGGTCAGCTGTGGCCCAGCAGTGAGCACACAGGCCGTTCAGGCGGGGCGATGCGCTGTTCTCACAGTGCACGTGTTTGACAGTGTCTGCTGGGAGGCAGGTGGGCAAGCAGTCATGCAGGCGGGGGGCAGGCAGGCAGGCGGTTTGGCAAGCAGGCTGGCGTGTGAGCAGGCAGGCAAACACTTGGGTGGGCAGGTAGGCGGCACGCAGTCAGGCAGTCGGCTGGGAAGGCAGGTTGGGGGCAGGCAGGGAAGCAGTCAGGTGGGCAGGCAGGTTGCCGGCATGCAGGGTTGCAGGGAGGTGAAGTAGGTGGGAGTGCAGGCTGTGTACTAAGTCTGTGAACGTGCCCAGGCCCTGGCCCGGAAGGAGCCCCACAGGTCCGCCACAAAGATCTGGGCCCGCTTGTAGAAGAACAGCTGCCGCCCCCTGCAGCCAGTTGAGAGGGATCAGGGGGCAAGTGGGCGTCAACATCACGGCGCCCCCTCGAAGCGAGAGCTTGAGGTAAGAGCTGGCGCCCCGCAGTCGGTCGAAGGGATTGAGGGACACGCATGGGTGGCGATGCGCATGGGTGGTATGAGCACATGGGGTGGGCGCCAAGACAGCACTGCAGCCACATGCGAAAGATGGGCTGAGGGCGGGATGGGATGCAGCAGCAGCAGCAGCAGCAGCAGCAGCAGCAGCAGCAGCAGCAGCAGCAGCAGCAGCAGCAGCAGCAGCAGCAGCAGCAGCAGCACATGCAGGGGGGGGGGAAGAAAGAAACCGTGCCAGAAGCAGCAGCAGCAGCAGCCGCCACGGCGGCGCAAATGCAAGAGGTACAACTAGCATCAGAAGGAGCAAGGTCATCAGAAGCAGCATCAGAGCAGCAGCAGCAGCAGGAGCAGCAGCAGCAGCAGCACTGGAGGCGCATACACCTGGCAGCATCAGCAGCGCCACCACCACCATCCTCCAGCAAGCAGGCAGTTTGCAGCCAGGGTACCTGAAGGCGCAGTGGTCTCTGAACCAGCAAAAGCAGGAGCCAATCGTAGCAACAGCAGCCGCAGCAGCAAATGCACGAGCAAAGACCAGTGGCAGCAGCAGCAGCAGGAGCAGCACCATCCTCCAGCACAAGTGCAGCCAGGGTACCTGAAGGCGCAGTGGTCTCTGAACCCCGGGAAGGCCGCCGTCACCAGTCGCACCAGCTGCACCGCCGACTGGCCGGCTGCCTGCACAAGGTTGTAAGCCAGCCCTCCATGAAGCTCCAGCAGGGCGCTGCCCACCTGGCGCACAGCGTGGGCAGCAGGGAGGGGAGCAGGCACAGCACGGTGGGAGCTGCTCCCACAGAGCCATGGGAGGGAGGGGTGGCAGGAGGCGGCACACACACATAAGGGGGCAGGGAGCGTGGACTGTCGAGGGATGTTGAAAGCAAAGGCGGGGGCAGGGGCAAGCAGCAGTGGGGGCGTATTGGGCCTGCGGCACACACGAGGGCATAGGAAGCGTGGCCTGTCAGAGGGCTGTAGAAAGCAAAGGCGGGGGCAAGCAGCAGTGGGGGCTAGTGGCCCTGCCAACGCCCGCCTGCCAGCTTTCCCTGCCTTCACGCCAACCCTGTGCCTTGTCCCCCCATCTGGAGTGCGTCTCAACCCCCAGGGACGTTGGGCTCCCCCACAAAACCTCTGCCTAAGCAGTCGCTTTGGATTCCCCATGACCTCCTTGCATGTTCACACATGCTACAAGTCCTTGGCACAGCAGCCTGGACATGAACATAGGCCGGCCCAGTGGCGGCAACCGCGCCACCACCTGCATGCGCACTACACCCGCTCACCTCCCGCAGCAGCCGTGCCCGCTCCTCTTCCAAGGGCAGCGCCCGGTGCCAGCCCAGCAAAGCGCGCACGCCGGGCCCGTCGATGCCCGCCAGCCGCTCTGCAGACAGCGCGCCAGCGTCGGCCAGCAGCGCACGCTTCACCCCGCCCGCCAGCTGCTCACATTCCAGGTCAGCATCCGGCCAGAAGCAGAAGTTCTGCGGGCAGGCAGGCAGGCGCACGGGGATGCAAGAGCAGACTGGGGTGAGGGAGCAAGCTCGGGTGGTGCCCCGCCAGCTGAAAACCCTAAACCCTAAATCCCCTTCTCCAACCCAGGACCCCCCATCCCCACACGCCCAGTTCTTCCACCCAAGCTCTCCCCATCCCCACCTGGCTGCCAGGCGCATCGTGCACGCCGCCCTGCTGCGAGTCCAGCGGCGAGATGCGCAGCCCCTGTCAAGGCCGCATTGGGGGAGGGTGCCGCTGGCGCCGCCGGCTTGGGCTTGGGCTGGGCTGCCGGCATGGCGGGGTTGGCCAGGTGGTGGGAGTCGGGGTCGGAAGTGGGCACCTGAGGAGAGGAGGGAAAGGAGGGGCGTGAAAGGGGAGGTTTGTTAGAGTGATAGGCAGGCAGCATAGAGTGACTGGGGACGAGTTGGCAGCGGCAGCAGGGAGGTGAGCAGGCACACGACACGAGGAGACAGAAATTAGGCCCGAAGAGCTTTCAGCCAGGCACCATTGCCAACCCGTGTCACCAGCAGGCCCTGCGGCGCAGCGTGTCGAAGCAGGCATCCAGGGAGGCCATGGAGGTGGTGCTGTAGCGGGCTAACGCACCAATTATATGCACCTGTGCCATGTGAAGCAGGGAGGAAGAGAGAGGGGGGGGTGGGCAAGTACTGTGGGGGCGCAGGCACACAGCGGGGAGACCAGGCAGGTGCAACGAAGCCAACGCAGCTGTGCTCAGTGCCCACCTCCGAAACCTAGGGTCCTGACAGTGCCGTCCACCTGCCCTGCCTCACCTTGCCCTGCGGGCGGCCCAGGACCACGTCTCCACCACCTCCAGCTCTGCCTCCTGATCAGAAGACAGCAGCCCGCTGCGCTGGGTGTCGCTGTCGGGGCGCTGAGAGGCAAAGAGGTGAAGGCGGGGGTCACAGGGAAGGACTTGAGCAAGGGTGCTACTTCATGTGGCGCCTGCCAGGCAGGCATGCATGTGGCCAGGCAGCAGGCAAGCGAGCCAGTGTGCAAGTTTCCAAAGTAGGCACGCTTGAATGGCTGCCCTGCCTACCTGCACGATGATCTCGCCTGCCGCCGCCGCTGCCCGCGCCTTGGAGGCCGCACGGCTGTAGCCGCCTCCCATGCTCTCGTCCTGCAGCAGCAGGGGAATGCCAGCCATGTTGCCCAAGTCAATTGGGCAGCATAATGAACAAGCAGGTGATGCAGCAGCAGCAGCCATATCGCTCCATCAATCACACTGCTTGCTTGAGAAACCTGTCACAGCCCTGACACAAGCATACCTCCCACCCACCCACCNAATGCGAACAACATGGAGGAGAGAGCCACCCTGTGGCGGGCTGGGTGGGGGATGGCAACGACTGCATTCAGCAGCAGTGGGGAAATGGAAAAGTGAACTACAAAAAAGTTGAGAAAAAACCTGAGGAGCCCTGAATACTTGACCTGACCCGACATGACTGGACCGACCAACGCTGTGYAGCATTTTTKKTTTTTTYAACTTGGGTCGATTATGYATAAACTAACATTGTAACATAACGACGTTCCACTGCTTGGGGCGAAACCGCGAGTCGTCTCAGTGCCTTCATCGCAACTCCGGCTTCTCGCGTGCCGTGCTGTGCGTGCTGTCACCGAGCCAGTGCCTCTTCCCCTCCCCCCAATTTTTTCCCCTCCCCCTTGCACAGCTTCCTGCGCCTGCGGCGCAGGACGCCCACTTCTTCAGCCTCGACATATTTGCCGAGCCACTGAAGGCAGCCATGGATGAGGGCTAGGCAGCCACAACCCTTGGCACATCCGTCATGGCAAGCCCAGGCGGTGCTACCACATGCGCAACAAAAGCGAAGAGAGGCCTGCTTTGCCCCCAGCAGTTGTCTCACCCGCGTGCCTCCCAGGATGTGCAGGGGCGCGGCGGAGGGGTAGTCTGCTGCAAAGAAGTCCACGGCAGCCGCCACGCCCGCCTTGTTGCCCATGGACAGGCCCGGGTTCACCTGTGGGGGTTCAGGGGGGTAGAATTTCGGGGTGGGGGGTGGAGGGTTTAGGGTTCGGGGTTTAAGGGCCGGGCTGATTAGAAAGGCGATTTGTGAGGCAGGAAACCGGGGCACAGGGGCAGGGAGAGGAGCGGGCACGTTGCACGGCAGAGCGGGCTAGCTGCCCAGGCTTGTGCTGCCAAGCTGTGGCCACACCAGTCCTGCTTGCGCAAGCTGGCCTTGCCACTCCTCCTTATGATGATGCCACCTGGAAGCGTCATGCTGCCCTTATACAATGTTAGATTATATGAACCCACCTCGGTCTTGACTGTCTGCTTGACAGCGGGGGCCATCACGCCCACCCCCGTCACACGGTCCTGTAACGGGCGTGGCATCAGGCAGGCAGATGGTTGAAGAACACAGGGCTCACACAGCAAGGGATGGGGATACGTGGGAAGCTGTGACCTGCTGCAGCGGCGCTCCGCCTCAGTGACCCCCTGCCCCCGCTTAGCATAGAGCACAGCACAGCGCAGCACAGCACTGCGCAGCAAGGCTGCAGACACGCCGCGTTCGTCCAGCAGCGCAGCGTGGCAACTACATCACAGGACATCACAGCACAGCACAGCACAGCACAGCACAAGGCAGCACAACACAGCATGGCCACCGACCCAGCGCGGCGCAGCGAGAGCGGGCACAGGCACCCTGGCTGTCCAATAGTGACGCTTTGATGGTTAAACTTGACTGCGTTCACAAGCAAGCAGAGCAGAGCAGAGCACAGCACAGCACAGCACAGGGCATCAGAGCACAGAGCAGCCAGCCAGTGCAGCGTGGCAGCTGCTCACATGCAGCCCGCCTCAAAGCTCGTTTGGCCCACCCACCTTGAGCTTGGATGCAGCCACCAGGGCGCCGGCGCCCCCCATGGAATGCCCGCACATCAGCACGCTGCCGATCTTGTAGTCCCGCTGCCCCTCCACCACGTATTGAGCCGAGCGCAGGGCGTCCAAGATCAGCGCTGTCTGCACCGGGAGGGGAAAGAAAGGGGAAGGCAGGAGACGTGGTGGGTGGTGTGCGGGAGCAGCGGTGGGGGAGGGGAGGCAGGAGATGGGGTGGGTGGTGTGCGGGAGCAGCAGAGCGGGAGGAGGGTGGCAAAGGAGGAGAAGGGTCGGTGACAGGGGGGCATGTGAGGAGCGCAAGGTAGCTGCCAGATTTGCATGGGAGGGGGCAAGGGACGGGAGGGGGTGGTATCATCCAGCAGCAGGGCGTCCAAAATGAGCGCTGTCTTACAGCTGGAAGCAGCGGGGTTGGGAGCGTGGCACAGGATTGACAGTGGCAGAAGGACGTGAGAGAGGGCAAAGTGGACGACGGCATCAATGGGCGGGCAGCACTGTCACTGCAGCCCAGCCGCATGCAGGGGAGGCAACCCCCACCCGCTTCTCAAAGCAGCCCTGGGCCAGCCCGGCCCAGCCCAGCCCAGCAACTGCACAGCTTGTGAGAACAACAGCAGGTAACAGCCGACCCCCAGAAGCGCCCAGGGGAGGCACCCCTACTACCGCCCCAGCTCGGCCCCGCCCGGCACCTGCACAGCTTGGCCAGACAACAACATGTGCTCGAGGAGGCGTGCAGCTTTGCAACCGCAGCCCAGCAGCGCCCACGGCAGGCACACCCCTCCCACCGGCCCAGCCNGATGAGTCAGAAGGGGAGAGGAAGCTTGGCGCGCAGAACACGGTCCTGCGGTGTGTGTGAGAGACAAGGGTGGGGGAGGGAGGCATGAGGGGGAGTGTGAAGGGTAGAGGGGGGGAGAGCAGGATCGACATGCAGAACAGGGTCCTGTGGACGGGGCCATAAAGTGAGATGGGCTTGGGAGGGCAGAGAGGGCAGGAGGGAGGCAGGAGGATACATTTGCAGGGGGAAAGAAAGCGGCCACTAACGCGCAAAATGGGGTGCTGGGTGGGAAGGTGGTGGTGGAACGAGGCGAAATCGGCGTGGGACAGAGAGCCACATAAGGACCCAAAGAGCAGCCGGGCGGGGCGGGGCAGGGCAGGGTGCATGCCGCTTGGCAGTCAAGTCTTCCCCCAGATGACGGCTCCTCTGAGGGGCCAATGAGCCAGGCGGCCTCCGTAGCAGCGGCCTCCCCCGGCGCAGCTGCCCGCCTCCCAGCATGGCAGCTGCCCTGCAGCTGCCCCCCACCTGTGTGGCGATGCCCACGGGGCACGTGTTGGTGTGGCACTTGCGCATCATGATGCAGCCCTGGGGGGGGGGAGGAGGAGGGAGGCAGCGGGAGGGGTGGAACTTGCGATTCGTATTTGTGTTTGTGTTTGGTGGTTCGGGTTTGTTTGTTTGTTGCCGCTCTGAAGTCGTCAAAAACAGGGTTTGCGGGCTGAGACAGGGAGCTGAGGAAGGCACAGTGGGAGGGAGGCTGGGCAGGCTAGCACCCGGAACAGGCCACAGGAGAGCGCACCCACGCATGCCCTCCCTCCTGCTCCCGTCCCCTGCTATCTAGCACCCCCTCCTGCCCCCGCCCCCGCCCCTCCCTGCTCACCAGTGCGATGAGCGGTGCGGTCGCAAACCCACACTCCTGCGCCCAGCAGCGCCGCCACGGCAATGTCGCGCCCCGTCTTCATCTGGCCGTCGGCCTGCGGTGGGGTAGGCGGAGGGGGTGGGCGGTTGCATGGGGAGCATTGTGAGCTGGGAAGGGTGGGGGAATGGAAGGGCAGACTTTTGGTGCCGCGCCCCGTCTTCATCTGGCCGGTTCAGAGGGGAGGGTGAGGAGGTGGGAAGTTGCATGGAAACAGACCGAGGGGAAGGATGAAGGGTACTGTGAGCTGTACAACAAACAGCGCCAGCCCTGACTTGCCTGCACCGTGCAGCGTCTGGTGCCCCCTGCCCTTCTTCCTTGTCACCTTCCTATTACCGCCCCCCTTATCACCACCACCCCCACCTCTGACAGCAAAACCACACCCTGGCCCCACCTGCACGGTGCAGCGCCCGCGCAGGTCGTTTGCCACCAGCGTTTGGTGTGTCTCCGCCAGGCCCAGCTCCCAGGGCAGGCCCGCGCTCTTGATGGACGTCCACTTGGCGGCGCCCGTGCCGCCGTCGTGGTCGGAGATCAGCACGTGGTCGGCGTGGCCTGCGGGAGGGGGAGAGGGGGGGAGAGGAAGTGTAAGAAGGGACAGGACACGACATGCAAGAAGGGGACCAGGGGCGGCAGACCTTGTGCAGGGGTGAGTGAAGGGAAGGGGGTGCCGCCGTTGTGGCCGGATCTCAGCACCAAACAAGCCTCTTCTTGTTGGTAAGAGCTCACCCTTGACAACCTTCGAGGCCACCACCCCCACGCCCCTCTTTGTCAGAACCACCAGACACGACCGTCTATATAGACCACAAGACACATACAACTCAGTATAGCTAGGAGTAACTCTGTTCACATTATAAGGTCACCCTGGACGACGCCAGAGGCCACCACCCCCACGCCCCTCTTTCTGTATCCACACTGCATTTACTGTTTCACTTAACAACAATTCTGCAGCTCACCCTTGACGAGCCCCGAGGCCATCAACCCCATGCAGTTTTCCGACACCAGCTTCACAGACACGCGGGCACCCGGGTTGGAGCTCTTCAAGTCGTAAAACAGCTGGGCCAGGTCTGCGGCGGGGGAGGGGGAGGAGCGGTGAGAGGGTCAGGTTGGCACAGAAGTGGGTGAGCGCGACGAGGAAATTAGGGGCAGGGGTACGCCTTCGGGTCGTAAATCAGCTGGGCCAGGTCTGCAGGTCGGCGAGGAGAGGGGGCAAGCGATACGGGGCTCAGGTTGGCACAGAAGTGGATGAGGGTGGCAGGGAAATTATGAGGGCAACACTTTGAGAGTTTGTGCATCAGCTGGGCCAGGCCTGTGGCGGGGGAGGGGCATTTTGGCAGCCACGCCCACACCCTCGCCCACATGGAGAGGAGAGCAGATCGTGGCAGGCAGGCAAGTGGGCAGGCGCGGGCGGGCGGGCAGGCAGACGGGCGGGCAGGCAGGCAGGCTGGCTCCCAGTCACTCCTGCACCCCCCTCCCGGCATAAGAAAAGAGCGGCCCCACCCAGCCACCCACCCTCGATTGAGTAGATATCGTGGGTGGGGGCAGACAGGGAGGCAGGCAAGTGGGCAGGCAGGCAGGCAGGCAGGCGGGCAGGCAGGCAGGCGGGCAAGCGGGCAGGCAGGCAGGCGGGAAGGCGAGCATGAAACCCAGCATGCATGCACCCCTCCTCCTAGCAAAACAGACTGCCACGGTTTAAACCCTGCAGGGTGACATTGCGGTGACGCGTAACTCCACCCCAAGCGTGGGCCTCGTCTCCCCCGCCCCCACACCACGACATCTACTCAATCGAGGGTGGGTGGGAACACATGTACACCACCAAAGCATATTTGACTCTAGAATCACCCACCAGACTCCCCTCCTATCCACTCGCCGCCACCTTGTGCCCCGGCAGCACCCCTGCACCTTCCTCCCCACTTCCCATGACATAACGTAAACACCCGAAAGAAACAGGAATGACACACATTTCAAGAAATGACTGCCCAGAAATCCCCCGCCCGCCCATCCACCGCCACCATGTGCCCCGGCAACCACTGCGCACCTTTTCCACCCTCTCCCCACTTTGTGCTTCCGACCCTAATAATCATACGTCCCTCCGCACGCCCCCACAGGCCCACTCACCGCCACCTTGTTCCCCGGCAGCTCCCC
>JTEE01000252.1:842988-869222 GCA_002896455.3 Chlorella sp. ArM0029B
GGGGGGAGGCACCCAGTCGGAATGGGGGAAGGTGGGAGGGAGGTGGGGACGTGCCAGCTCAAGGTGGCCTGGCGTGCTGTGGGGGCTGGGAGGGACAATGGTGGGGAGGGGCCATCAGGCGGAGGCCTAGAGTCCTGTGGGTGTTAAGAGAGAGAGGCAGGGGGTGGTCAGCGGCGGGTAGGCGGGAGGCAGGAGGAAGGGCGGGGAGCAGGAGGGGGCGAGGCCCCGAGGGGGACCGGGTTGGGCGGTGGGCACATGCAGTGGGTGGTGGTGAGTGAGCCCGCTGGTGCTAGCAGAGCTCGCTGCGGGGCTTGACGTCCTGTGGGGAATGAGAGATCGGGCGGGTGCAGGTCAGGAGGGAGGTCAGGGAGGCGTGGATTGTGTGGTCAGAGTGAGTGTGTGGTGGGGAGTGCACTGGCGGCGCCCTGCACACAGCCGGCGCTTACAGAACAGCTTACAACGGGGGGTAACACACTCACCTTTGACAAGGGCGGCAGCTCCACAGAGTATGGTTTGACCGCCTCACCACCTCGATCAAAGGCGCCACCCCGCTGCGCCGCCACCCCGCTGCGCCGCCACCCCGCTGCGGCGCAAGGACGGCCGGGCGAGCGGCAGGGCAGGGCCTGGGGAAGGCTCGCGCTCATCATTGCAGCAGCGCAGGGCGGCATGTTGGAAGCCTGGGAGCGCGTTTGTGGAGCGCAGAGAGACCGGTCGGGGCGACGACGTGCCCGGGGAGGTGCCGCAGCAAGGGAAGCTGTACGCTCTTGACCGGTTCTGTGGCCGGGCGATGGGTGAGCACAGAGAGCTACCCTAGCAATCGCCGGGGCCCAGCTGATAACTGAGTGGTCAGGAGTGCCCAGCATGCACAGCAGCGTGGTCCTGCAGAATCCCGACGCGGTGCGGTGAGTGTTGATGAGAACTTGCTTGCAACGCGGTGGATGTGCATGCAAAGAGGGGCCGCATATTTTCAGTGTCACGAACCACGCGCACGGGCTTGGAGAGCGGACCCCAACACGCGCCTTTCTCAGCGCATCGACATGCTTGGTCTAGATTTGGAAACATCTGATGCAGACCCGCCTTGCGGCCAAGCCGGCAGGGCTGCGGCCCAGCGCTGCAGCGACCCTGCACCGGCACCGCCCCTTGCCGGCCACCACCACAGGCTGCTGCTCCCACAGAACTCCTTCTTCCAGCCCTGATCCATCCTCAGGCTCAGGAGTGAGTTGATCCACCTGCTCATGTGCAACAGAGCGAGGGAGAGAAGAGCCAACTGTGCGACAGGGCGGGGTGCCAGTGTGGGTGCATTCTGGGTGCAGCTTGACTCTCAGAGATCTCCCGCCACTCCAGTACGTCATCTGGTCTGCTTGCAAACTGAATCCGCCCGCGCAGTGCGCCTTACACGCGCTTATTCCTTGGTGACACAACCAACCAGGCGCAGGAGAGCCGGAATCGAGCCGCTGTGGCTGCATCTGGGAATCGAGCGGCAGCTGGCGCCAGGTGGGGGTTGCCAACGTGATCAATCAGGGGCCTTCCCTGCGCCACTGGCAGCCCGTCAGCCCTTCCTCCAGCAGAACTCGATTTCACCGTAGCGCTGCCCCCGCTCGTCGGCGCCATGGTCCCCCGCAAACGCCAGCATGTGGTGCCGCGGGTTCCAAGCAACTTCGTCGGGCTGCAGCAGGCCAACAACGAGGCACGCCACTCACTTCTCAGCGCACACTTAATGTTCTTTCTTTCCGGGGGCGCGGCGCGAAAGGGGAGGCGGAGAGGGCGGCAGCCAGGCCAAGTTTCTGGGTGGCTCAAGATTGGGAAATGCAAGCAATGCAACTAAATGCAAGGCCCCTCTGACACCCCACACTCTCGTACTGCGTAGCGTCAGGCGCTCTGCCCGCTCTCCCTCCTCCACATCCAGCACCTGCACACACCTGGCAGCCTCAGGGCACACAAATGGCACGGACCTGGGCCGGGCCTCGCGCAGACCCCACAGGGCGTGCGAGGCAAGCAGGTGGCGGGCGGTGGTCACAGATGACAAGGGCTAGCCACGCAAGCTTTTGGCCAGCGGTGATAACAATAATACCTTGCCTGAGGGCACGAAAGGGGCCTGCTGGCAGATGTAGTCCTGAGGAGGGAGGCAGGGAGGGGGTGAAAGAGGGGTGCACAGCCCGTCTATCCCTGAGGGATGTGGACGAGGAGAGAGAAAGAGAGACGCACGGAAGGGCCAAGTGTGGCCATGCTGCACAAACAAAGGCAGGGCCGGCTGGCCCAGCAGGGTGAGGGGACGGGGACGGGGACGGGACGGTGCCAGCGCACTGCGGCGGAGCAGCTTTATGCGGCGCGGCGGGCAGATGCGGGTGCTCCCTCCCGTGCATGCCGGGTGCATTCTGGTGGTGTTGGCACTATCTTGCAGTTAGTTTGTGCCGAGGGCAGGCACTGCCCATGGATGACAAGGGCTAGAGGGAGGGAGGGAGGGAGTCAGATAGGGTCTCCTTGCTGGGGAGCCCAGCCAGGGATGATGGCTTGGCAGGCAGCGGTGGCGGCTGCCGGGAGCTGCCTCAGGCAGCAGGCGGGCATCGTCTCATCACATGTGCGAGCTGGGGCTCACAAGCTCTGGCTAGTTGGGGCGCTCTGCCTGGCCCAAGAGGGTCACATGGCGGACGCCGCGAAGCCCAGGCTGCGGCATTGCCTCATGCCTACATAGCATAGCATGGCTCAGCACGTCCGAGCACCCGAAGACGGCTCCAGATGCTGAAGTACCGCTAGAAACGTCACGCATGCTTGCATAGAAAGCTCCACATTGCGTCCGAAAGCACTGTGGCCACCATGCACTTGAACGCGGCCGCTGCGCTCACGCCCACCCAGCGTTTGCTCGTCTTTCCGTCGCTGCGGCCTTCGGGCAGGCCGGCACTGGTGATGGAGCAGAGGCGCCGGCAAGCAGGGCGCAACAAGCGAGGCTTGCATGCGTTGCTGGCGGCGGCGGCGACGCCCCCAGCACCGGATGCGGACGGTTCAGGGAGCCAGCCATGGGTAAGACTTGTAGCTGCGGGCTCGGTTCGTGGCCAGCCTCTCCCTGTTTTTACTGCAACCCCTTGCCCTGCCCTCGCCGGACCAGCTGCCGTGTAATATCAGCCTCCTGACCATCCCTCCTGCCCCCCTGACCATCCCTCCTGACCCCCTCCCTGCCCGAATCCCCAGCTCAGAGCAGGGAGGTACACAGACGAGGAATGGGAGCAGCTCGGAGAAGAGTGGGACCGTGACAACGCGGAGTGGGACCTTTGGGTGGAGGAGCAGGAGAGGCTCTGGCGTGCACGGCAGGCGGCAGGGCAGCAGCCGGCGCAGGACCTTGGGCCTCGCGCCCCCGTCACTGCTGCGCCATGGTCAGCGGTGACGCCAGCGGTGGCGCCAGCGGCGGCTGGCGCGCGTGTGGCTGCTGCTGAGGCCTCTGCGGGCGCGGCGGTGGCGTGGGCACACGTAGCAGCTGGCCACGAGGCCGCAGCAGAGGCACACACTTCCAGCGCTGCCAATCAGCCAGCAACTGCAGTCAAAGAGGCTGCAAAGGAGTTGGAGTGGGCGGCTGCCGCGTGGCGGGCAGCGCACGACGCTCTGCAGGCAGCCCGGCAGGCCGACCCTGGCGGTGCAGCAGTGCTGGAGGGGGAGTCTGCCGTGGAAGCTGTGCGCCGGTTCAAGCAGCAGCGCCAGTGCTGGTGAGGGGCAGGCAGCTGGCAGCCGGCACCGGCGCCAGCGGGCAATCCTGTTCAGGGCCGCACTGCTGCACCTGCCGGGCAGCGCCTGATTGAGCGGCATCCCTCCCATCCAACTGTACGCTATTCTTTGTTTATTGCCCTGCTTTGCTGCAACTGATGCTGCTGGTTCACAAAGCCATTTAAGTGTGGTTGTCAGGCAGAGCTTGGCAGGCCTGCGGCAAGATTAGGCACGACAGACAGCGCCACGCAGTCTTGCTGCTCCTTAGCCGGTTGCTCTGCTTCAACACGAAGCCACGTGCCTGTATACCAGTCCCTTCGCACCCCCACCAGCAGCGATTTCCGGGCCGGACGCCGCCTATACTGCCCCCGCCAGCCTTGCGCCCCCCGCCGACACCTCTCCCGCATGACAGAACTCATGACAGGGCTCAGTAATAGACGGTGAGGGTGCGGTGGTGGGGTTTGTGCTGGTGCCTGCTCCTCTCCCCCTGCTCCCACAGCCACCAGTCCAGCTGCACGCTGTTCAGCCGCTCCGCATCCAACACCCTGCCCCCAGCTGTCAGCCGCACTTGTAACGCTTTCTTCAGCCTCTCCACAGCCTCCACAGTGGCCGCTCGAATCTCGATCTCCTCCTGCCCACCCGCTGCCAGCTCCTGCCGGCCGTCCACAGCGGCGGCAAGAGGGGGAGCGTAGTGCAGCACCCCGAGCTCCCGCAGCACCACGGGAACGCGGTAGTCTGCAGGGGTGTGCCAGGGCAGGGGTTCAGGGAAGAGGTAGAAGTGGGTAGGGGTGCGAGATGTCGGGAGTGTGCCTGTGGCGGGGGGCGTGATAAAATATCAATCACACGACTCAGTCACGTAACATGATTATATCAGTAATGCAACAGCCCATCTCCGGAGCATCTCGGGCAAGCCAGTCGCCAGGGTTAGAGTGGGCAGGCGGTGGGACAAGGTATAATGAGGGACAGGGGGCGGGGATGGGCGGTTGCCAAGGGGGAAGGTCTGATAACTACGGCTTGGGAGGCGACGGCGAAGGCACGGCAGCGCAAGGCAGGAGATCCTGCAAGCGTGGTGATCTGGTGCATGCCCTGCTATGGGCAGCACGCATGTAGACAAGACGGACGGAAACTAACAACACCCAGCCCATTTGCAAACGCCGCAGCTATCGGCAGCAAGCAGGCGATGTCAACAGCAAGCAAGGCTTTAAACGGAATGAGCGCTGGCAACACCCAGCCCACCTGCACACGTGGTGATCTGCTTGACGTCACCGCAGTCACTGGCAGCACGCATGCAGCTGGGAAAAAAGAAAAAAGAAAAAGAAAAAAGGGAACCAGCAAAGACTTCAGGAACTGGCTACATAGCTTAGCACAGCAAAGGATGTGAAGAAAGAAGCAGCCCACCTGCAAACATGGTGATTTGTTGAATGTCTGTGAAGGCTCCCAGGCCCTGGCCCCGGAAGGAGCCCCACAGGTCCGCCACAAAGATTTGGGCCCGCTTGTAGAAGAACAGCTGCCGCCCCCTGCAGCCAGTTGAGAGGTGAGAAAGAAGGTGGTCGTTAGTGAGCACAAACACAGAACAGCAGCCGCGTAACAAGAGCTGGGGGCGGATATGGATCAGCAGCGGCATTGATGTGACTGGTTGATTGAGAGGACGAGCAGGAGAGAAAAACGGTGGGAGGAGGAGCACTTGCAGCAGCAACATTAGCACTGGCAGCAAACCGGTAGCAGCAGATGAAGCCGCAGCAGCGGCGGGCAGCAGCAGCAGCAGCAGCAGCAGCAGGCACACAACCTTCCACCACACGAGTTGATGATGCAGCAATGCAGCCATGCAGCCATGCAGCAATGCAGCCAGGGCACCTGAAGGCACAGTGGTCTCTGAACCAGCAAAAGCAGGAGCAATCGTAGCAACAGCAGCCGCAGCAGCAAATGCACGAGCAAAGACCAGCGGCGGCAGCAGCAGCAGCAGCAGCAGCAGCACCATCCTCCAGCACAAGTGCAGTCACTGCACCTGAAGGCGCAGTGGTCTCTGAACCCCGGGAAGGCCGCCGTCACCAGTCGCACCAGCTGCACCGCCGACTGGCCGGCTGCCTGCACAAGGTTGTAAGCCAGCCCTCCATACAGCTCCAGCAGGGCGCTGCCCACCTGGCGCACAGCGTGGGCAGCAGGGAGGGGAGCAGGCACAGCGTGGTGGGAGCTGCTCCCACAGAGCCATGGGAGGGAGGGGTGGCAGGAGGCGGCACACACACATAAGGGGGCAGGGAGCGTGGACTGTAGGAGGGCTGTAGAAAGCAAAGGCGGGGGCAAGCAGCAGTGGGAGCTAGTGGCCCTGTGGCACACACGAGGGCACAGGAAGCGTGGACTGTCAGAGGGCTGTAGAAAGCAAAGGCGGGGGCAAGCAGCACTGGGAGCTAGTGGTCCTGCCAAGGCCCCCCTCCCAGCTTCCCCTGCCTTCACGCCAACCCTGTGCCTTGTCCCCCCATCCGGCGTGCGTCTCAACCCCCAGGGACGTTGGGCTGCCCCACAAAACCTCTGCCTAAGCAGTCGTTTTGGCCTCCCCACGACCTCCTTGCACGTCCACACATGCTTTGCAGTTGTTACAACTCCTTGGCACAGCAGCCTGGCCATGAATTTGGGCCGGCCCACAGGCGACACCCACGCCACCACCTGCGTGCGCACTACACCCGCTCACCTCCCGCAGCAGCCGTGCCCGCTCCTCTTCCAAGGGCAGCGCCCGGTGCCAGCCCAGCAAAGCGCGCACGCCAGGCCCGTCGATGCTCGCCAGCCGCTCCGCAGACAGCGCGCCGGCGTCGGCCAGCAGCGCACGCTTCACCCCGCCCGCCAGCTGTTCATACTCCAGGTCAGCATCCGGCCAGAAGCAGAAGTTCTGCAGGCAGGCAGGCAGGCGCACGCGGGATGGAAGAGCAGAATGGGGTGAGGGAGCAAGCTCAGGTGGTGCCCCCCCAGCTCCTTTGTTTCCAGGTCAGCATCGGAACAGAAGCTAGGATCGATCAGTAGTTCTGCGGGCAGGTGCGCGCGGGATGGAGCACCAGGTTGGATCTGGGTGGGAGTGGGGGGAGGGGAGCGAGCCTAGGTGGGCTCCCTGCAGCGGGTCAGATACCCCCAGCTCACCATCGCAGCAGGAGCAGGAGGTGTACAGGCGGGACTGCAAGCAGGTTAGCGCCCCGACAGCTGCTCGTGACTCCAGCGTGGTGGTTTGCAAAAGCAGGCATTCTGGGGAACAAGGTGGCAGAAGGAACAACATGCGCGATTCGTGTGCTCTATCCACAAATCAGACGTCCAGAGTCCGACCGTGTGCCTGCTACTTGCCCACTCAGCCTGCATTCAAAACCCCTTCCTGCCATTCAACTAACTAGGGTGCATTCAGCAAGCGATACCTTCACCGCAAGCACGTGCAAGTGCATGTGCCAAAGCGTGAACCCATCAGGGCGTCCACAACCAGACAGCCAGTACTGGGCAGCGCAACCATCCCCCGTGGCCCCCGTTGGGCCATACAACAGACACGTGCATCAAGAAAGCAAGAGCTGCAGCAAGCAAGCAAGCACAGGTGCACACGCAGACTTGCACTTGCTTGCTTAGGGCAGAGAGTGCACCCACCAGTGCATCCACAACCAGCAGGTACTGGGCAGTGCAACCTTTCGCCACAGCACCCCTCTACAACTTTGGGTTTAGGACCACCCACCAGTGCGTCCACAACCAATAAGTATTGGGCCACCAGGTCGGGACAGCTGGCGTCCCAAAAGTGCAGGTCATGGTCGTACACGCCCCCCAGGATCTCCTCCACCTCAGCGGACGCCGCCAGCGCCTGCACGCCTGCAGGCAGGCAGGGTGGGCAGGCAGGCAGGCAGGGTGGGCAGGCAGGCAGGAAGGCAGGAAGGACAGGGAGTGGGGGCCGGAAGCCGGCAGATTGTGGTGGTGGAAAGATGTACGCTTGGGTGTGCCCTGGGTCTCCTCCACATCAGATGACCCCGCCTCGGACCTCGCCTGCAGGCCGGCAGTCAAGAATGAGCCAGGGTGGTGGGCAGGGCCGGGAGGCAGGGCAGCGTTGAATTGAGAGCAGAGGAGAGGGGCCAGCAGGTTCTGGTGGCGGAACGTTTTGTGTGTGTGTAATGCGTATGGGGTCTGCACCCTCCTCAGATGCCCCGCACAGCGCCTCCCAAAGCTGCAGGCAAGCCACAGCAGCCTTAGCATGCAGCAGGCGCGGGGCTGGGCCGACTGTGCGTGTGCACGGGCTGGCTGCTGCCGGAGGGCGGTAACGAGTCCAGGCAGCAGGAAGGGGGCAGGCAAGCGCGTGATTTTTTGAGGGCAGGTGTGCTAGCCTGCCTATAAAAAGGCTTGCAAACTGGGGGCCGCTAGCAGCGGTGGCAGGGCAGCCGGAGGGAGGGGAAGGGTTTTCTGAAGGGCCGGGTGGTAAGCGAGGTGCCAGCATGTGTGGGCCCAAGAGTTCGGCATGAAAAAACTTTGCAAGCGTGACGCAAGCGGCGAGGGGGGGGCGTGCATGTGGGTGAAGAACTGGCGACAAGGGGCTAGTGTGCCTAACAAGTCTCGCTATCCGGAGGGCGGCCGAGCACCCGCCGTGGCGGCACCACGGCGCTGGCGGCAGCAGTGCTGGCCGGCGGATGCACACGCATTGCGCATGCTGCTCCAGCACCACACCTTCGTCGCTTATGGACACCAGCTCCGCAAGCTGCGTGACGGAGGCCGCAGTACGCCGCACCGCCTCGCATGGGTTTTGCTCCAATCCCATGGCCGTGCTCATGAATAACATAAAGCTACCCGAACGATCCGAAATGGCAACCCGCGCAGGGCGTGCCTGGAGACGGGAAGGACGCAGCACGCAAGACACGCAGGCGAAAAAACTAAAAGCAAGCTGCCCGCCTTGCGCGAGCATTCCATCTCCCGGCTGCAGACCTTGGGGTTTCTGCTGCAGCCTCCTTAGCAAAGAAACCACCATAGCCCTCTCGGCCCTCAGCATGGCTTGTCTCTCCAAAGGCCAGCCTCCAGTAGGAGTGGAGCACCAGGGCATCTCCAAGGATATGTCGAGCGATGGGGGTTTCGCACCTCACCAATCGCTTGCCTCTCTTAGGCGCCGGAATAGCCAGGTGTGACCTTGCATGCCGCTCTACGCCGCTCTACCACGACACGGCCTGGTGGCCGGGATTGATGTTCTACCCAAGGGCGCGCAGTACGGCCGCTGGCCACTGCCGCGCGACTGCTGCCACACTACCACCCCCACCACCCACCACTTGCCGCCCGCCTGCCACTTCACACCCGCAGGTGCTCGCCGCCCTCGTCGTCCTCTCCGCCCTGTGCGTCGCCCTGCTGGGCGTCAGCATCGCCGCCCTGGTGACCGCCAAGGACGCGCAGGCGGCGACCAACCGCCAGCAGGAGGCGACCGCCGCCGGCGGCCAGGTGGCTTACTCGGCAGAGGTTGGCGGTGGCGGCAGCGCCGGCGTTTATGCCTCTGACAGCCCAACCTCTCCCCAGGGCTACCTGTCAGCAGGCTCCCTCTACCGTGGCTCCGGTGAGTTGCATGGGCAGCGCAGCACCCAGCAGAGCGTGCACAGTGTGGTGCACGTGCCAGCAGCGGGGTGGGGGCGGCGCGCCTGCAAGGCATGCTGGGTGCGGGCCCGCTGCTTGGGGCAGGGCGGCCAGCGGCAGTGCTGCCTGGCATTCGTAAGCCGCAGCAGCAATCGTGGTGACCTGGCCATTGGGTCATGACCAGTGGGACCAGCCTGGGCGTCGCCGCACTCGACCCTGCCTTCATTCCCTACCCGCAAGATGTCCCGCCATCTCCTTGCCTTGCCAGCATGTGACGCACCGCGGCGCCTTGCCTGCATCATTACACAACAGCATCTGCCCCTCACACACTGCTGCTCCTGCTCCCTGACACAACAGCACCCTCCCTGTCCCCACTCCAATGCAACGCAACGCCATGCAGGCTACTGGTCCAATTCGAGCTCCAACATGCCAATCTGCTGTGCCTGCAGCCTGACGGTCCGCTGTGCCTGCATCTGTCCCTCACCCACTGCTGCACCCTCCCTGTTCCCCCTGCAATGCAACGCAACGCCATGCAGGCTACTGGTCCAACTCGACCTCCAACATGCCGGCGGCACGCAGCCACTTTGCCAGCGTGTCTCTATCCACCGCCCCCACCCCTGAAGTGCCCACCGGCGGCGGCCTGATCCTGATGCTGGGCGGGATGGACTCTGCTGGTGCGCCCCTCGACACATTGCTGTCTTACGACGCCGTGGTTGACCTGTGAGTGCTCCCGGGGTGTGTGAGGCTGGGTGGCTCCTGGGGTGTGTGCAGGCGGGGTGAGGTTGAGCTGTGAGCATGTTGGGAGGCATGGGGAGGCTGGCAGGCTGGGGTGTGTGCTGGCGGAGCAGCGCCGTCGTGATCTGAAACTGGCCAGCTTGCTTTGACCGTGCAAACGCGTTGCAAAGTGGGATGGGGGAATTCGGATGCTGCTGCTCGACTTGGTGCTGTCTTACAACGCCGTGGTTGACCTGTGAGTGTGTGTGGCTAATGTGTGCTGGTGGTGTGAGGTTGGATGTGTTCATTCATCAATTCATTCAACCTTTTTGATGGTGAGAGGTTGAGCTGTGAGCATGGGAGGACCAGGGGAGACCTGTGATTCTGTGACTGGCTGGGCTTGCTTGGACCTGCGAGCATTGGGAGGGCGAGTGGAAGACAGTGGGACAGAGGGGACAGCCTGGCAAGGGTGCGCGCACACATGCCAGCACAGCGCAACCCTCGCTACGGTACCGCTTGTTAGCACTGCCTGACCAATGCTGTACCGCTGTCTGCACCGCCGCCGTTGCTGCAGGTACAACGTCACCCTCGCCAAGATGCCTACGCCCCGCACCCACCTGGCAGCCGCCGCTGTGGGCGCCGACACAGTGGTTGTGATTGGAGGCTACAAGGATGCCGCCGCTCTGGGGGCACAGGTGCGCTGCGCATGCTGTGGTGTGGGGCGCAGGTGCGCTGTGCATGCTGTGGTGTGGGGGCGCAGGTGCGCTGCGCATGCTGTGGGGCGGCTAATGCCGCCCGGCTCGTCTCCGCCATCCCTGGTGGGACAGCTGGTCCACATGTTATGTGTTGGGGCGCAGGTGCGCTGTGCATGCTGTGGTGTGGGACCTGTCGTCACTGCGTCCCTCGCAATCAGTTGCAAAGAGCCTTGTCCATGACCACTCATAAACAAGATTGCTGCTGCCTCTGCTGCATGCCGCAGACCCCCGAGAGCTGCGTGTTCATCTACTCTGTGACCGACAAGTTGTGGACCTCAGATTGCAACGATGACGAGGCGGTGGCAGACGCGTGTGCCGCAGGTAAAGCAATGCCGAATGGGGGCCCATCTTTCTTGTTCGCCGGCCAGTCAGATTCCTGGCAGGGTTGCATTTGGGAGCAGAGTTGGTGTCATTGCCGTGCCCGCCCAGCTCCCTGTGGCACAGCATGCCATCCCCTATCCCTACCCCTCTCTCCGCTCGCTCCCGCCGTCCTCAGCGGGGCTGTCGAGCTACTGCCCGGAGGCCCTGTGGCGCCTGATCGAAGGCAACAGGGTGTGCGGCTGATGCATGGACCACAGACACCCATGCAATGCTTGGAAACCTTGCATCAAACATGCTAGAGGGTGCAACGGTTGATGCCGTAGCCGGCTGAAGGGCACCGGGAAGTGGCAAGGGCACCAAACGTGCCTTCCATCTTGCAGAGCTGGGGCCTACCCGACCGTTTCTCTGCGGCTCTTCTCCAGATGGCCCATGTACAGCTGCAATTCACAGCCCGCCTTCCGCCGTCCCCCGCGGTTTACTGCATCTCGAGCTCTTCCCTCCCCCCTCCCTGTTCCCATCCCTGCAGCCATTGACGGCACCGTCTATGTGGTGGGAGGCGCCGCAGTGAACGGCCTGCTGAGCAGCGCCATTCGCTCATACAACCCAGCCACCCAGGCCTGGGCGCAGGTCACCTCCCTGCCCTCCGGTGAGTGAGGGGAGGGGAGGAGTGTTTTAGGGCGAAGTATGGCTAAGCAAGTGCCACAAGGTGAAAGGAATGTGAGCAAAGGAAGGGGAGGCATGTGACCTGCTGCAGCATTCTGGGATTGAAGGTGGAGGCAGCAGGTGGCCAAAGATGCAGCCTGTGCAAGGCAAGCAGTGCCCGGCTGCACCATCCTACCTCTGCCACGCTTGAAAGGGCCACGCGCAGACACCCATCCCCACCACGCCCACCCCCCGCTCCGCCTGCTGCACACGCCCCTACTCGCAGCCCGCGCCGGCGCTGCATGCGCGGCCGTGGGCGGCATGCTCCACATTGCCAGCCATGAATGCCCCGCTTGAATGCCTGTCATACATGCCCACCCCCTGCTCACCCTGCCCCTGCTCGCAGCCCGCGCCGGCGCCGCATGCGCGGCCGTGGGTGGCATCCTCTACATTGCTGGTGGGCGTGGTGCCGAGGGAGCCCTTCTCAACGAACTGCTGAGCCTGGATGTTGCCACCGGCACGGTCAAGGCCCTCAGCCCGCTCGCCTACGGCAGGTGCGTAGTCAATTTTGTAGCCAACTTGCCTTCGGTTCATCTCCACTTGACCTTGTCAAGTCAATGAAAAAAAAAAAAAAAAAAAAAAAAAAAAATAAATAAAAATGTTACGCTGAGAGAAAAACCTTGTTTTCTATTAACAACTGCACTAACTCCTACACCCGTGAGTTTCAAAACTCACGGGTTCTCTTTATTCTCGTTTCTCCTGCAAAAAAAAAAAAATTTTTTCACACACATTTTTATTTTTAACAAAAAAAAAAAAAACAGGCCGGCGGGCTGACAGGTGGCAGGGCTGCAGTGGCAGAATGTCCCGCTGTTGCCATGCATACAAATATGGTACTGCTGGCGCCATGTGGGTAGGGCGCACGGGCCTGCGGGCGTAAAAGGCAGCTGTACTGAGGCAGGCCGGGCGCGCTGCTGTTGCTGCTGTGTGTGTGCGGGTCGCCGTGTGCACTGCATGCCATATGTGCAAGTTGTGGTCAAGGCTACTGGTCCGATTGAGGTTTGTTCTCTGTAGCCCATTCGGATACATCGGCAGTACGTTTGGCCTCTCCCGCCCTCCACCCTCCCCCAGAAGCTTTGTGCGCTGTGCAGCGGCGGTGTCAAGCTGGCGTCCCCTCTTCTGAGCAACCTGACGCCCGCTCTGACACTGCTTTTCTAACCCCCACCCTGCTTTGCACGCTGTGCAGCGCGCTGTGCAGCGGCATTGTCAAGCTGGCGTCCCCTCCCCACCTGTATGTGCTAACCCACACACCCCCCGCCCACCCTGCTGTGCGCGCTGTGCAGCGGCAACGTCAAGCTGGCGTCCTCTGTGGTTGCGTGTGACCTGACACCCTCTCGGGCACTGTATTACGAACCTTCAAACTCAAAACCTGCTCACCCTGCTGTGCGCGCTCCGCAGCGGCGATGTTGAACTCGTGGCCTTGCCCAACGGCACCCTGCTGAGCATCGGCGGCATTGGCGACACCAGCGTGCCTGGCGTGCAGGTGGGTGGCAATGGGAAGGGAGGGAGGGGCAGGGCGAGCGGGGGGAGGAAGAGAATATTTCTTTTGGATCAACACCTGCAGTATCACCTAGAAGCTTCTTGATTGGTAAAGATACGGCACACACTGGGCGTGGTGGCAGGGCGGGCTGGGGTGGGAGGGGTGGGGCTGGCAAGTGTTTGTAAGGGGGGCAGGCAGGGGCCGGTGAGGCAGGAGGGTGCGGAGGTGGGAGGAGAGGGGCTGGGCTGGGGCGCAGAGAATGGGCGGGGGCACTGCTCGCACTGCCGGCTGCCAGCCTATGCAGGGCCAGGGCCCAGAGCCTGTGAGCCCATCACCCCGGCCCCGCCAAGCCCGGCCCTGCTCCTGCCCTCACACCTCCCTGCTTTCCGCTGCCGTGCTTTCCTCCCCCATGCAGGCGCCCACCCGCCCACCCCGTGCAAGAGGACTTACCTGTGCAGCGTGCATGCCTCACACTTCGTGCCTCACATTCCGTGCCTCCCTCAACACCTCACTGCTTTCCGTCTCCCTTCCCTGCCTGGCCCCACCTGTGTTGCAGGCGCCCTCCCACCCCGTGCAAGAGTACCTGCCCGCTGTGGATGCCTGGGTGCAAAAGGCGCCCATCGCCCTGGCACGCCTCAGCGCTGGCGCAGCCTACGCAGACGGAGGCGTGTATGCGTTTGGAGGCCTGCTGCGCTGCACTGCTGCCGCCACGGGCGGCGCATGCGCCGAGAGGTGCGTGGGCGGCGGTGGTAAGGTGGCTGTGGGTGGGGGCTTGGTGCCGGAGGGTGGGCTTGATGGGCAGCTGGTGTGTGTGTGCCCTTTGGTTTCCGGCTGCAGAGCTTTGGGCTTGCCCAGTTGAGTGCCTGCACTATGCACAGCGCCACATGCATGTCTGCCACTCTTGGGTGGCCCACGCCGTGCGCAAGCTGGTTCGTTCTCTTCAACAGACGTGCTTTGTGGTGCGGAACAGCCCAGCCAGCCAGCCGCTGACCTCGTTTGGTGATTCACACAACGCTGGCCGGCCAATTGTAGACCCTACCCCGTGCAGGCCCATTGCCGACATGGAGGCGTTTTGTCTGTGAGCATGTCCACCGCCCCGCCTGCCAATTTGCGTGCTTTTTAGCAGTCACGTGACTGTATTGGGGTGTCATGTTCCTCCCCCGTGCAGGCCCATTGCCGACATGGAGGTGTTATGCCTGTAACTCTTAGCATGCCGACCCCGCCTGCCAACCCAATCCGCGTGCTTGAACGTCAAGCGACTCAAATTGTGTGACTTGTGCTGCCCCGTGCAGGCCCATTGCCGACATGGAAGTGTTTTTCGATGTGGCCCACCCCTCGGTGTTCCTGCACCTGAAGGACCCCGCCGCCGATGCCGACACCCCCGCCCCACCCGCCAGCAAGGTGCGCCGCCTGGCCCGTGCTGTGGGGGCCGCCCCGGGCAAAGAGTGAAGCTGCCTCTGATTTTCGCTCAACAGCTGTGCTGCCTTGTGCCCACGCTGTGCCATGCCATGCACGCTGTGCCCCACCGCGCGACACCTGCCCAGGCCACCTGCACACATTGCCGTGACTGGAAGTTACACGGGCCAATGTCATGCACATAACCCAAAACCCCGCAGGCCGTGTCATGCACACAGCAGGGCGGAGAAACCTGTGCGGGGGTGCAGCAGAGAAGCAGCTTTTCCCCGGTCTGGGCAGCCCCTGCCCGCGCCTACTCCCGTCGACATGACTGGCACCCCTCGGTCCCCCCTGCAGGTCCTCCTGCAATCCAGCTCCACCGCCCAGGCCGGTTACACCAACATGGGCCTGCTCCACGCCGGCAGCGGTTACTGGGCGCCGGTGAGCGCAGGGGTGGCCTGCCCCCCTGGTTCGATTAGGGTTCAGGGTTTTATGCCTAAACCAGAAACCCTAAGCCCCCTGGTTGCCTGTTCGGTAGGGCAGACCCTCCGAGGGAGTCCCTAAACCCTGTTGGGAACCTGGCTGTCCGCCCCGGGCTGAGTACTGCCTACAGTAGTTGGGGGGGTTAGGGTCGACCCTAGGGTCGACCCTACCCTACCCCTACACCCCTACACCCCTTGCCCTAAGTTCCTTTGGCTGGCCGCTGCAGGAAGTGGATCTGCCTGTGCCCACCCTGTCCGACCATGCCGTGGTGCAGCTGGGCAACTCGCTCTTCATCATTGGAGGCATGCAGACTGCTGGCACCAACAAAGTGAGCGTGCTTGCGTGCTGGCGTGCTGGCTTGCTTGCTGGCTTGCTGGCTTGCTTGCTGGCTGGCTTGCTGGCTTGCTGGCTTGCTTGCTTGCACGCATGCTTCTTTCCACCCTTCATGGGTTTTCACCTCAGGAAGACGGGCGGTCACCCTGGCAGCGTCCCTTTGTTGCGCCAAGCTGCGCGCCCGCACCCTCACCCCCCACCCTCTTGTTTCTGCTCCACTTCTGCAGACCATCAGCAACAAGGTGTGGGAGTTTGACACCCTGCTTGCCACCTACACGCCCCGTGCCGACATGCCGATGCCACGCACCCGGGCGGGGGCGGCTGCTTTGAACGGCAAGATCTACGTGACGGGCGGATTCAACGGAACCGATCCAGGTGGGCGCCTTTTGCTCTGACTTGGTGTAAGGTTGCGCAGATGGCGTGTGTATTTGGGCAGGCGGGCAGGCTGGTGGGCCTGGAGGAGCAGCTGCAGCAGGAGGGGCAGCGGCTGCCCAGCTTGACGCACCCCGGCGCGGAGGGCTTGGCTCGTGTGGGGGTGAGGGAGTGAAACAGCTACCTATTAAGAGCGGCAGTGGCGCTGACATGAGGGGTCAGACGTTGGGTTGGACGGCACGTGGCGCTGCGCACGAGGGGCACGTATTGTGTGATGGGCAAATGCCCTGGTAAAGGCGGCCGCTGTGCGGCTCCCCTCATCCTGGCTTCGACTGCCTGCATGCATGCTCGGCTCATGAATGTGACCTTCTTCGCCTCCTGTTTCCATCCCTCTTGGGCTGGCTGGCTGCAGAAATCTACCAAGGCACGTTTGTGTTTGATCCCGAGGCAAACGATGTTGGATCATGGAGCGTGCTGCGTGAGTGCTGTGCTGTGCTGCGCTGCGCTGCGCTGCTCTGCTGGCAGCGGCCCGCATGGCGCAGGTGGCAAGGTCTCCGTCAGGCCGACTCATCTGCGCCTGCGCCCGCACCCATCCACCGCACAACCCAAACTTCCCGCTGCCCGGCAAGGCATGCAGCGACGGGTGCCCTTGCTTGCTTGCCCCTGCTTGCCCCTGCTTGCCCCTGCCACCCAGCTGCCTGCCCAGGGTTTGACCATTGGCAGGCCGTGTGCCCTCTCCTCTCCCGCTGCAGCCGCCGAGCTCAACGTGCCCCGCTCCGACGCTTGCATGGCTGCTGTGGGCGGACAGCTGTACATCGCCGGAGGTGCGCTCCTGCCCAGTGTTTGTCGCGGGCTCAATGATTGTAATGCAGTCCAAGCCCGTGGGGAGCCAGCCGTGATGGCATGGGACTGTGTACCAGTGGGCAGCGTGCCGCAGGGCAGCGTGTGGCCCGGAAAGGAGAGGAAGACAGGTCCACTGCAAGGCCATGCATGCGCTGTGGATCGCTGCACAGCGCACATCGTGCCCTTGTGAATCCCTTGCGTGGCGGGCTGCACAGCCCAAGCAGGCATGCTCTTGACGATGACCGGTCTGCACATCCCATGCGGACGTGCGTTTGCCTGCCTGCCCGCCCTTTCTGCCAATCGCTGCCCCTGCAGGCCGTTGCCCACGCACCTCCCACCCCCTTCCCACCCGGTGCTGCAGATGCATCTCCACTACCGCATGAGTGCAACTCCACCCCTCTCTGCGTGCAGGTTACAGCAACAACTACGACGTGACTGAGCAGAGTGTTGAGGTTTTGTACAGCACTGGCACCTGGACCAAGGTGGGCAGAATTGACGCCTGTGTTTAGACGTACCAGGATGGTGTGGCAGAAAGGAAGGATGGAAGGCCAGGGGAGGGCTGCTGAGATGCCAGGGCCAGCCTCCTATAGTAACTGTTCCGGGGGCCAGCCTCCCACTGTTCTGCATGCTCTTTTTGTCCGGGTCCCAAATTTGAGGCCTTTGAGGGCGGCTCCACACAAGCTTGCACTTGTGGCTTGGTAACACGCAACGCGCGGCACCCCACCAGTCCTTGCCATCTTTTTGTTGACATTCTCAGGCGATTCACAGCTCAAAAGCCTGCCAGGGGCGCCACCCGACAGCCTTGCCTCGCCGCTGCCCTCACCCATGCCCCCGCCCCGCCCCTGGCCTGCCCTCGCAGCTGCAAAAAGACATGCCCACGCCCCGTGGCGACGTCATGTGCTCAGCCCTTTCCCTGGGCGGCGTGGAAAGCTTTGTTGTTGTTGGAGGGTACATGGACCCGTTGAAAGTTTGGACCGTTGGGTCTTACAGGTGATGATGAGGCGTGCACACGTGCATGTGTGCGCAGTCCTGTTCCGCGCTGTGCATGCTGTGCGGTGTTGTGCTGTGCTGTGCTGTGCTGTGCAAGTTGTGCTGTGTGTTGCGTGTTGTGCCGTTTATTGCCGTCTCCCGTGCCTTCCATTCTGCACGGTTCGTGGGCGCACCTGTGACAGTGACTCTCAGCAGGGCAAAGCGGGTGCCTCTGTTTGTAGACCCGCCACATAATGGCACGTAATGGGCGCATTTTAGTGAGGGTGCAGTATGCAATGCACAGGCCAGCAGTGTGTTATGAGGCTTCGGTATGCAGTGACCAAAGTGTGTCCTGTGCCCACTCGACTTCCCGAGTGCAGGTCTGAAGTCGAGGCCTACAACCCCGAGACTGATGACTGGGTCACGCTGGCTGACATGCCCCAGGCGCGCGTGTGTGTGTGTGTGTGTGCGTGTGTGTGGGGGGAGTGGGAGAGGGGGGGAGGAGTGCGCGCAGGTACACTTCCCCCCCACCAGCCGGGAAAACAGGCACCGCCCCGTGCGCAGGGCGCCCGCTTTCCCCCTCCCCCACCGTCGGCGTGCGTTTTGTGTGCGCGTGTGTGCGTGTGTGTGTGGGCGCGTGTGTGTGCGTGCGTGCGTGTGCGTGCGCGTGTGCGTGTGCGTGTGTTCAATGTGCATTACATACCTAGGCAGTCGCATTTTAGGTTGCTTCCGCCCAGCTCGCTTCTGCCATCCCTGCTGGCCACCTGACAAGGTGCGACCAGCCGGCCCCGGGGCCTCATATCCAGTGTCGCGTCGCCACCGCGCTGCCGCTGCTTTCCTTTCCCTGATTTCCACGGGTTTGGCTCGCCCCCACCACCCCAGAGGGGCTACTCTCTGTGCATCCTACCTGCCTCCTTCTGTGCATCCTTCTTGCACCTGCCCACACACATCTTGGCACGCGCACCCTGTGAGGAGGGCGCCTCACTGCTGCCTGCTATGCACGCTTCGCTCAGGCCACAGGCACCTGGCCCACCTCCTCACCTCCAGGCAAACACGCACCGCCCCCGAGGGCCAGCTGTGCACGGCTCGCTCCTGACAAAGCCCTGGCCCCACGGGTGCCCGCCCGTCTTCCCTCTTACAGAAGCGCGGCGACAACGCTTTGGTCACGCTTCCCGGCAACCGCATGCTGGTGCTGGGAGGGGAGACACACACTGATGGTCGCAACGAGGTGGCCTCCAACGGTGCCCACATGTACTTGGCCGACCACGACGTGTGGGTGCCCAGCGCGCCCATGCCGGAGCCCCGCTTCCGTTTCGACGCCGCATTTGCAAACGGCTTCACATACATCTTTGGCGGTGAGCCCCCAGCAGTCCCTACCCCAATGCCTTTGCTGCATGCCACGTGTTTGCAGGTGGGCTGCTGGCATGCGCCGTGCCCGGCTGGTTACAGTCTTGTCATTAGTTGGCTGATATTTTGGGTCGCGTGCGGGCCAGGCAGCGTGTGGAGGCGTGGTGGGTGGGCGCGCAATGGAGGACGAGCGTGGTCGTGGGAATGGGTCGCGGCTCTTTGGTTTTGAACCGCTCACTTGAGACGCACACGGCGCGACAGGAAGTTAGAGCGGCGCAAATGCAGTCCACATGGCTGTGGCTTGCTTTCCTGTTGTCGCCTTCTGCGATTCCACGCACCCGGGTTGTGATCCTCTTCTTTTGACTGTGCTTTCGGTCATTTCCAGCCGTTTCAAGTCTATGGAAGGCCAGCAACGGTGGTTTCATTGATCCCTCACACGCAGGCGCAACCACCTCCTCCGACTGCATATTTGAGGAGTTCGGGCCCAACTGCATGGACCGTGGCAAAAGCACCACGTTCAAGTTCATGGATGTCGCCCACCCCGGTGAGCTGATTGACAGCCCCCTTTGATGGTTGGTGCACATCTTGTTGTGGCTATGCTCGTCTTCTGCTGCTGCTGGTGCCCCAACTGCCAGCAACTGTGTGGATGTCGCCCACCCCCGGTGAACTGCCAAGAAACACAGATACCCACTACTGCTCTTCTTGGTGGTATGGCTGCTGCTGCTGCACCTGCTACTACTCCTGCCCTGCTGCCGCTGCTGCTGCCCACCGAACCACGTTTAAGTTCATGGATGGCGCCCACCACGGTGAGCTGGCAAGACAAAATAGATGCCCAATGTTGTTTGGCTGGCTGTGGCCCTGCCCTGCTGCTGTTGCTTCTGTTGCTTCTGCTGCTGCCCCTGCCCCTGCTGCTGCTGCTGCTGCTGCCCACCCAGGCACGTTCAAGCTGACGAATGTCGCACCTGCCGGTGAGCTGCCAATACACAAAGACACACGCTGATGCGGCTAAAGTTTTCTTGTTTTCTTGCGGCTATGCCCTGCTGCGGCTGGTCCCGGTTGCTGCTGCTGCTGCTGCTGCCGGCACCGCTGCTGCAGGTTTGCTGTCGCTGCTGCTGCGACCCTTGCAGTTGCCACCATGTCCGTCTGTCGCAGGCGTGTACTCACCCTGCCCTCCCCCTGTCCACCTCTGTTGCAGACGTGTTCGTTTTCTTGAAGGAGTGAGCGAGAGTACTTCTTGGGAAGCTGCAAATTTCGAGCCTGCAGTATCAACCCTGGCATGCACAGCATTTCTGGGTTGAACAACTGGCAGCACATTCCTCTGCATCCTATCATCAGCTGCGTTCTTAAACCACTCAAAATAACACCCGCTTCAAGCCCTTTCTCTCGGTGTATTCCTTTTTATCCATTCACGCCCATGCCTTCCAGCACACTAAATGCACCCGCCACACTCAGTGTCCCCTCCGCCCCCCACTCAACCCCCCCTTCCCTCCCGCACCCTGCTCTGTTTATATCCTTTCTGTGAGGCCTGAATCTCGGTTGTGAGAATCGCGTCCTTGTTGTCAGACATCCCCCCTCCCTCTCCCATTCCGAACGCTCTGTGGACAGCCTAGCCTGTGCGCCCTTCATGCTCAGCGCTGTAACTACTATAGCCTAGTAGCACAGCAAACCGGCAAACTCTGTTTCCGGACCAGGGCCTCCTACCGACAGGTGCAGCAGCAGAGAAATATTAGCAAACTAGCACGGCGTTTCCAGTGGGTAACTGAGAGGCGCGCAGCTGCAGGACGCGGCTGACTGACTGAGGGTTGGAAGTTGCCAGTGTGTTTGGCACAGACAAATGCTGCTCAATGAATCAAGCGAACCTGTGCATGAATGTGGTGGAAGGGGTGAGTGGACATAGGGCGGGGGCATGCCTGGCGGCGCTCAAATCTCACAGGCACCCGCAGGGGTGGGACCCAAATGCTGCTCCTACTCAAGAATGCACCTCACTCGTTCATTCATTCATTCATTCAAGAGTGCGCCTCAATCATTCAGTCAATCAATCGTTCGTGTCTGACACGTAGTACAGCGCAGCATAACCACAAAGTGCGCCTCACCGCACCTCTTGCTGCCTGGTGTCACATGCTGTTGCACTTGCAGTGTTCAACACACTGTCAATGACATGCAATGCCACCAAGCAGCATGAGGGGAAGTGGAGCGCAAATCAAGGAGGAGCACTGGCGGATGTGTCAGGATGGGGATTTCCCTGCCCGTTCTGCTGCCCCGACTTATGTCGCTGCACAGCCACCAGTGCCTGCTGACGCAGCCCTGCCAGCTCATCGGACTGCTGCCTGTGCCGGGTGCCTTTGCTGCCACCGTCAGCCCCGCTGCCGTCTCTACATCGGTGTCTATCCTTACCACTGCCACCGCCGCCCCTGCCGCTGCCGCCGCTGCTACTGCTGCCGCTGCTGCTGCTGCTGCGATGCCGCCGCCGCCGCCGCTTGTGCTTCCGATGCTGCCTGCGATGCCGTGGCAAGGGTGACGCTGCCCGCGCACTCCGCTTCCTGGGCCCGCCACTGCGGCTCCTGCTCCTGCCCCTGCTCTTGCTCCTGCTGCCGCCACTTTTTGACCGGGCATCCCGACTGTGCTGCCTGCGCTGCTGCCGCCCACGCTGCCCACACCCTGTGCGTAGCTCCGATTCTTCTGCCTCCCTGGCTGCTGCTTCGCCCCCCCGCTGCTCCTGCTGCCGAGGCGGTGGAGAGGCGCCCCGCTGGCGCTGCCGCCGGCCCTGCTGCCCAGGCACTGTGCATGGCAATGCATCGTCTGCCTCCCGCTGCTCCTGCTGCGGGGCCTGCTCCTGCTGCTGCTGAGGCTGGGGGGAGTCGGGATGCTGGCGCCGCACCCTGTGCCCCTGGCGTAGCAGCAAATCCCGGTATCCCTCGCTGTCCGAGCGCTGCACCTCTGGAGAGCCTCCCCGTCTCCCGCTCCCCCTCCCCTCCTCATCACTGCTGCTGCCGCTGCACAGTTCTGTCTCGCTGTCGCTGCCGCCGGCGTGCCATCTCGGCTGCCTGGCACGCTGCTCCCGCTGCTGCTGCTGCTGCTGCTGCTGTTCGCGCAGCTGCTGCCGGGCTGCTGCTCCTGCTGCCTCTGCCGCCGCTGCATCCAGCTGCAGCGTGAGCCGGTCATAGCTGGCAACTGTGGCATTGCCGGCAGCTGCAAAGGCGGCTACTTCCCAGGCAAAGCGCTCAGCGTGTTCGAAAAGAAAGGGGGCTGCAGCTGCCCGCACTTTGGCAACTGGGAGGGGCACTGAAGCAAGGTTGCTGCCGCTGCTGCTGCCGCCAGCATTGCCCTTGAAAGGAGGGGTGCCGCTTCCAGGTGTTGCTGATGCTGTGCCCGCTGTGCCCGCTGGCCTCCCGCCACCGCCACCTGGCGCCCCTGCTGGCCTGACCACAACACGCCGCTGCTGCGGCGGCACCATCGCTTGCTGCCTGCACCCAACGGCAGCTGCTGCGTTGCTGGCGTTTGCTCCCTGCCGTGCTGCTGCTGCGGCCGCCGCTTCTGCTGCGTTGCGCAGCGTGCCCAGCACATGCTGTGCCACCAGCACCACCTCTGGCTGAAGCAGCAGCGCCTGCAGCTCCCGCTCAACAAAGTGCTCCACATCTGCCCGCTGTGCCTGCTGTGGTGCCATCCGTGCCAGTTGTTCACGCCGCTGATGCAGCTCTGCGGCAGGCAGGGGAAGAGAGTAGACGGCGCGCCGGCGGCGGTGCTGTGCTGTCAAGTGGAGGCTGCCAGCGCCGCCGGTGGGGGTGCTGCGCCCGCTGCCCCGTGCCGGTGCGGCGCCATAGTACTCGCGCCTGCCAATGGGGTGGAGTGCAGGGGGCAGGTGGGACGTGTGGCATGGTGATCGAGCGGCGGCAACGGGCTGGGGGAGTGTGTGGTGTCGGCATGGCAGGCACACTCAAGCACAAGCAGCGTGGCTGCTCTGCCAACTGCCTCTATAGCCAAACCAATTCCGCTCCTGTGCACGCCAGAGGCTGCACACCAAGCGGACCCTGCAGGCAGCTGTACCTGCAGCCTGTGCCTGTCACCTCCCCACACACACTCAAAACAAAGTAAACTCGTCGCTCTGCAAGGCACACCGCTTCCAGCCAGGCCCCGTTGGACATTTTCACAGGCACAGCACATAGACTGGGCACCTGTAGGCTCCGCCCTCGCAGTCGAAGATGGCAGAGGCAAAGGGGCGGCGGCAGAGGGGGCAGGCCAGCAGTGCGCTGCGTGCCGGCGGGTGCTCCAGCTGCGCCGCCGCCCACCGCTGGACGCACTGCAGCAAAGACGTTGTAAAGCAAAGCATACATAGTTCAAGACATGTATCTGTTGGCTTGGACATGCAACACACTTGGGATCCTGAGTCAGGCCTCAGTAATGAAGGCAGGGCAGCAGGGCAGCAGGGCAGCAGGGCAGGCAGGCAGAGCACCGGAGAGCACCGAATTGGGGGGCAGCAGAAAACGTGCCTGCAGGTGAAAATGATGGAAGCAGACGTCCAGGAACGCTTCATCTGCGGGCTTGAGCTCGGCCAAGCAGATTGCACAAGTGCCACAGGCCGCGGCACTGCTGGCGCCAGACATCTGCTGGGGCAGAGAAGGCTGCCGCCACCCACCGCCCGCTGCCGCCGCCGCCGCCGCCGCTGCCACTGCGGCTTAGTCGCCCGTCCGCCTGCCCCAGGTGGGCACAACACACTGCGTTGCGACTAGGGGCGTGTGTGCTAGGCTGGCTCGCCTCTCTTGCTTGCTGCAGGCAGGCCGGAGCCTGTTCTGATAAAAGTGTCGACAAGTACCAGCTGCTTCTGCGTCTTCTGCAGCAGATTTAAAATTGGGACGCCAAGCAAATACAGACAAATTTGGGAATTAGCAAAGCAATTACAGACGGATGCGCCGTCCAAGTTTGAGGCCGGCATTTCATGCATCGCAGGGGCTCACATCGCCCCTCCTGATCACCCGAGACGATTTTGCACAACACCTTTTGATCCGAGCCCTTGCCTCCCGTCCCTCAGCTTTAGCGTCTCCATCGCTGCTCGCCCCGCTTCTCAATCACTTGCAAAGGCGCTTCCAGCACTTCGAGAGCATTAGCCAGCAGCCATGGCGGCCACAGCAGAGGAGGAAGTCATCATTCGCAAGCGCTTCCTGACGCAGACCGCTGCCAGCACCGCCAGTGCGCTGCCGCCCTTCAAGAAGCTAGTGAAAATGTGAGCGACGCGCCGGAAGGCTGGAAACCAGCGTCGGGCTGCCGCTGCCGCCCCCGCCCGCCCGCTCGCCGCCTGCCTGTGCCATTTCCGTGCCCCACGCCCGCGCCCGCCTGTGTGCTTCCTTACTCCTCCAAAGGTACATGGAGTTTTGCCAGGCCCTGGAGGGTGCCAGCCCCAAGGAGGCGGAGCAGCTCTATCCGCAGCTGCTGGCCGCGCTGTACGCCATCCAGGTGCGCCGCTGCTTGTTTCTGCACCTGGCCCAGGGGCTGCCGGCGCTCCTGGGCTTGGTTTTGGCTGCCACAGCGGGCGGTTGTTTGCGTGCTGCCTGTCCTGCTGTGTGCCTGCGTGCTGGTTCAATTGCGGCTCTGGCAGCACTGTACGGCATCCAGGTGCGCCCTGCGCCGGAGCTCGCCTCTGCAGCACGTTGTGCTGCTCTCATTCTGCTCGCCTGCCTCCGCTTCTGCGGCTCCCTTCCTGCTGCCCCTGCCTTACACCTTGCTGCTGGCACGTTGTGGTGCTGGCCGCGCTGTACGCCGTCCAGGTGCGCCGCCGATGGGGCGGTGCACAAGGCACCTCGCCAGCTCAGCTGCTCCCGCTCTTTCCGCCTTGCGGTTGTTTGCCTGCTGCCTGCCCTGCTGTGTGCCTGCGTGCTGGCAAGCCCTGCGTGCTGGCAAGCTTCGGTGCTGGCCGCGCTGCACTCTGTTCACATGCGCTGCTGCTGCACGTGTTCACAGGCTTACATGGACAAGCTGCGGGCGATGAGCGACGCGTTTGCCCGGGAGCAGGCGGCGTATGCGGAGCGGCAGGCGCAGCTGCAGGCCAAGATACAGCAGGTGGGGCGTGGGCGAGATGCAGGGGAAAGGGCGGGTGGGTAGGTGGTGTGCTGTTCTAGAGGGGCACTGTCATCGGGGCTGCCGCACGTGCCAGCGGGAGGCAGGCCAGGATACAGCAGGTGGGGGCAGGGGCGTGGGTGAGGTGATAGGAGCGAACGGGTGGATGGTGTGCTGTTCTGGAGGGGCAGTGCCACACAAGGCACCGCACATGCTGCGTCAGGCAGGCCAAGATACAGCAGGCGGGGGCAGGGGCAGGGGCGAGGTGTTGGGGACGAACGGGTGGGTGGTTTGCTGTTCTGAGGTGCAGTGTCCTGCACACCTCTTGCGCAGTCCCGTTAGCGGGGCACTGTCGCAGCTGCCGCCCTGCGGGCTCCCTCGTGGCGCTGCCGCCCCCATTTTCGTGCCTTTTACTCACATTGCAAGAATGACGATACGTGCAGGCTGAGCGGGGCATTGAGGAGCGCAAGCGTGGTGCTTACCTGCACTACCTGCCTGCGTCTTTCTCATTCCTCGAATCCCTGCCTCACCCCCCCGCAGGCTGAGCGTGACATTGGGGAGCGCAAGCGTGAACCTCACCTGCACTGCTTGCCTCCTTTTTCATTCACTTCATTTTGTTCATTTTTTTTGAATCCCTGTTTCACTCCATTGTGTGCTTCAACGTGTCGTCATACCTGCAGGCTGAGCGCGACATTGAGGAGCGCAAGCGTGAGCTGGGTGAGGCGCGGGTGGAGCTGGCGCACAAGCAGGAGTACGAGGCGGTGAAGAAGCAGGTCATGCAGGTGAGCACAGGATGACTGCCAGGAGTTGTTATGTGGTTGTTTGTTTGGTGAGTCAGCAGGCAAGGCGGGTGGGTGCGCTGGGTGGGCTAGGGCTGTTGTTTGTGTGCCGTGCCACTAGCGCAGCCCGGGCGGGCGCTGGGCGGCTGTGGACATGGCCCCGTTGAGGGCACGCGTACGATGGATGCTGCAAGGAATTGAACGAAGACTTTACTTACTTATGTTTGACTTGATAAGTCATGGTTTGGTTGCTCCTGCTTTGTTTTTTTGTACTCAAATTTAAATGATTGCAAGCGTTCTAGGGCGTAATGCGTGGGCACTGCTGTCTCGGGGCACTTGTGTGGTGCACTGCAGGCCAGCCAGGCAGGCCAGCTCCTTACCTGCACTATCCCTGCACTCCCGCAGCACCTTTCCTCCCCGCCTCACCCCGCTCTGCCCCCCCGCCCC
>JTEE01000252.1:902315-919639 GCA_002896455.3 Chlorella sp. ArM0029B
AGGGGGAGGAAGGTGGGTAGGGGTGGGGGGAGAAGGACACGAGTGGAGGGACAGCAACAGCGGGCAGAGGAGTAGGGACAGAGAGGCCAGTAGAGTGCAGTCTGGAGGCAGTCAGTTCTCACTCGGTCTGCTGGCATGGAGCGGAGGGGTACCCAGCGGGCCCTGCTGCGGCTCCCCACCCACCGCCTGTGCGGGCAAGCAGCACAGCAGGCACCATCCAGTCATTGCTGCCCAGCCTCCCAGCCCCACCACTTCCTCCCACCCAACTGCGTTCCCCTTCCCACCCATCCACCCGCCAGCTCATGCCCAGCACGACTCCGCCGTCCCTCCCTCCAGCCACCGCCCCCCACCCGCCAGCACCACGCCCCCACAATGCCCGCGTCCTGCTGCCTCACCCGCCGATGCAGGCCAGCAACACGGCGTCGCTCTCCTCCCCTTCAGCTGTCCTCCCCATCCAATCCAACACCCCCCAACCCCCAGCACCACACCATCAACAATACGTCCTGCTGCCTCACCCGCCGATGCAGGCCAGCAGCACGGCATCGCTCTCCTTGCAAATCTGCTCGGTGGCTGCGGGGTACGGGTCGCCGGCGGTGTCGATGGCGGCGCCGCCAATGGCCGCCTCTGTGAACACAAAGTCCTCGCCCTCGGCCTTGCCCGCCTCTACCAGGATCTGCAGGAGGCAGCAGGATGACGGGCAAAGGGCATATCAGGGCGGGGGCCTTGGCACAAAACGCGACCCTCTCCGTTGGCGGCCACCGCTTGCTGCCACAGCGTCTCACAAAACACCATCAATTGTTGCCCCATCAATGGCTCAGCTCCGTGCCCCAACCACGGTCTCCCCTGCCCTCTCCTTTTCACTCGAGAATGTTCCCCTCTCTGTGCCGCCTCTACAGCCACCCCACACTGGTGTTCATCCGCACCGGCAGGGTGGCAGCCGTGATTTCGGGGCCGATGCCATCGCCGGACAGCACAGCAATCTTGTGGGTGGCTTGGCAGACCTGCTTTCAAAATCAGAGGAGGCAGGCAGGCAAGGCGCCACAGCAGGCAAGGAAATGGTTGGGGCAGGCCTGCTTTCAACGCCAGAGCAGGCAAGCAGGCGCCAGAACAGGCAATTGTAATGGTTGGAGGGCGCCTGCAGGGCCCCCACAGGGTGTAAGAATAAATGGCAGCTTGTCTTGCTGGTGCGAATGATCAACCCGGGCAGGCATGGCTGTTGTGACTTCGCCATAGATTGACTGTGCAGGCAGCCAGACAGAGCGGCGGCAGCGGTGGCGGCGACGGTGACCCAAGTTGGGCGAGCTGCACGGCACAGCTCCGCATAGTTGCAATAGGCCATCTGAAGGTAAATCAACACCCGCAGCGTCGCTCGCAGCAGCCAGCAAAGGCTCACCTGCAGGTTGCTCCGCCGGGCGCTGCAAGGGCGGACGCCCGCCGGCCGCACACACCGCACTGCCAGAGCTGCCTGCATTGTGTCAGCGCTGAGAGAGGTGGAATGCGCCGCAGGCTGAGCCAGATGAGGCCGCGCCAGCTGGCCGGCCGCCGCACGCACACCTTGCTGTGCGGGAGCACAACTCAGTGCGTGGCCCCGTTTGCGGCACGCTCCGATTGCACATCGGCAAGTGCAGGTGAGGCCTGATCTATCTGCATCCCTACTGCATGGCCTCATGCATGTTGCCGCCGTTTGGGGCTGGTTAGCAGGTTCTGTCGATTTCATGGCGTGCATCGACACATGTATGCACGCTCTGCAGACCGCAAGTCGTCCGCCGCTTCTTTAGATCGATGGCGTCCTCAACCAATTGCTCGTGGCTCTTCCCCCTACTTGCAGTCGCACAGCCAAACTGCCGGGAGTGTGCTGGCGCGCGATGGCGTTCTGGGGCTGCGAGGTGAAGCCGGGCAAGCCGACGCCCTTTGTGCCGCCACCAGAGGCGTCTAAGCTGCACGTCTCGCAGGTGCGCAGCTATGGCGATCGGGCATCTGCATGGATGGTGGATTGCAGCAGCACAGAGCGTGGTTGCTAGCTGTTATGCACCCCCGAGCTACAAGTTGGAGAAGCGCCGGGCCAGACGTGGCTGTGCCAACGCGGCGGCGGGGCACTTATCTGCGTTGCTGCCACACTTTTTGTGGCAGTTGATTGTCCAGCACTCTTGCCAGGCGGACAGGTGGCAGGCAGTGCACACGTTGGGAGTGCCGCTGGGTGCGACAGCAGCTCCCCCACGCTCCTACCTCTTTCCCACCTCCCCATTGACCCCCACCGCTGGTGCTCCAACTCATTCCCACCGCACATCACGTGTGTGCACAGCACAGGTGCCCACCTGCCTCCGCTGCTCAACCTCACCACCCTTCTTCCCATCCACACTTGAGATATTACCCTTCTTCCCATCCACACTTGAGATATTACTGTTTCCCATTCACACGCACACAGCACAGCACACAGCGTCTCCATAGTACAGCTGTACGGCACACCTGATCGCCTGCACCCGTTGCACAAGCACACAGCGCTTCCTTGCTACACGCACACCTGCGCCTGCAGGCATGCCTGAGCACCAAGGCCAAGCCGGGCACAAAGGCTGCGCTGCGTGTGCGGGTGACGCAGGAGGGCGAGCCCCTGCTGGTGTGCGTGCTGCGGGAGGGCGGCACAGAGAGCATCGGAATCGACCTGCTGTTTGACCAGTGAGTCGAGGCTTCAGCATTTCATACGCAGTGGGGATAGAGATGCAGTGCAAGGTCTGGATGCGGTGTGTGGGTGGCACTATAAGCCTGCAGCCTGAATCTGCAGTTTGGCTTTTGCGTGAAGGCTTCAGCATCCAGCCAGCAGTGGGTGTGGCACTTGTGAAGTGCACTGTGTTTGTGGGTGCAGCCGTGAAGGGCCTGTTTCACCACGTGTGAAGACTGGGTCACAATCCAAGCAAGCAGAATGTGATCCGAGGATGGTGATGTCGCGGTCCAGGTCATTGTGTGGTCCACCAAACCCACCTGGCAGGCATTTGAATTCAGCCAAACCCAACAACCTGTGCGCCCCCTGTGCTCTGCAGGTACACCGAGTTTTCGGTTGAGGGCGGCGCATCCATCCACCTCACCGGATACTTCATGCCCGAGTATGAGATGGGTGAGCTGCTGTGGGTGTGGTACCGCTGGCTTCTGACCGGGCACGCTGCTGTGGGTTGGTACCGCTGGATTCTGACCGGGCACGCTGCCGTGGGTGCGGTACCGCTGGCTGCTGACCGGGCACGCTGCCGTGGGTGGGGCACCGCTGGCTGCTGACCGGGCACACTGCTGTTGGTTGGACCGCTGGCTGCTGACCGGGCTGTTGGCGGTTCACGGTACGAAGGCTGGCATGGCAACATTTGTGATTATGATTTTCGCTTGAGAGTCTTTGTCGACAGCTGGAGTTGCCAGCAGCCAAAGGAGGGAGGCCACATGATGTCACCGGGCTGCCGCCAACGCCCCCCATCCTGCTGCCCCGGTGCCCCGCAGGCGAGGAGGAGGAGAGCGATGAGGAGGAGGGCGCGTTACCGCCCGGCATGCTGCTGGGATATGACGAGAACGGGATGCCGGTTCTGGCGGATCAGTACGATTCAGAGGAGGACAGCGATTACGAGACCGAGGGTGAGCCACAGTGCATGCAAACGGTCCATCATCACATATGGGAGGTGTGAGGTGGGTTGAGCATGGGGGCTATTCTGTGGGTCAGAAGCACTGGGAGGAGCGCAGCACCCATCAAGCGGGAGTTGAAGAAAGAAAAGTCACGCTACATGCAGGGGCGTCAGCTTATGAGGGAACGTGCATTTCGTATGGGCGGGCAACAGATCAGCACGGCTGAGGAGAGGGCAGCGAGTACGGCAGGGAGGGTGAGGCGCAGGCCACCAAGCGATGCGTCAGGTGTCACGCCCCCGCCTGCTGCGCCTGCTGTGCTCCCAGAAGTCTGAGAGCAACAGCAAATTGAACCCAAGTTTTGCTCACGCCTGCCCTGCCTGCTGTGCCGCAGACTCTGAGGAAGATCATCTATTGAATTAAGCAGCTGAATCCGCCCTCTCTCACGCATGATGTGCCTGCCCCGCCTGCCCTGCCTGCCCTGCCTGCTGTGCCGCAGACTCTGAGGAAGACAGCGATGGTGACGAGGACGGCGACCTGAACCCGCGCCGGCGCCAAGTGACCATCACAGATGTCACGGTGCGTGACGGGTGGGAGGGCTCGCCTTCTGGGCGGGGTGGGGTGCGGTGGGGCGAGCTTGGATGCAAATAGGATGAGGTTCGGGCAGGCTTGGCCAAGTGATAATCACTCACAGATGTCACGGTGAGCTTGGCTGCACAGTACAGCACTGTGAGCTGTGCAGTACTGTGGGCTCCACAGTACTGTGAGCTGGGCTGCACAGTAGGGGCTGGGTGGGGTGGGTGCGGAATGGCAGTGGTGTGGGTGTGTCTGCGGGACCCAAGTGGACGGGTTTGTATCCTGCGGCATGGGGGCGGGGTGGCACTGAGGGACGCGGCGATGATGTGTGTGGATCGTGTTTTGGGGTATTTATCATATGAATCAGGAAATGAAAAGACTGGGCTGCCGCTGGAATGGTCTGGTGCGATATTTTGCCTGCCGGGGCCACCCCTGCCCTGCCCGCTTGCCCCGCCCTGCTCCTGTGCCCACAGCGTGGCCGCCCGACCCTCCAGCCCGACTCCTAGCCCCCTCTCCCCTTGCTCTGCTCCTCAATTGGTTCCTTGTTTATGAAGCAATCCCTCTTCGTTCTGTAGACCAACGACGCATCATCCCTGGGTCTTTCCGTCGCCACCGCAGGAATCGGAGGCTCGGCGCAACGGCAAGCAGCCCAAGGCGCTGCCTGCGCCTGCCACCGCCGCAGCTAAGAAGGGGGCAGCCGTGGCTCAGTTTGGTGACGATGACGTGGAGGCTAGCGATGATGAGGATGAGGACGGGTCTGACGAGGGCAGCGAGGGTGAGAGATGATGCGTGGTCGGAGTGGGGAGTGGCGGTGTTGCATAAGGGGATAAGGCAGAGGAGCGGGTGGTGATGAGGAGGAGGAGGAGGGTTCTGGGGAGGAGTTGGCGCCTGCTGGGGTGCATGCTGAATGTTGAAGGGCTTTATAGAGGGGGTTAGTTGACGCACGATCAGAGTGGAGAGGCGCAGCGTTACATGCCGGGGGCGTGCTGTAGGGAGGGATGCCGTGCCGTGTTGCGTGTGCCTGCAGCACGCCCTGACGAGGGTAGCACATCCCTGCGCTGTGCTGCCGCAATCGCACCAGAGTGCTTTGCTTGGACGTGCTTGCCCACTTGCGCCCGCCTGCCCGCCCCTGCCCTGGCCTGCCTGCCTGCCCAAGCTGCCGGCATGCCATTTGCCGCTCATCACCGCCGCCCACCTGCCTGACCACCACTCACCACAGTTCTTTATAACCACTCTCTTTGTGCACAGGAGAAGGAGGAGGAGGAGGACTATACTGCACTCCACCGCTGCCCACCTGCCTGCCGCCACCCACCATTCTCTCCCCCGCCTGACCACTTTCCTGTTTGCAGAGGAGGATTCTGAGGAGGAGGAGGCACCTCCGGTGAAGGCACAGCCGGCAGCTGCTGCCGGGCAGAAGCGCAAGGCTGAGGCGCCTCCCTCTGCAGCCAAGCAGCCCGCCAAGAAAGAGGCCAAGCCAGCGGCGGCAGCCACACCGGCCAAGCAGCAGGCGACGCCGGCGGGCAAGCAGGCGCAGCAGGGGGCGGCGGCGCCGCAGGCGCAGCAGAAGCAGCAGCAGAAGGAGGCGGCGGCGGCGCCGGCCAGCGCCGGAAAGCCTGGCAAGAACACTGTGCGCTCCTTCCCAAACGGCTTCCAAATTGAGGACTTGAAGATGGTGAGGACGGGGGTGGGGTGGGGTGGGGGTGCCGCTGGGCCCTGTGTATGCACCTGGCAGTACTGCCGTTGGTTGTATCTATGGGCATTGACGGGCCGCTGCCGAGGCCCTGAGGGTGGCAGACTGGGGTCTCGTGCGCCCCTGATTGAGGGCCCAAAGACGGGGAGTAGAGGGGAACTCTCACCCAACCGTCTCCTGGCACCCGCGGCCTCCCCGGCGCTAGTGGCAAGGACCGGAAGGGGCGGCTGCTATCGATGACACTGCCACGCTGAACGGTCTCTCTTTTCCCTCTGAGTCTGGGCCCGGCCTCTTGGACTCTCCATACCTGGTAAGGTCACGGATAATTTCACTTCGTGATCCCACCATTCTATGCTGAACGCCCTTCCCCCGACCCTTTCCCTCAATTGTGTGTGTGTGCAGGGCCGCCCCGACGGCAAGCTGGCCAAGGCTGGCAAGAAGGTTGTGATGAAGTACGTGGGAAAGCTGAAGAGCAACGGCAAGGTGTTTGACCAGACCAAGGGCCACGCCACCTTTGCCTTCCGCCTGGGGGTGGGGGAGGTGATCAAGGGTGAGCCAAGGGTGTATAGGGCGGGCAGGACTGCGCTTGTTGCCAGCTATGAGCGAGGCAAGGGTGCAACAAAGGAAGGCAGAGGCGCGCTTGCTGCTGGGCTGTTATAGGAGGTGCTGCAAGGTGGCCAGCGCCACAATGGGGGGCAGGGCCTGCCTGGGGGTGGGGCTTGTAATGAGGGGTGGGGCAGGGGTGCGGGTGAGTAGGCGAGGAAAGGGGAGGGATGTTGACATCACTAGGGGAGAGGCAGATGTGGCGGCTGTTAAAACGGCCTGAGATGACGGTGCAGTGGCATGGGGCGGGGGCAGAGCCTGGCTTGCAGCAGACTGCAGGCGGTTGGGGGCACTCAACCAGGGGGTGCTGCCACCGCCCCCCTTTGCCCGAGGGCTTCGGGCCGCTGTACCAAGGGTGAGCCAGGCAGCAAGGTCTCGAGAGGTGCATGTGAAGCGAAGCGCAGCACGCAGCCGATCAATGCCCCCTTTAATATCACCTTGGAGGCTCATGGTCCCCCCGCCGCTTGCGCTCCTGCCTGCAGGGTGGGACCGTGGGGTGGAGGGCATGCGTGTGGGGGACAAGCGCCGGCTGACCATCCCCCCGCAAATGGCCTACGGACCCAGCGGCGTGCGGGGGACCATCCCGCCCAACTCCCACCTCATGTTTGATGTGGAGCTGGTGGATGTCAAGTGATGTGGCACATTCAGAGCGATTTATGCATGGGAACAGCACTGAATGTATGATGTAACAGCCCAAAGCGTGCAAGCAGCGGGGGGGAGCGGGCCCCCAGCGGGATGCTACTCCCACCTTGTGTTTGTTGTGATGTGATGGCTGGTGGACGTGGAGTGCGAGGCACTGGTTGCAGCACATCCTTTGGTGGTTGTCAGCATGGCTGCACCTATGCTGGATTACAGCCTGGAGATACCAAACTTCGAGTGGGGGGGAAGTCGGGCTGGCTGACCGTCGCCTGAGCTGATGACGTGTTGCATGGTTGAGGGCCGCCTGTGCCTCACTGGTAGGAGAGGGCAGAGCTTCGTGTCCGAGTGCAGTAGGGACATCCATTTCAGGCATTGGTTAGGCTACAACAGAAGTCAGACACATGACCGCTGCCGCCGTGGCGCCAGCTCGCGCCGCCGCCAGCGCGTGGCGGCATGAGGGAAGCTTGTTGGGCGGTCTGTGCAGCACCCAATTACCACCACACATCGTGGATCATTCATATCGTTGTCGTCTCCTCGCCCAAAGGCTGAGGCAGCGACACACATTCCCTGCCCATTCGTGGCCAGGCGGTCGCGGCCGCCGGGATGGCCGGTGGGACGCAGCACGAACTGGTCGGCCAGCAGAAGAAGCGCAAGGCGGAGGAGGGGAGCAGCCCGCCCAGGCCCGAAGAGAAACGCGCGCGAGATGCGCAGGAAGAGCAGACCAGCACGGCAGGTGAGATGCGCACGATTGACAGACCAGCCCGGAGGCGTCGTCAGACGGAGGGGAGTGTTCGGTCCACATCGGCAAACTTTGCACGAGCGCTTCCCTACTCCTCACTGCTGCAGGGCCTCCGCCTGACCATGCCTCCACGGAGCCGGCCGCCGTAAATGGCAGCCCCAAGCAGGTCAAGGAGCGGCAGGAGGAGGAGGACAGCGGCGCACAGGTCGGTGACCGCTCGGCGGCAGTGCCGCCCACTTGCAAAGCTTCTGGGCCTGCATGGCAACCCGTACCAGGCAGCCATGCACCTGCCCATGTGCGCCGGACCCTCCCAACCTGTGTGACAATGGCTCGGGTATTGGTGCAGGAGATGGAGGAGGATGGTGCGCTGGCAAATGCAGCGGTGGGGCGCGGCGTGGCCTCACGCGGGTTTGACGAACTCTTAAAGAGCCTTCGCACCACCCCCGACGCGCTGGCTGCCGCTGAGGCTGCCACTGCGGCGCTGCTGAAAGACGATGGCTTCTCAGCACCCGGGTTGGAGCTGTCTCTGGGCGCCCCGGCGGTGCCGCAGGGGCTGCCAGCACCCAGCAGGACGGAAAGCGCGATGATGCCGCAGTGCGCGGTGCTGACGGGGGCGCTGCCTGGTGCTGCAGAGCAGGAGGTGAGCACGAGGCAGCTGGAGGAGCTGCCGGCGCGGGAGCCGACGCAGCAGTACCACGCAGCCAAGGCCAGCCTGCACGCGGCGCTCATCCCTCCGGGCCAGGCGGGGGTCAGCTGGGACGCTTTCCCAAACTACCTGGGAGAAGGCATCCGTGCACGCCTGCTCTCCCTGGCCACCCTGCACCTGTCGGCGGACCCCGCACCCGGTGGCGCGGGCCAGGCGGGCCCGGCCACCTTCCCAGCCGCGGTCAAGGAGCTGCCAGCCAACAGCAACCGAGTGCTGCTGGGTGCTGCCAACAGCTGCGAGCTGTACCAGGAACGCGTGATGAGGTGGGTGGGCAGCAATCATTCGAGAAGGCAGGGGAGGCTGCCTGGGCGAGCGGGGAAGGCCGTCTGGGTGGGCAGGCCTTGGGCGGATGCAGTCGAGGGTACAGCACCAGTGTCAGGGCCAGCCGTGAGGAGCTGCCTGCCACCTGCCTGCCATTTTTTCTGGCAGTGGCACAAACCACAGCGCCTGCCTGCCTGTGGTGGCACGTGCGTGTACCCGCGTTCGTGCCTGCCTGTGCCAGCCTATTCTCCGCTGCCCTCGCTCATACCGCACCCACACTGCTGGCTCGCCCTTGCGTGCTGCCCGCTTGCCGCCGCCTCACATCATGCCGCGCCGGGCTGTCGTCCTGTACACTGCCTTGACGCGCAGCATTGTCCATGCTGCACTCCCCTCTGCCCTGACCCCCGTCCATGCTGCGCTGCTGCTTGCCGCAGGGCGCTGGCACAAAAGGTGGGTGCCCCGCTGCTGGTGGCCGATGTGTACAACCTGAAGCTGGATGAGGTGCTGAAGGATGACGCGGGTGCTGGGGGGGCGCCCGGACTGATGGACGACGTGTACGGCGGCAGCGGCAGCCCGGCGCCCTTCCCACCAGACCCGTGGGATGTGTCGGGTGAGAGCGCCGGGGCGCAGGGGGAGGAGGCGGCAGGCGGGGGTTGCCAAGGGGCTGTTGGCACGCGTGGTTGGGTTGGGGCAACAACAGATGCCTGGAGGCGCCGCGCTGCTTTGGTGGTGGTCAAGCAGCAGCCATGTTTGCAGCGTGTCAGCAGGAAGCAGGGCCTTTTGCTGCACAGCTCTGGCGGGCGGAGGATGCGCGTGTGCGTACCTGCTCTGCGCTTGGGCCCGGATGTGATCTGTGGGACGCGCCGCCCCTCTGATGTCGCCTGGCTTGCCCCTCCTGTTGTCCCCTGCCTGCCTGCCTGCCTGCCTGCCTGCCTGCCTGCCTGCCTGCAGATGAGGACGACCCGTTCCTCATGCCTGGGCTGGGCAAGCTGGGCAAGAAGGAGGGTGAGTCGGGGAAAGACATCCTGGACACCGCGCTGGCCATGCGTGCCAAGGCCAGCGCGAGGCGGGGGGGCATGCCCGGCATGGCTTACTTTTCGCTGGGCGCGCCTGGCGGGCGGCAGCCCTCTGGCTTGGCCGGCGCCGCGACGGCTGCAGCGGCTGCCGCCGCAGCTGCGGAGCGCGCGAACACGGCCGCGGCAGCCGCCAAAGCAGCCAGGGAGCGTGCCGAGGTAGCAAAGGCTGGGGCTGCGGCGGCCAAGGAACGGTTCGAGGCAGCACAGGCTGGGGCGGCGGCGGCCAAGGCAGCAGCTGCTCATGGGGCGGCGGCGGCCAGGGCGGCTGGCGCCAGCACGGCAGCCCCTGTGGAGCGCACAGCATCCATCGGCGTGCCGGCAGGCGGGGAGCAGCACGACTTTGCAGCCATGATGGATGACAACGTCTCTGCTGAGAGTGATGCCCTGCGCTGGGCAACAGCGGCAGCAGGGGCGGCTGCGCCCCCCCCGCAGCAGCAGGTGGATGCAGCCGCTGCGGCGGGCGCGGCAGGCGGGGCGTCGGCCCAGGACGGCGGCGCCCTGCAGCAGCCTGCTGCCTCTGGCGTCGCGTCTGGCCACGCCGCGGCAGCCTTGGCAGGGGGCGCCAGCCTCGACGCAGCCGGCAAGGTGCCATTCCTGCCCTCCAAGCCGGCGCATCCGTTTGAGAGGCCCGTGCCCGTGCCGCCCGCTGCCTCGGCTGCGCCTGGCGCCGGCGGCGAGGCAGCCTCCAAGGCCCCATCCACAGTGCTGCGCCGAGGCGACCGCATCAGCTATGTGGGGCGAGTGCACCCCAGCCTGGCAGCCGCTCAGGAGCGCATGGACCAACTGCAGGCGGCCATTCAACGAGTGGAGTCTAGCGCCAGCCAGCGGGCGCGCGACTACCTGCCGCAGCTGCTGGTGCGCCGCACGCTTGTGGCGGCGCAGAGCCAGCGGGTGCCGCGCATGCAGGTGTCAGGGACGCCGCCCATCGGCTCACGCGGCCGCGTGCTGGGCGTCAGCGGCGATAAGGTGCGGTGAGGGGCAGGGAAGGTGTGGTGCGGGCTGGCTGCTGGGTGCTTTGCAACTGGTTGGCAGGCGGGCAGGAGCCGTGCCGCAGGACCGCTAAGGGCGAGCACAGGCAGGCCGGCAGGCCGGCAGGCAGACTGGCGGTCCGAGCTCTACCCGCAGCTGGCACCCGTCCCCAGCCCGCCGCCATGCATGCTTCACACCCCTCCCCTTGCCCGGTGCGCCTTGCTCCCATGCTGCTTGCGCAGGTGCAACTGGTGTTTGACGAGACCTTCACCGGCGGCCAGTCCCTGCCGGGGCAAAAAGACAAGTCCTGCTTCTTCTGCTGCGCAGACGAAGTGCAGGTATGGGGCCCGGTGCAGCGGGGCCTGTGCTCCCCTTGACCAATAGGGCTGACACCTGGCAGCAGCGCATGTGTATCGTCTGGCCGTTGCCGCCAGCCTGTCCTTCCCGGCGCAGCTTGTCACACGACGTGCCTGCTGTGCAACAGGTGGCTACCAAGGCGCTGCCCTGCACTGCCTGCCATGCCCTCGCCGCTCCATCTCTCCCCCTGAACTGCCCTCCCCTCCCTGCCCTTCACCCTGCCTCCCACCCACCCTCCTCCCCTCCTCCCGTCTCCCCTGCCCTGCCAGGTTGTGGATGACAAGGAGGACTCTCTGGTCACCTCCTTCCAGGCCCTGTTTGACGTGGTGGCAGAGGCGGCAGAGCAGGGGCCCCTGATTGTGTTCATCCAGGTGGGGTCATCCAAGGGTGGAGCGTCTAGCGGGGTGGCACGCCTGGGAGCGGCTGATGGGGGCACTGGTGGGGAGAGGGAGAGGCTGTGGCAGCGCAGGCGGTGCACGCAGGGTGGGATGTAGGGGCAGGCAGATCCGGGGCGGAGGTGGTGCCGCTGCGGCGTTGTCTGCAGCCCACATGCAGGGGGCAGCCATCTGCAGCTCTATGCAAGATCGTGCTTCATCCGCATGTGCTCGCCGCGCCGCTCTTGCTCCTTTGCCAAACTGCCGTGCACTTGTGGCACCATCTACTGGCGCATGCGGCTTTTCAGATGCACACTTGCACCGTCCCTTTCCATCATGTGCACTTGCGGGTGTGCGCACAGCCTGCACTGCCTGCTGCGCACTAAGGCCACCAGGCACTCACGCAAGCTTACAGGCGTGCTGACCTTTCTGCACCAACCGAATCACGAACAAACTGCAACACTGCTGCTGCCTCGCGTGCAGAATCTGGACCGCCTGCTGCGCACCCATCGACCAACCACTCCCACCTCCCTGCAATTGAACTGAAAGAAAGCCTGCAACACTGCTGCTGCGCCGCGTGCAGAACCTGGACCGCCTGCTGCGCACCCATGCCACCGACCACTTCCGCAAGCTGGAAGTCCTGCTGGCCTCCCTCCCCCCCCGCTGCCTGCTCTTTGGCGGCTACTGCTCGCGCTCGCTGGCGCGCGCCGAGGCCAAGCGTGACGGCGGCCCCCCCGGCCTCTCCCGCTTGTTTGGCTCCCTGGGTGGAGACGCCGCCTTTGGGGCGCCCGACGACCTCAGCCTGCTCGACCGGTTTGGGCGGGGGCCCGGCAGCCGCGCGCAGCGCAAGAGCACCAAGGGCAAGGTGCTGTCCAAGATGCTGCCAAACCACGTGGAGCTGCACCCGCCAAACCACGAGTCGCAGGTGGGGAGAGGGTGGGGCTGGCTGGCAGGCCGCTGGCGAGTGCAGGTGGGGCTGTTGGCGGGCCCGCTGGCAAGTGTGCGGGTGGGGCTGGCTAGCAGGCAGGCCGTGCAGGCAGGCAGGCAGGCCGGGAAGGCTCAAGTTTGCGGGCAGGGCTTGTGCGTGGACCGGCGGGCGGGTGGGGTCAAAGATGCAGGCGCGGCTGGCGGGGGGACGGGTGAGGCTGAGCTGGCTGGGCTGGTAGCGGGGGCACAGCTGGTGCAGAGGGGAGGGGCCTGGCACCATGTGCCTGCCTTTCCATTCCTCAATTGGCACATCAAGTGCTCCGCTTTAGCACACTTGTCCTTATCATGCAAAGGTGGGTGCACGGGGATGCCGTGTCCACCCGTCACCCGCTGAGACCAGCAACCGCACTCCGTTGCTCACCGCATGTGCTCTGCACCCGCTGCCTGCTGCCTGCCACTTGTCCTCAGGGCAAGGCGTGGAAAAAGATGATTGAGAGCGATGTGTCGACGATGCGCCAGCGCTCCAACCGCACCGCTGTGCGCAAGGCGCTGGCAAGGTGCGGCATGACGTGCGACGACTGGGACGTCATCAACGTCACCGACTGCCAGCTGGCACGCAAGGAAATCGAGCAGGTGGTGGGCATGGCGGTGGCGGCGCAGCTGGCGGCAGAAAGCAGCGGCGCGGTGGCGGGAGGTGCGGCGGCCGCCGAGGCTGTCGCGGCGGCGGCGGCAGCAGCGGAGCAGCAGCAGCAGCAGGAGACGCAGCAGGGGTCGCAGGAAACAGCTGATGCGGGTGCGGTGGCAATGGAGCACAGCGGAAGCGCCCGGGCGGAGGCGGCAGCAACTGGCGAGCAGCAGCTGGAGGAGCAGCAGCAGCAGGCAGCTGTTGGGCCAGCAGCTGGCGAGCAGCAGGCCTGTGTGATGCAGCTGGATGAGCGGGAGGCAGCAGCAGCAGCAGCAGCAGCGGCTCCAGCAGGCAGGGCACTAGCCACAGCCGGCAGCGGGCCTGCCGTCACCACAGCGGCTGGGGGACTGGGAGGCCCGGCGGCCGGCGACGTGCAGCAGGCGGGGGCTGCAGCGGTGGGCGGGGAGCAGCAGCAGGAGGTTGCGGGCCCGCTGTGGACGCTGCGTGCTCAGCACATCATGGCAGCCGCTGATTCGCTGCGCAAGATGCAGCAGGAGGCGGCGGCGCAGCCGGAGAAGCAGGGGCTCAAGGACGTGGCGGTGGATCAGTATGAGAAGCAGCTGCTGAGCGAGGTGGGGGGCGGGGGCACCACATGCGTGTGCTCTGTGTGCTGTGCGCTGGGTGTATGCGTGGGTGCACCAGCGTGGGCAGCTGAGCGTTCGTGCGCGTCCAGAAAATGTGCTTGGGTGTGTGGCTTGTTCCGTCCTCCCTCGCCCCCACAACACCCGGTACACCACCTGCTGTCGCCCAAATCGTGCTGTGCTGTGTGTCAATATGCTGCACTGTGCTGTGCTCACTGTGCTGTGCTCACTGCACTGTGCTTTGCCGTGCTGTGCCGCTCACACCGCAGGTCATCCCCCCTGAGGAGATCAACGTGTCGTTTGACGACATTGGTGCTCTGGAGGCGGTGAAGAACACGCTGCACGAGGTGGGCAAGGGATCAGACTGCTACAGTCTTTGGCGCAGGGTGTGTTGTTATTGAGCAGCAGAGCAGGGAGGGCAGGTGGCGGGGGAGGCGGTGAGGAACACGCTGCACGAGGTGGGGAGGTGGCGGGGCAGAGCATGCCAAGCGTGGGGCCGGTGACACTGTTATAAAGAGGGGTTGGTGGACGCGGTGAATAGATGGAGGGGGTAAATGAGCGCACGGGTGAGGAGGTGATGGGGCATTTCGCGTGGTGAGGTGGGGGCAGTGAAGAAGGTGTGGCACGAGGTGGGACCATGCCACAAGGTGCTGCGCAGGCTGCACTGAGGAGGTGTGTGTGAGTTTGGGTGTTGACAAGGGTGGATGGCGGAGACTGTGATCTGAGGAGAGGTTTGCGATGACAGTGCATGTTCTAGTAGCGTGTGGAGGACATAGCCCAGGGAGACAATGTTGCGCATGCCGTCATGCTGCGTGCTGCTGAGCATATCACTGGCAGAGGTGCCTCAAACAATTAATCTGCTGGACTTTATATACCAACCCATGTGTGTGCCCCTCTGCCCTGCCTCGTGTGCGCAGGTGGTCATCCTGCCGCTGCAGGTGAGGGGTGACGGCAGCACAGCGGCGCCAGCAGAAAAACAGCTGGCAGGAGCAGTGGAAGGAATGGGCACGTGCCGCATATGCTGCACATGTAGCTGTGAAGAGAGTGCAGTGCTAGCAGCAGGCGCAGCACGGCACGGCATGCAAAGCACAGGCTGCACACGCAAGAGCAGCAGGGGGAGGGAGAGCAGGGCAGGCCACTTCTGCGCCCTCGCACGCGTGCCGACCTGTCTGCTGGCTGTGCCCTCCTTTGCCCCACTGTCCGCAGCGCCCCGAGCTCTTCACACGCGGCGCGCTCACAAAGCCCACCAAGGGTGAGTGGGGCGGGCAAGCTGACTGGTTGGCGGGCAGGCCGGTGTGCCTGTGTGGCTGGCTGCTTGGATGGCTGGCTGGCTGGCAGGCAGGGGTGTTGCAAGCTTGCTCTATCACACTGCCACCTCGCACCTCCGCTGCTCCTCCCGTCTGTCTGCGCCCTGCCCTGCACCCCTCTTTCCGTCATACCTGGAGGCGACTGCGCCCCTGCCTTCAACCTAACCACAACCCAACAAAAGCGCGAAACCCAGTCACATCACCCATCAAGCCTCAACGTGTCGCTGATGCCCGCCCCTGCCCCCGCCGCTCCCTGCTGCCCCTGCAGGCCTGCTGCTCTTTGGCCCGCCCGGCACCGGCAAGACAATGCTGGCCAAGGCGGTTGCCTCTGAGAGCGGGGCCCACTTCATCAACGTCAACATGAGCTCAATCACCTCCAAATGGTTTGGCGAGGGGGAGCGGCTGGTCAGGTGAGCTTGGGTCATGTGTGGTGGCTGACTTGGCTTCTGCCACCATTTTTACACAACGTAAACACATAATATGGTCGGATTCGGTGCTTGGAATTGCTAGAATGGGGGGAGATGGGGGCACCATTCCCCCACCGAAGGGCAAAAGTGAAGTGGTTTGGCGAGGAGGAGCGGCTGGTCGGGCGATCTTTGTTACGTGGTGTGCTTGGAGCCAGTGCTTGGGGTGGTGGGTGGGGTTGGAGGTAGGGGCGCCATTCTGTTCGGCAAGGGAGAGCGGCTGGGGGCGGGGCGGGGCCGGCATGGAGACGGCAAGGAGGGCGGGAGTAGGGACACGCAGAGCGGGCATGGGGTGGAATGGGCAACTCCACCCCTCGGACAGTCAGGGACACCAACCCCTTGCCCAACCAGCACAGTTCCTGCTGCCTGTCCTCGCTGCCCGCCCGCCCTGAGTGCCTTGCCGCACCATCCCGCTGCCCTTCCCCCCGCAGGGCGCTGTTTGGTTTGGCCCACAAGCTGTCCCCCAGCGTCATTTTTGTGGACGAAATCGACTCCTTCCTCTCCAAGCGCGGCCAGTCCTCCAACGAACACGAGGCCCTGCGGAAGATGAAGAACGAGTTCATGACGGTGAGGCGGACATGATTGATTGATTGGCTGATGTGCATTAACGTTGAGAATATAGTTGTGGGGCCGGCTCAGCTCAGGGAGGAGGGCTATAAGACATGATGCACGCAATGCGGGTATGTGCGCTGCGCGCCTGCTGCTTGGAGCCTGCTTGATGCCTGCCCCCCTCATTTGGCGTCCCTCTCCCCGAACTGTTTATTTCACCCCCTTTGCACTGCCCTCACCCCCCCGGGTTGTCTCTCCAGCAGCGCTGGGACGGCCTGCGCACCAAGCAGTCATATGGTGCGCTGGTGCCACAACCCTTCACCCCAAACCCCACCCCCCCGTGCCCCTTACACCCTGCTCTCTTTACCCACTCCTTTATCTCTCCTGCAGCACTGGGACGGCCTGCGCACCAAGCAGTCTGACCGTGTGCTGGTGCTGGCAGCCACCAACCGGCCCATGGATTTGGACGATGCCGTCATCCGCCGCATGCCCCGCCGCATCTTTGTGCCCCTGCCCGACGCAACCAACCGCGAGCGCATCCTGCAGGCACGTTCACAGGGGGGGTAGGGTAATGTGGGGGGAGGCTGGCGGTTGGGGGAAGGAAAGGGAGCAGTGCTGGAAAGAAAGGTGTGTCATTGTGCCGCTGCCGGACGCAGCCAACCGGGTTTGCATTTTGCAAGCGCGGGGAAGGGTAGGGTGAAGAGGGTCAGCAGAGCGGGGCGGGTAGGCTGGGGGCGTCTCCCTGCCGCGGTGTCAACCATGCAAACCCTCTCCTCCACATGTCATCTCCCCGCCTTTCCTCACCACTGTTTGCATGCCCTCCCACCATGGACCCCGCGCAGCCTCGCCCGTTCTTTCTTTTGCTTGTGGCCTTTCAGGGTATTAGGGAAGATGATGAGTGCACCTTTCACGATCACATTTTCATGGCACCTTGCCACCTCATCCCCTCTCAACTGTCCTTCCCCATTATGCCAACCTCTTGAGCAGGTCATCCTCCAGGGCGAGGATTTGTCGCCCTCCTTCGACTTCAAGGAAGCCGCCCAGCTGTCCGATGGCTACAGCGGCAGCGACCTCAAAAACCTGTGCATTGCAGCCGCCTACTGCCCCATCCGGGAGTACTTGGAGAAGGAGCGGGCGATCAAGGCAGCAGAGAAGGCGGCGGGACGCAACGGCGGAGTGCCCAGCGGCAGCGGGAGGGACAGCGGCACGGTCGGCGGCGGCGCCGGC
>JTEE01000252.1:926618-942039 GCA_002896455.3 Chlorella sp. ArM0029B
AGAGCTTTTCAGCTCCAACCCCACCACCACGCATGCGTGGCTTTCCCAGAGTGCATGCACCCGCATTCCTGAGTTTCTTTCTGTTTGTTTCAAAGCCCACAAAGATAAGCTTTCCCTTCACCGTCCCATGAGTCCTGCTGGCTCCGTGGACCCTAAATGTAATTGATTGATTGATTGATTGACTGTGGTGCGCACTAGCTCACAGACAGTCGCCGTCTCCTCCACGGCTGCAACCAGGACGTTTACGTTTGGCACCCCCGCGGTCCTGGACGCCAACCGTGTCTACGCCATCCGCATGACCACTCCATCCCTGCTCGGCTTTGTGGACTGGATCAGAACTAATGGAGCGTTCACGGTGGCACCCGGGTGGAGCCCCAACGGACGGGCGCTGCTGGGCCTGGTGGGCTCGCTTCCTACAATTACCGATGGGGTGGCTCACTCGTACAAGATAGAGACGACGCCGTGAGTGCCTGCTGGGCGGTTGGATGGCTGGGCAAGGGAGGTCAGGGCGGGAGAGGGCCGGCTGAGAGGTGAAGGGTGGAACATGTGGGGCGGCATGGCAGGTGGCAGGGGAGGGCAGGTGGAGGGCTGGGCAGGGCAGGACAGGTAGCGGGACGGCGCACGCGGGTGTGTGCAGGGGAGGTGCACCGCTCCGCAGCAGCGGTGCAGGCATGTGGCAACTGCACACTGCCGGCGCGCGCTGCTCTGTGTGCTTTCCTACCTGCCAGGCAAACATTTTGCATGGCATTTCTCTGATGCTTGCCTCTTGCTGCTCAATTAGGGTACTTTGAACCGCTGGAGCCCTGCTGCCAGCGCTTTGCATCCACCACCTGCCCTCGGCTGCCTCGACCACCACACCTTGCTTGCCATCACTACTTTCCTGACTTTATCGTACCATGTCCTGACTCTTTCCTGACCTAAACCCTAAACCCGCACTGCAGCGACACAAGCGTGAACGGCGACCCCATCTTCATCGGGTTCGACGGCAAGCAGTGAGCGTGCATGCCTTCTTTCTTCTGCCGCCCGCCCGCCGGCCCGCCCGCCCACGTGCCTGCCTGGCCGCCCGCCTGCCTGACTGCCTGACTGCCTGACTTCCTGCCTGTCATTGCCCCTCATTGCCCCTCATTGCGCCTGTTGGATCGCTTCCGCATGCCGGCCTGGTGCGCAGCCAAGCTGCGGTCACTGTGAAGGGGGCCTGAGCTACTGCTCCCCCTGCCCCAGCATGCACCTTCTTGCTCCACCCATCCTGCCCACCCCCCATTTAACCTGCCCGTCGCTCCTCTCCCCTGCCTCACCCACCCACCCAGGTTTGAGTTTCACGAGTTGGGCGATTTCCCTCTGTTGAGCGACGGCAGCGGGTGGAAGGTGGACGCCACATTTGCACCTTCAGGTGAGCGGTTGGCCCGGGGGGCCCCAGGCCAGTTGTGGGCTGATCTGCAGAGGAGGAAGAAGAAGAAGAGTGCAGCGTGCGGGCAGCAGGGATGAAGGCAAGGGCACCAGTCAGCGCACGCCTGCCGCCTCTCTTGGCAGTTGATCACCAATCCAGGGAAGGTACCAATCAAAGCTTCCCTTGCACCCCCACCCCGCCCCTGCAACAGTGTGCTCACGCCGACACCTGGCATGTCCATGGGTGCCTGCTCCCCTCCCCCCCGCAGTGCCCCAAACCGAAGATGAGTTCAAGCCCGACAAGCCTATGTCATGGACCAAAACTGTGCGGGTGGTCGCCCCCAACGGTGAGCCTCTTTGCGTACACTTGGTGGCTGGGCACTCGAGCCGGCAAGGGTGAAAGAGGGGCCGAGCACGGGTGGGCAGGCTGCCATGGGGCGCTTGGGCGGTGCGCATGCGGAATGTGCGTGCCTCCTCGTTCCCGTCCGCCTTCCTGGCGCCTTGTTTCCAGCTAATGCGGCTCAACTTCTCTTGCTTGACCCGTCATTCGGGGTTGCTTCTTCTCCCCGCCCATCTCCCCCCACTCAGACTCCTTACAGTGCCATGACCCCCCACCCTATTCTGTGCGTCTATTTCGGTTCTTCAGATGTATGCTGTGTGTGTGCCTGATGCCCTTTGCCCTGCAGGTGACATGGTCACTTGCGAGCTGCCAGCCATCCGGCCCAACACCACGCGCATCAAATGTGAGTTCAAGCCGCCCCACCCTTGCAGCCAGCCGCCTGCTGCCTGCCGCCTGCTGCCTGCTGTGACTCAAATTCCACAAGGCACTTGTGTGTGTTGCCACCTGCCTGGGCACATGCAACGTGTATGCACAGGTCCAAGGGTCGTCCTCTCGCCCCATCTCCCTCCTTCCCTTGCACACTGTGTGTGTTTGTAGGTGTGTGTATGCGCCGACAACAAGTGTGTGTGTGTGTGGTGCCAAGGTTGACATGTTTGCTGCTCCCGCCCGCCCATCCGCCCCCGCCTGCAGTGTACATCACTCCTGCCAACTCTAAGAGCGACAAGATCGAGCTGACGACTGCCTTCACCTCTTCAGACATTTCGGGCATGAAGGCACTGGCCGGTAAGGCACCTGAGGGGCGGGGCATGATGTGCCGTGTCATGCATCCCGCAGATTGGGCCGCCAGGCACCACAAGGTGTGCATTGAGCATGAACGCTGGCAGGAAGATTGGGCAGCCTAATAGCAACAGCCAGCCCTCTCACCTCCGCCCCCGCTCATCATCGTCGCCTCGCCCCGCCACCCACCCACCCTCCCACCCCGGTCCTGCAGAGATTGGTCTGGACGAGGCAGGGGAGCCTTATGTGAAGGCCTGCCGCATCTCCACCCCCAAGTGGGACCTCCATGCCTACCAGTTCTCGGGTGAGTCAGCTTGACTTCACGAGACGAGCACATTGTCACTAATAAGGCGAGGGCGAGATTGAGTGGCCGTAGGGCAGTGTATCTCACAGGGTACACACACAGGATACACAGGGCAGTGGATCTCACAGGGCAGCCCCCACGCAAGTGGGTCGCCTGATGCTGGATACTGCCCACTTGCCCACGCACCCTGGCAAGCATGCTATCCGCAACGTGACCCCTTCCCCGCCTGCCACCTGCCTGGGTACTGCGCTTCCTGCGGGCCCCTCTGTGGCTTCAGTGGAGTGTGTGGGGCTGCGGCCCTCACCGTGCCCCAATGTAATGGTTCAACAGATATCCAACCAACCTGGCCCGCCCCATCTGCTCCCCTCGCTGACCAAGCGCAAGCATCCCCTGCCTCCCTTCCTCGCAGGCTGGGAGGCTGTCCAGCAGAACCTGAACAACGGGCACACCATGGAGGTGATCTACTACTCCTGGTGAGCGGGGGGTGAGGACTGAGGGAGGGAGGGAGGGTTTGGCCGAGAGAGGGGGTGTGCCCGAGGGGAAGAGGCAGGCAGGCAGGAAGGGTTTGGCTGAGGGGAGAACGGAGGGAGGGAGGGCAAGGTGCAGGGAAGGAGAGGGTTGAGGGAGGTGGGGTGGAGGGCAGGCGGCAGTTGCAAGCCCCCAGCGAGGGCCCCACTGGTGCACTGGTCATGGGATCTTGAATGAGGCAGGCCAGAGGGCAAGCACAGGGGCAGGCGGACACACTTGCCGTGAAGCACACTTGCCGCGCTTGGCCACCAGCAGTGCACCTCTTTGCAACGTGGCTGGCAGGCGCTTGCCTGTGCACGGCCAAGAACACCTCCCCCCGTCCTCTTGGCGGCACCGGGGTGCGGCCTGTTTGGGGGTCTGCGCCGCAATCGTTGTTGCTGTTGTTGCATACACCCTCTGTAAGCAAGCCCACACAAGCAAGCTGATTCTTGTCCTCATTCTTTGGCTCCGCTCCCTCTGCAGGTTGAACACCGAAGTCCACCTGACGGCGCCCCTGCTGGCACCCGTGACCGGCCTGCTAGGTGAGCAGGGTTTTAGGGTTTTAGGGTTTTAGGGTTTAGGGTTTTCTTTAAACCCTACCCGTGACGGCCTGCTGGGTGAGCAGGGCTGGGAGGAGTGCAGCAGTGCTTGGACAAGAGACGAGCAGAGGCACAAGCTTGCATGGGAGCTGCTGCGCAGAGGCGCAAGCTTGTTCTTTGCTGCCCAGATGTTGCCCACGCCTGCTGCCCCATTACTGTGGCAGTACATCTGCTAGCTGCTCTCACGTTGTGCGGTTTGTGGGCAGCCGGCATGCAGTGTGCCGGTGGGCAGTTGCCCCCCCCCCCCCCTTGAGCCAAGAGGCCCTCCCAGGCCGCTGCTGGTGTCCTCAACCCCACGCACAAAACCCTACTCTCGTCTTTCTTTCTCCCTTTCTTGTTCTTCTCCTCCACGTCCTCATGCCAAGCGTTTTGCACCTCCGCTCATTCCTGCAGGCGTCACCTACCCAGAGCACATGGCGGTGACCAAGGAGCAGCAGTCTTGGCTGGTGGCCATGCGTGGCCCCCGGAGCGGCAAGGGCAAGGGCGCCCTGGGCGGCGCCTGGCTCAAGGCCATGGCCGACGAATCCGCCTCTGTGGTTGGGCTGCCTGTTGAGGTCCAGGCTGGCACACACATGCGCAAGCTCAGCACTCAAGACACGCCCGGGGGCAACGCCCAGGCGCTGAGGCAGCTGATGGGCGTCAAGGCGGCGTGGGAGAAGGCGGCCAAGGGGGGCGGCCTGCGCGCCGGCGCCGGCATGCGCTGAGCTCGATTCGAGGCTGCCCAGCGTGCGCGAGTGGCGGGCGGAGGAAGGGGACTGCCAGAGGCTTCGTGGCTCTCGTGAATACGTGATCGAAGCATGACCAAAGCGTGGCATTTGGCATTGAAAGATATGCCTCCTTCCCTATTCTTCCTTCCACGGCCCCTTCTCCCTCCACACCGTGCTTGCCAAAACAGAGCCGTTGGGGGCCCCTGCACCGCACTGCACCAGGATCACACTGCGGCGCAACACTGTGTTTTTCTATGAGCGAGGGAGAACACATGCCGGGCCACTGCTGGCGTATCCACAGCGGCCCCAATTTATTTTTAGTGAGCATGTTGGGTGTTGGCGGAGCTTCGTCCAACACCCCGTAAAATGAAGTCACTGTCGTATTCTCCGCAGCCTTCTGTGGGCAGCTGCACCCCTTCCGCGTGCTAGTTTTTTTTGCCTCCCTGGCATGTCACATTGGAAGCATTCTTTGTCAATTGTTGCAAGCCTCGTCACCCGCCATATCACCCGCCCCCACCCTCACTTGTACCCTCCCCCACCCATCACCACTTTAGCCTTGCAAGTCGTGCCACAATTTGTTCCCTTTTTTGTTGTAAGATACGCAGATTCATCCAAGCAGCGCCGACTGGCGCCCAACTTCACTCACTGCTTGGCAACAGGCCCAGGAAGGGGCGAGGGGCTGGGCGAGCTGCTGCGATAATAGGGATGGATGGAGAGCTGCCGAGCTGCAATAATAGGGATGGAGAGCTGCCGAAGTGTACAGCTGCTAGCTAGTAGCAGCGTGTCACAAGGGGTGGCGGCTCTTCCAGGGGTGGCCAACCACACACCAGGTGCCCACTTGGCTTGGCGACACTACATGTGTTCATTGATGTGTTTGAATGATTCATTGAGCAGAACAGGTGTGTGCTGGACATGCCGTGTACACCCGCCCTCAGTCGGTCGGACGACGTGTGCACCAGCTTGCTGCACGGTGTTTCCGCCCTCGGCAGCTTTGGCCTTGGTTTCGAGTGCCGTTCGGCGATGGCAGGCTGAGTGCAAGGAAGTGCAAGAGTTGCAAGAGTCGCCTCAGCACTCCACACGAGTGATTGGCAGGCATCATGGCAGGCAGGGCAAGCTGCAAGGTGGGCGGGCCCAGCGGGCCAGAAGGCAAGCAGGTGAGCCGGCAAGCCGAGGGGCGGGCTGGCAGGCAGGCAAGCAGGCGGGCTGTCGCGTGGGTTTATGTAAACATGTGTGAGGGCTGGTGGCGCCATGTTTGGCGTGCGCACGCGGTCCCTTCCACAAGGCCTTCTCCCACAAGCGGCAGGCCCGCTTGTTGCCGCCAGGCGGCGGCAAGGGCGGTGCCTCCTCAGCCCATCCCGTCCTTCCAAGGCCCGCACTCCTGTTTCTCGGACAGTCCGTGAGCTAAACCGTGCCGCCGGAGCGCCTGCTGGGTTGGTATTGCCATCCCGCCAGGCGGGGTGCTCAGCATGCGCCTAGACGGGCCGGCAGGACAGTAAAGATGCCAGTACTGCCCAGCGACACGAAAGCCGTCGGGGACGGCGCCTTCCGACGCCGAAGGGAGCGGCTGCAGCGGGGGCGGGACCTGCCCGTGCAGGGTGTCCTGTGGCCGTGGCGGCGGCGGGGCCAGCTCTGGTTTGGGCATGTCCAGCGGCACATGCCGGCAGAGGGAGTGGCAGGCTGGCCTGGGCGCACGGAGTGTGCAGGCGTGTGGGCAGCAACCCCTTACCCCGCTGCACAAGGTTGCTGGATGGCCGGTCCGACGAGCGGTCCAACGCCCCCCAAGTGGGGGGGTGCTGGCACCAGCAGTCGGTAGGAGAGGGGATGTTCTGGGAGTGGACAATGCGGTTTCTTCGATCGACAAATGTCGTTGCTTCCTTCTTCTTCAGCTGCCCCACCGCGCCGCGGGGCACTGCGACCCAGTGCCGCGCCGAGAGCGCAGGGCGGCGGCGAGGAGCGCCGGCGCCGCCTCCCCCGCCCCCGCCCCAGGCCGCACTCTGCGTCGCACAGGGCCTCTGCCGTCGAATGAGCCGAGTTGTGTCGAGAGGGAGGGATCAGGACGGCCCTGTGAGCCCTCCGACGTGGCCTTGACTTGACCTGACCGGCATTGTCGGTCAGTCAGCCAAGTGCGGGCCTTGGGTGCCTGGAGCACCGGTACTCGAACTGCTGGCGACTTGGCTTCTGCAGCGCGCCGCAGGCGCGCCTGCAGCAGCGGCGGCGATGCCGGCCGGCAGCGGCGCCGAAGGCGCTGCCGGCGCTCCTGCCTGCCCCTGCCTGCCCTCTGCGCCGTCTCCCACAGCGTGTGTGGGGCACACAGGGAGTTGGCAGGGGTGGGGGAAACGGGAGCACGGCGACAGGTCAGGCCAACCCAGCAGCCCCCGTCTCACGGGCCAGGCGGGTCCCTGGGCCAGGCGTTTGGCTGAGCCAGCCAGGTATGGGGGGATTGTTAGTGTGTGGCCCGGCATGTTGTGAGGGGCTCTGCCAGAGCCTCTGGGGCAGAATTGGCTGATTGACGAATCGCCTGGAGCCTCTTCAGCTGCTGCGCGCCCCTCACGCTCAGCGGGCACCACCAGCACTCCCAATGCCCGCCCTCTCCGTCTGTTTCCCTCGAACACTGCAATCGTGGGTGCGGCCCGTTCCCAGCTTCCGTTCTGCGTGCCTCCATCCCGCCGGCCGACAATTGCTCTGCGGCCCGGCCCCTGGGCCCCTGTGGGGCCACGCGACGCGGAAACCGGCGGGTCCGCCGCGGTCCGTCGTCGAAAGGAGCGGGTGGGGCGGGGGCGGGACCTGCGCTGCCGGGCAGGGGGAGTCCCGCGGCGGCGGCGGGGCAGCCATGGTTTGGACCACCGGCATGTGCCGGTCCCTGGAGGCTGGTTTGTGGGGGGGGGGGGTGTCTAAATCAAGTCCGAGGGAGTGGCTGGCTGGCCTGGGCGAATAGAGTGTGCCGGCGTGTGTGTGGCACCCAAGTGCCCGCTGGACAAGGGTTGCTAGAGGGCCGGCGAGCGGTCTGGCCCCCCCCAAGTGGGGTACCAATGGGAGGAGGAGGACATGATGGATGTTTGGGGGGTAAAATGGGGTCTCTCCGATGCACAAAACGTCGTGCCTCTGGACGGTAATTGATGCAGGAGCGCTCTGAGGGTGCCCAAGTGGGGCAGAATTACAAATGGGAGGCTTCTGGGAATTGGGTTTGATTGGGCCGATCACGGGCCGCTGCAAGCTGCTGCGCGCCCCGTCACGCCCAGCATGCTGGACCAGCAGGCTCCAAACCCCGCCCTCTCGGCGTCGATCACTTGAAATATGTGGTAGCGATTGTGGGTGCTGCCCCGCGCCAGCTTCCGTCGCGCGTGCCGCCATCCCGCCGGCCAACAGTAGCTTTGCGGCCCCCCGCGGGCTGCTGGCCCGTGCCCACCGCCCTATGAGGTGCACGCGACCCGGAAACCGGCGGGTCCGCCGCCTTCCGACGCCGTTTGTCGAGGGGCGGGAGCGGGGACGCCTGTGCCGCGGGACGGGGTGTTGCGGAGGGCGGGACTGCCTGACTGAGTGTATGCCGGCGGCAGGGCGCCTCTTTCTTGATGATGATGCTAATCACGGAGAGGGGTATGCAGGGTCTGGATGACGCAGCGCCGGCGCCGGCAGCACCCCCCCTCGGGCAACCCCTGTGCCTCGGCACAGGGGTTGGTGGGGCCCCTTGTGGGTGGGGCAACCCCTGTGCCGCGGAGAAGGGGTTCATGATGGTCTCTAGGTACCCAGTTGGCTGGCAGCTGATGACACACCCCTGTCTGGCGGGAGAGGGGTTGGTTGGAGAGGTGGGTGGCACCCCTGTGCTGCCGGACGGGGGTTCCGAGGGCAACAGAGAGGGCAACAGAGAGCTCAGACACCCGCCAAGTGGGGTATTAGTGGGAGGAGGAGGGCACGTGGGACCAACAGGGACCAAAAGGGGGTCTCTCCGGTGCATAAAAATACCGTGCCATGGCTGTGATGCTTTGGGTAAGCCTGCTCTCAACCCGTCCTGCGATGCTTTGCGCACTTATCTCATACCGTGCCATGGCTGTGGGGCTTTGAGTGGGACGATGGGTGTGCGAATTGGGCTGTTGCAAGCCGGGCGACGAGGAGGCTCATCTTGGAGGGCCTGCTGTGCTCTGCCGGCACTTTGTCGCTGTACCAAGCAGCCGGAATTGGCCCATTTCGCAATGCCCTGTCTATAATTCTTAGGCTCCCTCCGCTCGCTCGCTCCCTCCGTCTGTGAAACTCGCGCCTTGACCGGCCGTTTCACTCGCCTGTTTTACGCCCCTTTTCCTCTTCGTCTTCGCCGCAGAGCGCCTGTACGTTGAGCGTGCGCAGCGGGCGTAACGGGGCGGACAGGGGCGGGTGCCTGTGCGGCGGCAGGCAGGCGGGTGCCGTCGGCGGCGGCGGCCGGCGGCGGCAGGCTCGCGGGCTGTACTGCTGGCCAGTGTATGAGTGACAGGGGATGTGTGAAAGGGCGGTGGACTGGGATAGGGAGGTGGGCTGGGAGGGATTTGGGTTTTCTGGGAGGGTTGCGGGCGGACCCTTGTGCCGGCTGGGTAAGGGTGCGGGGCACATGGCTCAGTGTGACGGCTAGGCGACCCTTGTGCCTGCTGGGAATGGGTCGTGGGCTTGGGTGTTGAAATCTAGGGGGGTGGGGGCACATGTGGCTGAGACTGGTAGCTGGGCGGCGACCCTTGTGCCGGCTGGGTAAGGGTCGCCGGGCGGGCTGAAAGTGGGCCGGCGGCATAACGGTCGAGGGCTTGGCTCCGTGTGCCAGCTGGGCGGCGACCCTTGTGCTGGCGGCACAAGGGTGTCGGGATTGAGAACACAGCTGGGGGTCTCAATGAGCTGAGAGCTTGTTTGCTTGGTCTCAATGCTTGCTTGTTGCTTTACTTCCTCAAAGCATGGCATGGCCTGGCATGGCCCTCTGCCCATGGAAGCAAAGCAGGACATGTAGATGCAAATGGAGATCCCCAAGGCAATAAAGAGCCGGTGCCAGCACTCTGCCTGCTACTGGCCTCAACATCAGCCTCAGCTTCAACAACGGGCCCTGGCATCCTGACATCAGGAAGCCCCGTCACAGGAAGGGTGGCACCCGTAGGCTTTGAGAGGCCACAGGAGGGTTCGGCGGCAGACTTTCCTCCCCGATAACCCGGTGGGTGTGTCGAGTAGGCGCTCCAGGGCTCCCCGCTCCTCTAGACACCGATCGACAATTGTACGAGTCCAGAAAACAAATGCGAAGGTGAATTGTTAGTGTAACACTTTGCAAGTCGCCTCCGCAGCCAGTGGCGCGGCCGGCGTGTGGTGCCTGTAGCGATCGTGGTGCAGCATCGTGGGGCTACACTTTACAACAGAGGAGAGCCGCGGAGACGGCGCAGAACGGGCAGGCCCTCGCAAGGTGCTTAGTGAAAGCGACGAGTGCGCTGTGTCGCTCCCCGCTCCTCTAGAAGTGTTCGCAACACCTTGGGGAACATCAATTCGGACTCAGGTCGATCACCGCGTTCTTGTCACAATTTCCGGGGGCTCCCACAGCGCAAAACTCCGTCCGCTCGGGGCGGACGCCGGCCTGTGGGCCTCCACTTGCGCGGAACCTTCGAGTTCCGGCGTCCGATCCCAAAACCGGGCGGTGTTGGAGCGCGCCGCTTCTCAGATCACCCTGCCGCCGCCGCCGCCGCCGCCGCCGTATGAACCGCATCATTGGCAGATTGGCCCTCGTGTGCACCCCATCCCGGTGTGGATCCAGACTGCATTTGCACTAGTCCAGTGTCGCAACAAACTGGTGCCGCAACAGACAAAGGGCAGTGCCGCAGGCACCAATAGCGGCGCCCTCGCGCCGCCGGGTGCAGCGTTCCAGCGCTGCCGTGTGCCCAGGGCCGCCCCCCAGGCGTGCTTGGGACACGCTCATCTGCTTCCTATCTTCTTACTGCCACCTGGATCACGCTACCTGCATGCTGCTCTTGCCCTATGGATGGGAGGCCCTTGCTGGTTCCTGCCGCCGGCGCATCTCCCCCAAAGTCACCCCCGCGCGTGGCATATCTCTTCTTCCTTTAAAAGGATGATTGACAGCATGAGTATGGGTGTAGATAGGGGCCTGCCCCTCGAGTGCGCGCGGCTCCCGGCAAATTTTTGCTTTGGGTGTTTACACGCTCTGCGAGCAATTGGCGAGCCTCTTACCTCTATGCACATGCGGCCACACCAATCGCACTGGCTGCCAGCGGGCGGAATGGGCGGGCAGCAACCACAGCCATGCCTCCCGCCATTGTGGCCTTGCACAGCCTACTGCAGCAATCTGGGGCCGTCTAAGCGCAGCACCATCATGCTGCGGAGGCGGCGGCGCACCCAACTACTGCCCCAGCCTCCCCCAGCCTCCCGCCCACCCCCAGCGATCGCAGAAAAACGCGAGTACCAGGTGCGCACAAGCCGGAAGTTTGCCGCTGGAGCCAGAGCCGCGCGCCGAGCGCCCCGCCAAACCCTAGGCCTTGGAGGGCCTGCCTTCAGAGGCCTGCCGGGGGCGCCAGCGCACCCACAGCGGCGCGGCGGCCCCACCCAGACTCGGTTATAAAGGCAGGCTCTCTGGATCCTCCTCTTCCCATTTGCAGCCACTACAGACCCAGAAGAGAGCGTGTCCCTGATGAATCCTGGCGCTGCCACCGCTGCCGCCAGCGGGCGCCTCGCGCTTGCGCCTGCGCCTGCGACTGCCCACGGTGGGTGCTCATGTGCGGCTTACCCGCTGCACTCCTGCGCATATGCAGGCATGTATGCTACAGGCTGCTGTTGTTGCTGCTGCCCGTTCCATGACTGCTTTTTGCGGGCTGTTGCTGCTGCGGCGGCGGCGGCAACTTCCCGGGCGTGCGCTGTGGTGTGCAGCGCGCCGCCCACCCTCCCGACCTTCCCCGGCCCCGCCTCCTCCCCGTCCAGCCCCGCATTCCGTCCTCACATTCCTTCCTTACGCACCCCCACCCCACCATTACTGACCCCTCCCCCAATGCCCCCCTCCCCGCTGCTCTGCTGTCGCGCAGCACCTCAAGGGGTGACAGAGGAACAAGTCGCCACCGCCCAGCAGCAAATAGAATGCGCAATGGCCCAGCTTATGACAGCAGATCTCATCTCACGCTCGCTAGTGACAGGAGACTTGCGACACGCAGCTGGCAGCGCAGTTGCAGGGCACAATGCGGCAGCAACAGCCGCAGCAGCGGCAGGCGTTGCAGCTGGCAGCGCAGTTGCAGGGCACAGTGCGGCAGCAGCAGCTGCAGCAGCCGCAGGCGGCCCCTCCCCTGCCCACCAGAAGCGGGGCACCTCAACAACCAAGCGGCCAGGGGAGGCGGGTCAGCCCAAGGAGATGCCACCAGATAGCCTGCTGCAGCATTTCGAGCTGGACGACCCGCAGCTTCTCTGGTCAGCGCATACAGCCCTGGGCAACCTCCAGGCGCTCTGCCATCGGGCCCTCATGGTGGGGGCCATGCATGGTGGAGTGCTGATGCAGAATGGCAGCCGCAGCGTGGTCTGTCAAGGCGGCATTGCGGTGAGTGTAGGGCAGTAGTGAGTGTAGGGCAGTGGGGAGGGAGAGAGGGAGGGAGGGTTTTCTTTCTTCTTCCTGGTGTGTGCGTGTGCGGTGAGCTACGGCGGTGGGGGCAGCATGGTGTGGGCCAAGGGTCCCCTGCTGTGTGGCAACACTAAGCCGCGCCTCTATCACGCCAACTACAGCACCGGCCCTACGGCGTCCACGACCTTCTCCTTCTGCAAAACTCCAGAGCCAGAGCGTGCGCTGCGGCTGGAAAACCTAATGCCACCAGAGGTGGGTGTCTTGAAAGGGGGACAGACCGAGGGGAAGGGGCACGGGCCCTTGGCGTGTGTGTGTGCGGGCTTGCGGGCGGGCGGGCGGGCGTGGCCAACAGCAGAGCTGCACAAGGGAACGCCGGTTGTCAGAACGGACGGTGCAAACAACGCTGGCACGACTTGGCCACACTCTGATCTGCAGGCCTACGTCATTGCGCTGGAGAGGAAGCTTGCTGGCATCGACCTCTCCCTGCTGGACCTTGTTGACCCCATTCCCACCGGCTTCACCACCAACTTCTGGGACTCCACAGACATAGGTGGGGTCCGTGATTGTGGTGTAGGTTGAAGGAGCGAGTACCCAAACTTTGCAAGGATGCCCGCCCGTCGCCAGCCCGCATGCTTGCCTGGCATGCACTGGTGCTTTCTTGCCTGCCCCCACGCTTGCTTGCTTGCGTGCCAGCATGCCAGCCTGCCTGCTCACAGGCCTGTCCCACTCGTCACGCATTGCAGTCAACATGACAGTGCCGCTGGTCATTGATGGCGAGCCTGTGTGCAACGAGAATGGCGAGCAGCAGTACGTGCGGGTCTGCGAAAAGGGCGCGCACCAATCAGGTGGGAGCAGGGTGGCGGGCCGGCTTAGTTCAGCCGCCGCACGGCAGGTGCACCCGGCCCGAAGGCGTGGCAGCCATTGCTCCTTGCTGGCAGGTAGGGCTTGGCATTCACCCATCCCCGCCGAGCCTCGCCCCTCTGTTCGGTGCAGCGCACAATACAGCACAACTGCGGCGCGCCTTGGAGGCAACCATGGAGGCTGAGCTGCAGGCCTCTGGCGCAACACTGCCCGTTGTCCACACGCTCAACGAGCTGGGCAGTGCTCTACAGGTGATTTGCGAGCTGGCAGTGCGATGAACGCAGTGGGATACTTGGGTTGCTTTCATGTAAGCCACTGCTGCACTGGCGGTCACCTGGCAAGCCCCCGCTTCGGTGGCCTCATTGCTGCCCCGCTTGCCGCTGCCTTTGCAATGGGGAGTGCCGCCGCACGCAACGACGCACTCCCATTTGCCTCTGCGTGCTCCCCCATGCAGCTGTACAACACCTTTGAGGCCGACTACTCCCCGTGGGAGCAGCAGCAGGGCGGCGGCGGCATTGGCACGCACCCGGTCTGGCGGTCTGCAGCGGTGCAGGCGCGCTTTGGAGGGGCGGCCATCACTGACAATGCCGTGCAGCTGCGGTGGTTCCGCATCCAGCGCACCATCGCGCTGTTCGAGCGTGCCGCAGCCATGCAGCACTGCTCTGTGGCTGCCGCAGCCCAGCAGCTAGACAGCTTCCTCSACTACAGCCAGCTCACCCTGGCTGAGTTTGAGCAGGCGTTGTACTCCCGTGCACGCTCCGACCTCACCGGCAGCAACATCGAGCCCTCTTATGAAGGTAGGCGGCCGCCTGTGGTGATTTACAACCAATCTTAGCAAGGTGGCCGGGTTGCACTCGTGGGGGACGCCCCGGTGTATGTGATGCGCTCCTACAAACCCCCGATGCCCCTCTCTAGCTTGCTGCTACCATCAGTGGCTGTATTGCCTGTAGCGYCGGTGCCTGTGACTGCCTGGCCGCCAGCACTAGTGTCTGCCTTGCCGCCAGCACCTTGCTCTGCATGCTGCCTGCTAGCCTGCGCTGTGAAAATAGAGGGCCCACCCTTCTGCACCTCCAATGCTGCGACGCAGGCAACTACCGCCGCATCGTCGAAGCGCGGGAGGAGCTGGCCCAGGCCTGCCCCAACAACCCGCTGCGCCGCGGCTTTTGGGGGCTGCAGGAGCAGGTGGCCCGGTGCTTTTCCACTGTGGTGACCCACCGGCAGCAGGCAGCCGTTCTGCCGCAGCCCTCCCCCGCCGAGCTGCAGACGGATGGCACGGCGTGCTTTGATCAGCGGCACGCGGTGGCGGCGGAGGTGTTTGCAGAGTGGTTCCCTGGCCACGACCGTCTGCTGCCCACGTGGCAGGGCAGCTGGGTGCGGCAGCGGGCTGCGGGCTAGAGGCAGCGACCGTCTCAAACAAAGGTCGGGCAAGTTTTGTTTTTTCACTAGTTCAGGCCTCTTGTATGCTCTCAGGCCTTGTATGCTCTCAGGCCTTGTACGCTCTCAGGCCTTGTATTGTATGCCCTCAGCACTGTTGAAGAGGAAGGTGGTGAGAACGAGGGACCAGGGGGGCGGGGGACAGGCTGAAGAGGAAGGAGGGTGCGGGACTGTCGCAGGAGGATTTTCAACTTTTGTATTAAGTGTTGGTGCTGCGAGAAGGGGACACGGCAGCTGAAGAGGATGGGGTGGAGTGGTGATGGCCGAGGAAAATGGGGGGAGCAGGAAAACCAAAATGTGCCCCATAAAATCGTCTGCCTGCCTGCGCCGACTGCAGTACCAGGCGCTCCTGCTGCTGCTGCTGCTGCTGCCCCTGCTGCGGTGGATCCCCACGGCATGGTGTTGTGGGGCTCTGCGGCAGAATTGGGCTTGATTTGCCCGATCACGGGCCTCTGCAAGCGTCTCGCTGCTGCGCGCCCCGTCACGCCCAGCATGCGGCACCAGCAGGCTCCAAACCCCGCCCTCTCCATCTGTGAGGATCGTACTCAGTGGTAGCGGTTGTTGGCGCTGCCCCATGCCAGCTTCCTTTGCGTGAGCCGCCATCCCGCCGGTCGCCCACTGCTCTGCGGCCCCCCGCGGGCTGCTGGCCCACCGCCCACCGCCCTATGAGGTGCACGCGACGCGGAAACCGGCGGGTCCGCCGCCTTCCGACGCTGTTTCTTTGTCAGGGGCGGGGACGCCTGTGCCGCGGGACGGGGTTTTGCGGGAGGGCGGGACTGACTGACTGAGTGTATGCTGGGCGGCGGGGCTTCACCCCCGCGCCGCCCGCTCAGCGCAGCGCGCAGGGCCAGGCACGGGCCCGGCACGGGCAGGATGTGCTCAGAACGCAGGCGAGCGTGTCGGACTGGGGCAGCTGTCTTGCCGGGCGCGCCAGGGGGGACCGCCGTCGGCCGGGGAAAC
>JTEE01000254.1:30565-41317 GCA_002896455.3 Chlorella sp. ArM0029B
CCCACCCTCCCACCTCCCTCTGCCAGCTGGAGGCAACAGCGTCCCTCCGGCAGGACGGCGCGCGGCAGGCTGAGCTGGCCGCCTCGCTGGCCGCTGAGCTGGACGAGGCCCGCCAGGCGGCCGCCGCTGCCCAAACCCTGGCAGAAGAGCTGGAGGAGCAGGTGCTGGCAGAGGCAACTGCCAACCAGCTTCTGGCTGCTGAGCTGTCAGAGGCCCGGCGGGAGGCTGCCACCGCCTCTGACGCTCTCACCGCTCAGCTGGAGGCGGCACGCTCCGAGGCAGCCGCCCTGTCGTCGCAGCTGCAGGGCGCACAGCGGCTTTCGGGCCAGCTGGAGTCGGCGCAGGCAGAGACGGCAGCGCTGGCGAGGCAGCTGAGGGAGGCTCAGGCCACGGCGGCACTGGTGAGTGGGCTGGCCTGTTGGCTGGTTGGATGCCTGGCAGCGGCATGGGGATGTGCGAGAAGGCGGGGCGCGCACTGGGAGCGCGTGCGCGGGGCGCTGCCTGCCGCCTGGCCTGCCTGCATTTGTTCCAGCACGCTGTTTGGCACTCACTCCGCCAGTCGCCTCCCCTCCACACCCATCTCACCCTCCTTCCGCTCGTGTCCGCTCCCCTCCCTCCCCCTCCTGCAGGTGCCCAGCCTGGAGGCCCAGCTCAGCGCCTCCTCAGACGCACGCAAAAGCCTGGTGGCCAAGTTCTCGCAGTTCGAGTCGCTGGTGAGCCGGGTCTGACTTAGTTGTGGGGACAGTGGGGCTTCATTGCGCTGGTTTGCGCTGGCTGCCTTGCCCGGATGATTCCCTGGCATCAGTCGCCTGCTGCGCCTGCCTTGCCTGCCATGAATGGATGATTGGCGAGAGCCGCTGGCAGGTGCCATCGAGGCACATGAGGAGCGGGAGGGAGGTGTGCAGGTTTGAGAGGTCAAGAACCAAGCTGAGGCAGCTCGCGAACCGCAAGGGCAAGGGCACGATCACCGCCCTTCTGCAACACGCGAGGCACTCGTACCTCACCTGTCCCCCGCGCCCCGCCTGCCCCCCGCCCTGCCCCTGCAGCTGCGCACCCCCCAGCAGAGCGGCACACCCGCCATCCCCTCGGTCTCTGAAGCCGAGCTTGAGGAGGCGCAGCGGGAGGCGGCGGCTGCCCGTGCGCTGGCCGCTGAGCGCGAGGCGCAGGCGCAGCAGGAGGCGGCGACGTCGGCAGCGCTGGCAGATGAGCTGCGGGAGGCGCGGCAGGAGGCGGGGGAGGCGATTGCACAGCTGGCGGCACAGCTGGAGGAGGCGCGGCAGGAGGCGGCAGCCGCTGCCCAGGCGCTTGACGCCGTGCGTGAGGGAGCCATGCAGTTTGGGGAGGAGTCGGCGGCGGCGCTGCAGGCACAGCTGGAGGAGGCACGGCACGGCGCCAACCTTGAGGTGAGGCGCCCAGCTGGCAGGCCGTGCTCAGCGTGCCCAGCATGCTTGCTTTGCCAGCAAGCCAGCATCTCGTCTGTCCCTTTGCGCAATGCTCTCCAGGTACTCCCTAGCGTGCTAGCTTGCTGCCCGATTGACTGGCACCTGGGTCGACCCCTGGAGCCGTGCCGCGCCTGGCGGGGTACATGCTGCGGCCGCGTCGCGCCCCAGCAGCAGCCTCGTGCCATCCCTCCCCCCCCATGTCCCACGCTACCTGCCCTACGCTCACCCTTAGGCCTCGCCCTGCCTGCAGCCTGCGGGCAGCTTTGCCCGGTCATGCCAAGGCATGCTCTTCCTCCGACTGTGTCGAATCCAACTCCGTCGGCCTCCTGCTTTCCCCTCCTCCCAACCGCAGATTGAGCAGCTGCGTCTGGCCGCCCTGGAGGAGCAGGAGCGGCTGGCTGCCCAAGCCGCTGAGCTGGCCGCTGAGCTGGCAGAGGCACGGCAGGCTGCTGCGGCCGCTGAGCCCCTGGCTGCTGAGCTGGCAGAGGCACGGCGGGAGGCGGAGGCGGCCCTGGCACGTGCCGACGAGGTGGAGCAGAGCGTGGGATCCGTGGCAGCAGAGGTGGGCAGCAGCTCGCTGGCGTGACCTTGCCGCCGGCCTGCCAGCTGGCTGCCTGCTCGCCGCCTGCGTTGCTACCCTGCCTGGGGCCACATCGTGGTTGCGGCGGGTGCTTGCTCACGCTTCCACAGCTGTGGCACACGAGAGCCCTGACACACAACCTCATCTTATCTGTGCCTTGCCTCCCTTCCCCCCTCCTCCCCACCTCACCTCAACACCTCCCCACCTCACCTCCAGACCTCATCACCTCACCTCCCACCCCACCTGCCTCCCACCTCACCTCCCACCCCACCTGCCTCCCACCTCACTCCCCACCTCACCTCAACTCCTTTCCCCCTGCCNTCGGCACAGCAGGCACAGCAGGAGCTGGCAGACCAGGTGTCTGCCCTGACGGCTCAGCTGCAGGATGCGCAGCAGGATGTGGACGGAGCCAAGAGCCTGGCGGCACGCCTGGAGGACGAGGCGCGCGCCGCGGCTGCAGAGGTGGGCGGGGTGGGGCTTGTTAAACCAGAGGGTGAAAAGTGGGGGGTGTCAAAGCCTGGGGGGAGGGGAGGAGTGGAGAGCCTGGTGGCTCGCCTGGAGGATGAGGCGTGCGCCGGCCGCAGAGGTGGGCTGGGTGTGGTTGAAGTATGTGAGAAGTGGGGGGTTCAAGCCGGGGGGGAGGGAGGAGTCGTGAGGGTGGCGTCACGCCTGGAGGAGGAGGCGCGCTCCGCGGCCGCAGAGGTGGGCTGGGTGGGGCTTGTTGAACCAGAGGGTGAAAAGTGGGGGGGTCAAAAGCCGGGGGGGAGGGGAGGAGTTGAGAGCCTGGCGTCACTCCTGGTGGAGGAGGCGTGCGCCTCAGCCGCACAGGTGTGTTTGGTGTGGCTAGAGGTTGTGAGAAGTGAGATTGACGACCTGCTGATGAGTGGGATTGACGACCTGCTGATGACACTCTGTCCCTGCTGGGCCCACACTCAGCGCAGGCTCTCCCTCCCGCAGCGCTCGCACTTGCTGGCCTCACCACCGCCCGAATACTGATCGCTCACCCCTCCCTCCGCCCCTCTCCCAACTCGCAGCTGGCAGCGGTGTGCTGCTCGGCGCAGGCGGAGCAGCAGGAGCTTGCGGGGCAAGCGGCTGCGCTGGCGGCGCAACTGCAGGGCGCGCAGAGGGAGGCGGAGGCTGCCAAGGATCTGGCTGCTCAGCTGGAGGAGGCGCGCTTGGCCGCCGCAAAGGTGGGCGACCCATGCTGCCGCTGCTGCTACCCCCATGCGGCTCCGGACACCATGCGGCCAACGCTGCTCGTGGCATCCCGTGCTGCTGCTGCTTCCGCACTGCGCCTCGTGGCATTTGATGCTGTTGCTGCTGCTGCTGCATCTCGTGGCATTTCGTGCTGCTGCCGCTGCTGCTGCATCTCGTAGCATCGCATGTTGCCGCTGCTGGTGTGATATTTGCGTCGCATCCCAATGCTGTTGCTGCCGCTGCTGTGCTATTTTCGTCGGTTCACATGCTGCCGCTGCTGCACGGCATCTTGTGGCATCCCAGCTCGTGCTGGGCCTCCCAGCCCTGTTTTCTGCCCAACTTTGCTTGGGCGGAAAATGCACGCCCCCTAGCCCACTTTATAAGCTCACTGTCTCCGGCATTCTGTCATCCATGCCGGCGCTCATTTCTGACCACTGCCATGCCACATTCGCGTGGTTCCCCCTGCAGGCTGCTGAGCTGGAGGGCCAGCTGGCGTCCCTGGCTGAGGAGCGCACCCGCCTGGAGGAGCGAACCTCGCAGCTGGAGGAGGAGGTGAGGGGGGTGGGTTATGTTGTTCGTATGAACTGTTGGTGCTAGGCCTGGGATAGGACTGGGAGGGAGAAGTGGGGTGGTGGTGTGGCATGGGGAGGGCTGCACTGCCCTAAGAAGGTTGGTACCAAAATGCCTCCCGCTCGATTTGGTGCCTCAATGTCTGCCAGCGCGATCGTGCTCCCGCTGTTATCCAGCTGTGCTGGCTTGGGCTGGGAAGTCGAGTGACATCCCGTTTCACAGAACACTTGTGAGCATGGCATATTGCCAACTCCATCGCTCACTTCCCTCTCTACCCACCGTTTCATCCCCTGCTCCACCTTACCCCGCCCCACTCCACCCCACCGCAGCTCGAGTCGGTGCGCCAGCGCGCTGAGCAGGAGCAGGCACAGCTGGCGGGGCAGGCCGCTGATCTGGCTGCCCAGCTGGAGGCAGCACGCAGCGATGCCGCCGACACCCGCTCCCTGGCCGGCAGGATGGAGCAGTCGCAGCGTGAGACGGCGGCCGCCAAGTCGGCCCTGGAAGCCAAGCTGGCAGCGGCGGCAGCGGATGCAGATCGCCTGCACCAGCGGTCGACACAGCTGCAGGCAGAGGTGAGGAGGGGGACGTGGTTGCAAGGGCGGCGTGCTGGTGCGGCGGCCAGCCAGGTGGTAGGCGGGGCGGGGCGAGTCCTTTGTGTGTGGTGCATTTGTTGCGTGCGGAACCGCTTGCCACGTGCCTCTCATGATGCTTCACACCTTGTCTGGTTGGTGTGAACCGCGCGGCACCACCTCCCTGGCATCCCATCCCTCATAATGCTACTCACCTTCTTGATCCCTTGTCGCGCCAAGGCCCTCCCTAACCTCCCTCTTCCCCTGCCCCTCCCTTGTCCACTTCTTGCCCCCCTGTCCCGCAGCTCGACTCTGTGAGGGCTGCGGCCCAGCAGGACCAGCAGCAGCTCACCGACCGCTCCTCCGCCCTGGCTGCTGAGCTAGAGGAGGCGAGGAGGGAGGCGGCGTCTGCACAGGCGCTGGTGGCCTCTGAGCAGGACCGCAGCGCGGCGCTGCAGCGCGCCAAGGAGGTGGGTGGGCATCTCGTTTTTTGTTTCAGTCAACGCGTGAAAGGGGGGCAGGGTGATTTGGATTGCCTGTAGCAGTCTGCAAGCGGGGGCGGGGGGCAGGCTTGAAAGGGGCACATTGGCAGATAACAGATGGCTGCTCTCTGGGGCGCCTGCTTGGCAGCGTGTGGCCTTTCAAGCAATTCCCCTTTTGTGTATTTACTATATTTTTAGGAGGCCCTGCCTTACGTGAGCTGCCCGCATAGCCTCTGCACAGCCAGCTGCCCGCCCTAGCAGCCCGCCAAGGCAGCTGTTGCTCAGCCCGCCACTTCTGCTGCCCTCCCGACTTGTCATCCCGACTCGTCTGCCCCGTGCACCCTGCCTGCCTGGGGGTGCAGGAGGCGGCGGTGACGCTGTAAGCCAGCCTGGCACCTCTGTTCCCCACATTACCACCCGATTTGTGTCCCGTGCACCCTGTTGCCTGCGAGTTTGTGCAGGAGGCGGCGGTGATGCTGGGCCAGCTGCCTGCCCTAGCAGCCGCCAGGGCAGCCCCAATATTCACCCCTTGCACTTGAATTCCCTTACTGACCATCTGATTTGCACCCTGCTGCCTGCCTGGGGGTTGCAGGAGGCGGCTGTGATGCTGGGCCAGGCCACCTCCCTGGCTTCCCAGCTGGAGGAGGCCCAGCGGGAGGCGGCGGCCGCACAGACGGCCATCCAGCAGACGGCAGCGGCGCAGGAGCAGTCGGCTCGGCTGGAGGCAGAGGTGAGGGGAGGGAGGGGGGTGCAGGGAGGGGAGAGGGGGAGGGTTGATACCAGGTCTTCTGCTGCTCAGTGGGTAGGATGGTAACGATAACGTTCACGTCTCGACGTTGCCCGTTGTGGCGGTGGCGGCACTGGGACACTAGGGCAGGTGGCGACAACATCTCCTAGCACAGCTAGTGGTACCTACATGTAAACATAGGAAGAAAGCTGTTAGTTGTGAGTGCTATGGTGCAACTGCATAAAGGCCAATCTTCATTATGCACACCGGCTACAAGCATGGGCTGAGCGCTTGGTGGCGCTGCCGTGTGCTTTCGCATGCGTGTTGACTTGTGTGCACCCACCACCGTCCTCTTGCTCCCCCCTGCCTGCGCTGCAGCTTGAGTCGGCGCGTTCCGCCACCCAAAAGGCGCAGCAGGAGCGGCAGCAGTTGGCCGCCCAGGCTGCCGCCTTGTCAGCACAGCTCAAGGTGGCGCAGCAGGAGGCGGATGGAGCCAAACCGCTGGCCACTCAGCTGGAGGAGGCACGGCGGGATGCGGCGGCTGCCCGGGACCTTGCCACACGCATGGAGAAGTCGCAGCGGGAGGCGGCTGCGGCGGCTGCCGAGCGCATCGAGGAGGTGCAGCGTGAGGCGGCATGCCTGGAGAAGGCGCAGCAGGAGGCTGCAGGTGACAAGAGCTCGCTGGCTGCTGAGCTGGAGGAGGCGAGGCGGGAGGCGGCTGCGACGGCCGCCAAGCTCGAGGTCGCGCAGCGCGAGCTGGAGCGGGCGCAGCAGGCACAGCGCGAGGCAGCAGATGCACAGCAGCGCGATTCAGAGGATGCCCGGTCGCTGACCGGTGAGCTGGCGGAGGCGCGGCAGGAGGCGGCAGCGGCGCAGCGGCGGGAGGCCGAGTATGCGCAGTCGGTGCGCGGTGAGGTGGAGCAGGCGCGGCGGGAGGCGGCGGCAGAGGTGCAGGCCCTCACTGCCAAGCTTGAAGCAGCGCAGCGCGAGGCGACGGCTGCCGCTGCTCGGCTGGAGCAGGCGGAGAGTGATGCTGCCGAGGCCCGTGCCCTGGCTGCATCCCGTCTGGAGCAAGCTCAGAAGGATGCAGCAGATGCCCGCTCACTCACCTCCCAGCTGGAGACTGCCCGGCGGGAGGCGGCGGATGCCCGCACGCTGGGCAGCCAGCTGGAAGCTACCCGGCGGGACACGGCAGCTGCCAAGAACCTGGCTGCCATGCTGGAGGAGCGGGCGGGGGTGCTGGAGGAGGCACGCACGGCGGCCGCAGAGGTGCGGGGCGGCGCTTGGCAAGGATGTGGGGACGGGAGGAGCGTGGGGGAGGGGAGGAATGCCCCCCCTTGCCTGCCTGCATATGCCTGGCTGAGTGACAGGCCAGCCGTGCCTGCCGTGTGGCCCCCCGCTGCCTTGCCTCTCTCGCAAGTCTTTCTCCACCTTTTTTCCTCCCTCCCCGCCCTTTCTTTCTCCACCCTCTTCCCTCCCTCCCCGCCCTCCTCCCCTCCGCATGGTCTCCTCTGGAGTGCCTGCAAGCTCAGGCAGCAGCAGCCAACAGCTTGCCACTGCCCCTCCCTCATTTGACTCCCCTTGCCTCTGTGCCCCCCTTCCTTCCATCCTTGCCTGCCGCAAGAGAGGCTCGCTAAGCAGCCGCGATGCCCCTCCTGCATATGCTATGACTCATATGTATGCCGTTCCCCTCCACTCTCCCCCTCCCTCCCCGCCTGCCGCAGGAGGCTCGTGAGCTCAAGCAGCAGCTGGCCCGGCAGGAGGCAGCCTCTGCCCACCTGCAGGCCGCCAAGCAGGCCGCCGAGAGCGCGGCCGCTGAGGCGCAGCGCCAGGTGGTTGACCTAGCCCAGCTGACCGCCTCCCAGTCCAGGCAGACGACGACACAGTTTGAGAGCCTGCGGGCGCAGGTGTGTGGGTGGGTGGCTGGCGTGGGTGGGTGGGGCCAGCAGTTTGGGCCGGGCGCAAGTAGGGCGCAAGACGGGCCGGGGGCAGGGGCGAAGGGGTTGTGTGCGTGTGTGTGTCTTTGCATGGGCCGCCTGCGTTACCCCTCCCCGTTGGCGCACGTTTTGTGTGCGTGTCCACAGCTCCCTCGCAAGCAGCCAGAACCCATGCAACCCCACTCAAAGAGGTTCCACGAAGCCATCCCCGTGCGCTTTGATTTGTCAACCAGCCGTGCCCTTGCCGTACCGGGAGGAAGCAGTCACCCACCCCAACTGCCCCCTCCACTCCCTGCAGGTCTCGGGCCTTGAGGAGGAGCTGGCAGTAGCGGCGGAGACGCGGTACGCCCTGCAGCAGCGGTCCTATGACCTCGAAGCAGAGGTGAGGACAGCCTTGCTTTGTTGTACCTGGGGAGTGGTGTGTGGCCGATGGCTGGGCTGCGATAGACATGCAGTTCAGGCAGGGCAGAGCCCTGTGCCCCGGCGAACACATCCCCCCTGGCTTCCCAGGCGTGCAGGCATGGTGGCTTCCGGCCTCTCGGTGCTTGCGGTGGTAGCTCCGCCTGCCAAGCAGCTCACCTGCTCGCAGCCCTGCATTCTCCACCTTCACTTTCCCCTGTTCTGAGCCGAGTCCGTGCTCCCTCATGGCATGTGGCCTCTGCTGGAGTGTCTGTACTTAGCCTCACCGCTCCCTCCCCCATGCTGTGTGCGCTGTGCCCCCCGCAGCTGGAGTCCGTGCTGAGCTTCTCCCAGCAGGAGCAGCGCCAGCTGGCAGGGCAGGCCCACATCCTTTCCACCCAGCTGGAGACGGCACTCAACGAGCTCACCGTGGCCAAGGGAGCGTCCAACCAGGTGGGGCAGATGCCATCACGTTTCAGTGCTGCAGGTGGCACGTAGTGTGGGCCAATACGCAGTGCATTCACTGGCAGGTGTCGGGGGCCGTGACTTTTGTTAAGTCATGTCCAAGTGTGCGCAGCAGAGCCTGTGCAGAGTAGAGCTGCTCCTGCAAAGCACAGCGCAGCGCTGCATGTGCAGCACTAAGGGCAAGGCAGCTCAGCAGCAGCAGGAGCCCGTTGCACTCTTGTGACCCTCACCAACCGAACTGCCTGGCATGCGCGTGTACCACTATGCGCGCAGCTGGAGGCAGCTCAGAAGCGAATTGGCCTGCTGGAGAAGGCGTGGGCAAAGACGCAAGAGGTGAGTGGGCAGGCGGGACTGTCTTCGACCGGCGGACCCGTGGGGGTACTACGGCTGGGAGGGAGAGTGTGCAAAGTGCAGGCTAGGCAGCCAGCGGCTGCAGCAGGCATGCATTGCAGGACGGTGGGTAGCGCAGCCCACGCCGCATTTCCCTCTGCTCCCTCAGAGCCCTGCCTGCCTGCAAGCCTGTCTTTCTTCCTGCTTCAAGCGTGTAACAACCGCCACCTGTTGCTTCCCGTTCCGCTTTCCGCTCTCCCCTCCCCACCCCCCGCAGGAGGAGCGTTACCTGCTGGCCCAGCGGCGCGACCTGGAGCTGGCCCTGCAGCAGAAGCAGGCTGAGGTGTCGGGCATGGCGGCTGACCTGGCGTCTTCTCTGGCGCAGGCCACACGGCTGGAGGAGGCGAGGCGGGAGGTGGCAGATTCTCAGTCGCAGCTGGAGAGCATGCAGGTGCGCTCTCGTTTTTAAACACACATATGGGGAGGGGCCTTCATGCGCTCCTCTCTCACTCGTAGGCAGAAAGTGCCATGCTTGCACCCGTGGGCGGTAGCTGGAGAGCATGCAGGTGCGTCACACACACACTGAGGAGGGACGCGGAGGGATTGGCTTTCCTGCACTCGTAGGCCGCGGCGCGTGAAGAGGGGCCGCCATTCTTGCGGTCGTAGCCGGTGCGTTTGGTGGCGCATGGGATACGGCGGTATGAGCGCATGCACGGGTTGCACGCACCTGTCCGGCCCCACGTCTACGTGCTGTGCGCTCACCTAACCCCATGGCACACTCGCGCTTGCAGGCACAGATGGCGGCCATGGAGGCGGCATCGGCCAGCGCCATGCAGGTTGGTGAACGCTGTTGTGTGGTGGTGTGGCGTGGTGCGGCGTTGTGGGAGCCCACGTGTGTGTGCGTGCATGGCGGGCGTGCTCCTATGTGGCTGAGCTAGGCGGGCAGGCACCTTGCATGCTTCCGCCTGGCATGGAGACGCCTTCCACTGCACGATGGTGCTGCTGCTTCAAACACTGTGCTCATCTGCCTGGCCTGCTGCCCCGCCTGGCACTGTGCTGTGCTTTGCAGGAGGTGGCTGCTCTTTTGAGCGAGAGCCGGGAGCTGCAGACAGCCCTGGACAACTCTCAGAGGGAGGGCGCTTTCCTGGCTGCTGAGCTGGAGCAGGCCCGGAAAGAGGCAGAGGCAGCACGCGCTTTGGCTGCTGAGCTGGCAGAGGCGCAGCGGGAGGCAGATGCAGAGGTGAGCGGGGGCAGGGGGTGGATACTTGGGGAGGGACAGGGGGGCTGTGTGGCGCTTGTGATGCCTGCATGCAGGGCGCGGCAGGGGTGCAAGCAGGGGTGGTGTGTGACGTCAGGCAGGGGTGGTGTGCGCTGTCTCCACCTCTGTCAGCTCGCTGCCTCCATCCTCGGCGGGGCTGCCATGCGCTGCGGCGTCGCCGGCGGACATTGTCTTGCACTGGCTACCTACCTACCTGGCTGCCTGCAGCTGCCCGGTAGCTGCTCATGCCCCCAACGTCTTCTGGCTGCTTACGCACCGCCACTCCACTCCCTGCCCATGTGCTGCAGCTGGACCTGCTGCGCCAGTCTTCCAGCCAGGAACAGCAGCAGGCCGCCAGCCGTGCGACCGCCCTGGAAGCCGAGCTGGAGCGGGCACGGCGGGACGGTACCGCTGCCCTCATCCTGGTATCTGACCTGCAGATGGCTCAGGAGGATGCGGAGGCTGCCACTGCTGAGCTGGAGGGACAGCTGGCGGCGGCGGTACAGGAGCGGGACCGCCTGCAGCAGCGCTGTTTTGAGCTGGAAGCAGAGGTGAGGTGGGAGGTGGTGGGGCGGAGGAGAGGGGGCAGGGTGGGTGAGGGCACGCGCAGGGTGGGCTGGGGGCAGCTGCTTGCTCCTCCAGGCGTGTACAAGCAATAAGGATCTGCTAGCACGGATGACGTGAGAGCCAGAGAGGATGTCGGGAGAGAGAGGGAAGGGAACACAGCGCCGCCCAGCAGCAGCCTCTGCCATGCCCCCACCTCATCCCCTCCACTCTTCATCGCCCCCCCTCACCC
>JTEE01000254.1:43677-64545 GCA_002896455.3 Chlorella sp. ArM0029B
CCTCACCTCCCACCCCACCTGCCTCCCACCTCACCTCCCACCCCACCTGCCTCCCACCTCACTCCCCACCTCACCTCAACTCCTTTCCCCCTGCCTCCCCCCTGCTGCAGTTCCGCCTGCTTCGCCAGTCCTCCCAGGATGCCCAGGATCAGCTGGAATCCCGGGTGGCCTCCCTGGCCGCTGAGCTGGACCTGGCGCAGCAGGCGCAGCAGGCAGCGCAGCAGCTGGTGGCCCTGCGGGAGGAGGAGGGGCAGCAGGAGGCCAATGCGGCGCTAAACCTGGCTGCTGAGCTGGTGTCGGCGCAGCAGCAGCTGGTGGCTGCTGAGGCTCGAGTAGCAGAAGTGGAAGCGCAGCAGCGCAGCCTAGAGGCAGAGGTGAGGCGGCGTGTGTGTGTGTGTGAGCTGTTGTTGTTGTGCCATGCAGCCTGAACTTACCGCAGCAGCGCAGCCTGGAGGCAGAGGTTAGGTGGGGGCTGTGTTGCGCTTTGGCATGTGCCACTCTGTGCGCTGCAAGGGTTATGTTATGTTCGCTGCGAGCTGGGGGCATCAGCCTGCTCCTGCCCTTGCGATCTCTCCACCCCTCTGCTGCTGCTCACCGCACCCTTCCTCCCTCTCTCTCCCTCCCCCCTCTACTCCCCTCCTCCCCTCCCTGCCCGCAGCTCAACCTTGTGCGCCTGACAGCCGAGGAGGAGCAGGGCGAGCTGCTGGGGCGCAACAGCCGGCTGGCCTGCCAGCTGGACGAGTCACAGAAGGAGGTGGCAGCACTGGCTGCTGAGCTGGAGGAGGCGACGGCGGCGGCACGCCTGGTGAGTGAGACGGGCCGTGGCGCGGGGGCGGCAGCCAGAAGGAAAAGGCAGCGGGGCAGGGTTGGTACGCAAGGCGCTAGGCTTGCTGACTGTCAAACCTGTTTATGCCGGAGGCGAGTCTCGATTTGAGCAGTGCTCAGCTCGGGTATGCACCTGCTTGCTCTTGCCTGCCCGCCTGCCAGACTACCGTGGTAGGTAGTGCCACCATCCTCAGTGCGGCAGTGCGTGAGTGCTGCTGCCATCACCACACCTCCCTCCCCTCTGCACCCATTACACCCTGCTTCACCTCGTGTCCGCTCCCCTCCCTCCCCCTCCTGCAGGTGCCCAGCCTGGAGGCCCAGCTCAGCGCCTCCTCAGACGCACGCAAAAGCCTGGTGGCCAAGTTCTCGCAGTTCGAGTCGCTGGTGAGCGGAGGGGGTGGGTGGTGTGGACGGCGGGGCTTGCCTGGACGTGCCTGCCAGGATTGCCTGGGTGCCAAATACTTGTATAGTGAGGGTGGTGGCTTCGGTATGACCCAACCTGCCATGGGTGAGAATGTGGGGAAGCCTGTGCCGCTTTCCGCCCCCCATGCCCCTGCCCCTTCCTGCATATCTTCAATGTCACAGAGACTCAGCGACCTGCCACGCCCCAAGGAAACACCCACCCGCCTACCAAACATCCTCCTCCCTTCCTCTCCGCTCTCCGCCTCCTTCCCTCCCACCCCACAGATTGGCAAGTCCCAGGAGCAGGCGGCCGCCACCCAGGCCCTGGCTGCCGAGCTGGAGGAGGCTCGGCAGGAGGCAGCGGCTGCCCAGGCGCTGGCTGCCGAGCGTGAGGCAGCTGTGCAGCGGGAGGTGGATGCAGCAGCGGTGCTGATGAAGCAGCTTGAGGCGGCACAGCAGGAGGCGGCAGCGGCGGCGCTGCAGGTAGCGGAGCGCGAGGCCACAGCTTCCAGCAAGGCGGAAGCTGCCGCCAACCTGGCAGCCCAGCTGGAGGAGGCGCGGCGGGAGGCTGAGTCGGCCCGGGCGCTTTCCGGGCAGCTGCAGGATGCTCAGCGGGAGATTGGGACGGCTAAGCAGCTGGCCAGTGAGCGGGAGGCTGAGGCGCGGCAGCAGGCAGCGGCAGCCCGTGAACTTGAGGTACAGCTGGAGGCTGCCGTCAAGCAGGCAGCAGACACGGCAGCACTGGCGGCACAGCTGGAGGAGGCTCGTGGGGACGCTGCCGAGGCGGCAGGGCTGGCGGCACAGCTGGAGGAAGCTAGGCGGCAGGTGGCTGAGCTGGCAGGGCAGCTGGAGGCGGCGCAGGCGGAAGCTGCCGTTGCCCGCGTGATGGCCGCACAGCTGGAGGCAGTTCAGGAAGAGGCTGCTGGCCTGGCTGCTGAGCTGGAGGAGGCGCGCCAGGTGGCATCCACTGCCAAATCTCTTGCCATCCAGCTGGAGGCACTCAAGCTGGTGGCAGCGGCTGGCGATGGGGATGGGCGATTCATTGAGCTGGCAGCAGAGCTGAGCCGGGCGCGGCAGGAGGTGTCCGACGCGTACGAGCGCATCGGGCTGCTGGAACGCGCCTGGACCAACGCGCAGGAGGTAGGTGGTGGGCAGGCAGAAGAGGAGGGGGTGTTTAAAAGGTGGGTGGCAGGACGGGGCGGCTGTGTGTGAGCCGCCCGGCGAGCTGCAGGCGCATGCCCTGCAGCACCTGTTTTGCAAAACAGGTGCTGGCGGGTGAAGGGGCAGTGGCAGGATGTTGTTATGTCGAGGGGCCAATGGTCGCTGCCTGCCTTGCGCTCCTCATGGCCTGCCCCTCCCTGCCCTGTGCTCTGCCTGCTTGGCCCGCTGCACTCCCCTGTTCAACCTGCGCCCACTAGGTTTGCACAATGACGGCCCGCTAGGCTGTTTGGCACCCGCTTATCAAGCTGCATCGCCATTCTGCCTTTTCCACGCGACCTGCAGACGGCGGATGAGGGCATTCGCCTGCTGGGCCTGCACAATGCCGACCTGGAGGCAATACAGATGCAGCTGGATGTGGCGGATGCAGCGGTGCGCCCACCTGCCTGCTGCTGCCTTGCCCTTGCTGCCAAGTGCGGCTGATGCTTGAATGCATGCTTGACGCTTCGTGCTGCTCAGGGGTGCCGCACCTGCCACCTGGTTTGCTCTTGCTGAGTGATGTGGTTCACGGGTGCATGCCGTTGGTGCCTGCTGCTGCCTTGCCCTTGCTGCCGAGTGTGGCTGATGCTTGCATGCGTGCTTGACGCTTCGTGCTGCTCTGCCGTGCCGCCTGTGCCCCTGCTGGCAGCGTGTGCACCGCGCCCTCAGCAGCATTGCACCTGGGGATAGAGAGGGGAGGATGTGCATGGAGGGCAGGGCAGGGAGGAGCGATGTTTTATGCTCCACTCTGGGCGGCCCCTGCACATGCTCTTCGTCGCCTGCTTGCACCCCCTGCTGCCCGCCGCCACGCGGAGTGCTGCTCCTCGAGCTGAACATGTGTGCACCTGCCCTGCTCCGATGTGTGTGTGCAGGACGCCGGCCTGTCCGGCAGCAGCAGCAACAGCAACGGCTGGAGCCGCGCCAACCGAGAGGCCTGAGGCCCACGTGTGATAGACCCAACCGGGGCCCTGGGGCCATGTACCAATCCGTCCGGTTGGGTTCCCCTTCTTTTTACTATACCCAACTTTGTTTTTGACTTCCCAAGACCGCAGCACCCACCACCCCATCCACTTTGCTGCACCCACCACCCACACACCATTCCAGCAGCCTTCCCATGCCTTGACCAAGGGGGGCGAACCTGCCGCGTGCTGTGCCCGGCCTGACATTTTATACACCTGCTCCGTCTCCCTCCCTCGTGGCACCGTTGCCAGCGAGCGCAGCCCTGTGTTACTACCACCTGAGCACACTGAATAGGAGCATCCCTCCCAGGGCAGTGAAGAGGTGCAGCAAGGCGCCGTATATGGGAACTTGCGTCCTAGAAGGCTGGTGGGAGATCAACCCAAGCTGTTGCCCGTGCGCTGACGCTGCATCATGACAGCTGCCGGCAGAGTATTCCTGCCACGGCACGCACTCCCATGCTGGGCTGGGCAGGGGAGCTTGAGAGAGTGCACCAGGCTTCCCCAGCTTGCAGGGCACAGTGTGCCTGGCTGCGCCAGCGGAGGGTTGCAGATGCGCGAGACAGGACGTTTGGCATCAAAAACAAGTGCGGCCGTGGCCTGGGACTGTATGTTCTGGGCTAAGCAGCTCTTTTACTGGGCAGAGGCCAGTGGACCCCCCAGGAGGACGCTCACTCAATAATGTCCGAGCATTCTCGAACCTTCTGGTCTCACGGTCACCGCAGTGTGACACTCAGACTTTGACGGTAGGCCACGCACTGTGCGTGCCACTTCCGGGGACGCTCGTCTTGGCGACGCGGCTCGGGCTGCCAATATCCCAGCGCAGCTTACCTTTAGCCATGTCAGAAGAGTTTAGGAGCCCCGGCGGGGCTCTATTGGGCCGGGCCGCGGCCCTGGCAGAGGTGCCGCCAGCCACCGCCGCCGCCGCTGCCACCCCTCATGAGCCTGAGATGGAAAAACGCCTGCTGCTGGAGATGGTCGCGGTGGCCATTGCGGCCGCAATGCAGGCAAGTCTGGTGCAGTTGCACGGGAGTCTCCGTGCCGCCCCCTTGCACTTTCCTTGCCCCAGCCCAGGGGCGGTCCCCTAGCTAGTCCTGCCCCAGCCCAGGCGGCTGCAGCGTGCAGCTTACCAGCGCACAGGCACCCTGTGTTTATATCATCTTTGCCCTTCTCTGCCCGCAGGCAGTGTACATGCTGAAGCAGTGGCGGCACTCGAGCTCTTGGGAGAACGCTTTAGCTGCATGCACCGTAGTCAACTGCATGGCAGTGGCAGGTGTCATGACGCTGGGCTCAGGGCCCCGCTTGTACCGCCAGCACAGGCACGTATGGTCATCCCTGCTGCCTGCACATCCCTGCTGCATATACGCTTGCATGCACGCATGTGCTTGCCCGCCACCTACCCACCAGCTGGCATGCATCAGCCAGCGAGCCACCAGCCACGAGTCCTATGCAGCTATGGGTACCGTGCGCCTACCTGTGCCCGCCTGTTGCCCTGCCACACGTGCCGGGCAGGGTGTGGATCTATGGCGTGCTCCGCCCGCTGGGCATGTCCAACCCGACGCTACGCAACGCAAAGGCAAGTCATCCTGCCTGCCGCTTTCCTTCCTACGTGCCCCCCTCAACCTGCCTTTGAGCCCACCTTAGAGGCAGGCAGCTGCCCCTGCCAACGTGACACATAGCACCCCCTGTTCCCTGCACTTCAGCCGCCGCAAGGGAGGGCACGCCTGCAGCCGCCTGCAGCTGCCTTCCTGCCCACCTGCCTTCCAGCCCGCACCAGCCAGCCCCATCCTCCCACCCACCTCTTCTCATCTCCCCTGCCCCTCTCCGCACCCTTGCAGTCCAACGCAGCCATCCTGCTGGCCAAAGCCGCCACGCCTGGCGCGCTGGGCATGCTGGCCGATCTGCTGCGCCTGCTGCTGGGCACCCGCCTGCTGGGCGCTGCTGTGGTCGGCATTGTTGTCACCATACCTCCCGCACTCACGCTGCTGGTCCAAATTGCGTCCCTCGCCCTCACCTCCAACGCCCCGGGCTACTGCTCCTCTCAGCTCATGTCTCACCCGCTCACGCAGCAAAGGGTTGAGTTTTTTGTAGGCTGGATGGACGTACTAACCCTGCCCTTCTCTGCCGCCGTCCCCGTGCCTGCCGGGCAGCGTTCAGGTGGGCGGGCGCTTTGCCAGCCTGCTCAGCACGCGTCGGCTGTGCTGGCACCACGACCGGCAGCGGGAGGGCAGCAGGGCTGGCTGATAGACGAGAGCAGGAGTAATGTCGTGGTCCTGTTTGCAACAAGGCTGCATGCACAGCCCCAAGGTTGCCGCCTTGGTTGAAACATGCATTCATTCAATCCGCCCCGCCCTGCCACCACCCTGACTCACCCTGCCTCATCGCAGGCACTCACCCCCAGCCTGGTAGCCGACTGGTGTCTTGGCTTGGAACTTTCCGTCCTTTTCCGCAACCCCATGCCCTCGGGCAACGCCCTTCTGCTTTTTCCCTGACCAGCCCCGCACTGCTGCCCCCCTGCCTCACCCCTCTCGCAGGCAGCGCGTCTGCTGAAGCTGTGGCTGGCGCAGCGTTGGGCAGGCCGGAGCAGCAGTGTCACGCATTGATCTTTTTCCTCCAATCATTCCTGGGCATCTTGGCGCCCACCGTTGTGATGGCCCGTGGCAAGCATGCTGTGCCAGGCTGGACGCCCGCCACGTCAGCAGCAGCGGCACACCTGGAAAGCCTCTCCGACCCGCCAGGCTGCGGCAGGGTGCAGCGGCTGTGCTGGCGCGTGCGGCGGGCCGCTGTGCGTGCTGCGCATGCCCTGAACTGGGCGGTGTGGCGAGGCTGCAACCTGCCCGCCCGGCTAAACTGGGTGATGTGGTGGGTGGCGGCCAGCGTGCTGTGGAGCCTCACCCTGGCCCTAAAGGGGCTCTGAGGAAACCACACTGCCACTCTCCCCCCCCTGCCCTATTCAATCGAAGTTCGCCCCCTTGAAACCCTTCTTGCTCGACACCCCTCCTCGTGTTTGGGAGCTCCTTCCGCATGCCAACGGTGTCATTGCGGCGTGAAAGCACTGCTACTTTTACTTTAATGTAATGACTCTCAGGCAGCTCACGCATTCCCAAACAGCGGCCACGAGCCTGCCGCTGCACGCTCCCCCAGCGCTGCGCAGCGGGGCGCGCTGGTGCTCAGTCAAAGATGCTGTGGACGCGCTTCCTGGGCGCCTTGCCTGCGCCCTTAAAGCGCTGCCGCACTGTGTCCTGGTCCTGCGGCACTGGCAGGGATGAGGTGACATGGCAGTGACGTCAGCACTTGCAGCACTGGTCGGCAGCACTGGGAGGGATGAGGTGGCATGGCAGTGACGTCAGAACCGGCAGCCCCAGCGCCACACGTAAATGTGCTTGCGCTCTGCCAGACAGCAGCGCAACAGGCTGAGGGCTGTGCTGGGGGAAAGCCATCAAGGCCAGGGCCAGTTCCAGGTTGGCTCAGACAGGGGGCCATCTGAATCGGACGCGCATGCAGTGATGCCGGTACTGCTGCTGCTGGCAGGTGGCAGGTTCGCTTGAACTGTACAAAAAGTAAGACACTTGCCTTGCGCTCCAGCTGCCCTAGCCCCTGAAGCTTGTCTGGGCTGCCAACCTTGGCAATCGTTCCATCGCTCACGCAGGTCCTACAGTCAGGTGCCAGGGGCAGCAGCAGTGTAGGATGGGCTGCCTAGTGTAGCAAGCGTGCCCACGGTCAGGCGACAGGCAGCCGTGTGGTGCATGGCTCGCCAACCTCTCAGAATCTGGTTCGGCCTGAAGTAGAATCATCTAATTCAGGGGGTGTGAACAGCTGGAATGACTAGACTAGACTAGGCAGTAGTCAGGTGCCATGCGCAGCAGGCGTGATGATAACAAGAGGCAGGTGCCGTGTCCAGCCAAGCAGGGGCATGAGTGCAGGATGAATTGCAAAACTATGCACGCATGCCCACGGCCAGGCTGCCGGCGGCTGCGCAGCCCAGCAGGCATGACAGGAGCAGGTGGGGCCCTCGTGAGGCACGGGTGGGTGGGTGCCTTCTCTGCACCCACCAGTGCTGCCACTTCAAGCTCTGGCTCTGCGAGTACTGGAAGCTGACCTGCATGGCACAGGAAGAGTAATACACAGCGTTAAAGGCAGCGATATTCTGGGCCCGGGTGGGAGTGGGCCCTTTTGGAGCGATGATGGTTGGCAGTGCAGGCTGCCCCGGCTCTTACCCCCAGCCGCAGCTCCTTGTTGCCTATCTTCTTGCTGCACTCGGTGCACATTGATCGCCCGCTCTTAGCGTACCAGCAGGGAGGGATGGAATGGGGCGACAAAAGAGACGCAGGGAGTGGGGCCAATTGCCCGGCAGGACCTTGCCGGCACTAAACATCCGCCCGCCGTGCCGAGCTCGCCGCCCCTGCCGCTGCTGCAGCTGCGGTCGCTCCGCACGCCCTAAGGCGGCAGATCATTAGAGTCACCCCACAGCGCACTCGATGCAGAACCCGGCGTCGTCTGCGCCCTGCCGGTGCTGTGTCGTGGTGCGGGTGCCGGGCGGCAGAGTCCTTGTGGCCATGGCAGGCAGCTGGTGGCAGTGCAGGTCAAGTGCCGCCTCTAATGCTGGCACCAGGGCGGCAGAAGGGAGGGCCTGGACGGCCTGAGCTCAGGTGGAAAGCAGAAGGGCGAAGCGGGCGGTGTTGCCCGGGCCGGGGGGGTCCTTCTTGGAGTGCTTCCTTTGACCTTGTAACAGAAAACATGCCTCATGCTCTTGACCACCTACCCGCCAACCACCTTGTGAGATTGAGGACGACTTGCTGCGTACAAGCTGTAGTGACGCTGACAAAGGCACTGGCCCGAAGCGGCGGCGGCTGCACCAGCCCCAAGCACATTTGACCTCTCAAGAATCGGGCATGCTTCCTGACATCATCTGAACACGTGAGACTATGGCGTCGGCAAAAACGATGTTCAGGTAATCTGCAACAGCTCAGCGCAGCTGGCCAGGCGGCGACGTCAGTGCAGCTGAGCGTGCACAGCATGCAGGAGGCCAGTGGCCAGATTGTGGGTGGCAGTCCCTATAGCTTCTGCAGCGCCTTTTACTCCTTGCTGATCGCACTACTTCAATTCAGTGAGCGCCCTATCGCCGGAAACTCAGCGATGGAGCGCATGCTGGAGCGAAAGCCCTTGCACCCGGCCGAAAAGCAGGCCCCGCCGGCCAAAGTGTGCGTCACAGGTGCGTCGAATGTCTTGCGCGTCTTCATAATGCTGCCCAGGGGGCTGGATTACATGGTCCGCGACTGAGCCACGGCTCCACGCGCTTGCGGAGGCCACCTTGCTTCAACTAAAAAGCCCTCAACGTTGCTAAACAGGAGGCGCCAGCTCTATCGGGTGCAGCGTGGTGGCGCGCCTGCTGGCGGCGGGCCACACGGTGCACGCCACACGCCGCCCCTCCGCCAGCGTCTCGCCCGTTGTTGAGGCCATGGACAAGCTGCCAGGCGCACAGAAGCGGCTGCGCTGGTTCGACGCTGACCTAATCAAGGATGGCAGCTTCGACGCGGCCATCAAGGGATGCAAGTGAGCACAAACCGCTGGCGTGCCAACGGTCCCTGCCTGCCTGCCGCCCATCTCTGGCCAGGATGGCGGGCTGCATGCTGCCCGCCCGCTCTTCCCCAATGCCGTGCCGTCTGTCCGACCACGCGCCCTCCAGCCATGGTCACTTGATGCACTCCCCTCTTGCACAACCCGCCTCGCCCTCACCCTACTTCTCTTTGCCCACACCCTTCTGCAGGTACGTCATTCACACGGCCTGCCCAGTCATTATGGGAGTGGCAAAGAAGCAGCAGTACGACCAGCTTATCGGCCCCGCCATTCAGGGCGTGCACAACGTGCTGCGCACCGTGAACAAGTCAGCCAGCGTGGAAAAAGGTGGGGGCGCTGGGCAGCGGGCAGAGCGGCTGTTGTGCCGCAGGTGACGGCAGGGTAGCCCACGACGGCAGGGCAGGGCTGGCACACGGCGGGGAGGGGATGCTGGGCAGAGCGCAACGGCAGGGCGGGGCAGGGGGGTGGTGGAGAGGGCAGCAGGGAGGGGGCCTGCCTAAGCCGGCCTCCTGACGCCACAAGCGTGGGCTGCTCCCTGGCTCCTTCACACCTGGCACTCCCCCACCCGCCTGTGCGCCGCTGCTGGCATGGTGTGCTTTCATGCATGCATGCAAACCACCCACCCCGCGCACTCCTTTGCTGATCCCTGCCCTGCTTCTCCCATCCTGTTGCCCCCACACCCCAAACACCACATACACACGCACAGTCGTCATGACCTCCTCAACCGCCGCTGTGTTTGGAGACGTGCCAGCTGGCCACACCTTTACGGAGGCCGACCACAACCTTGCCTGCATGCGGGTGTCAAACGGCTACTCAATGTGAGGGGGGTGGGGCACGCAGCACTGGCGGGGCAGGCCGGCAGGTGCCTGCCATCCTGTCGTGCCGCATCATCAGCCCGTCTCGGCTCAAGGTATTGGCCCCGCCTTCCATCGCTGCCCCTTGTGTGCCGGCGGGCAGCACATGAGGGGCAGCGCACCGGGTGCACCAGTCCATGAGTGTGATGCAGGATTACTGCAGGCGCACTGCAGCATGTGCTGCATGGTGACTGGTGCAGGGGGGCAGGCCCAACGTTACCGGGACGCTCCAGGCTACGTACCCCACACTGCAGATTCACATTCACAACGGAAACCTTTCCCACCATTCCTGCCCACTGCTTTGCAGAGCCAAGACGCTGGCAGAGTGGGAGGCGTGGGCCATCGCCGGCCAGCAGAAGCGCTGGCGCCTGGTCACGCTCTGCCCCGGCGTCACATTTGGCCCCCCCGTGGTGCCTAATTACAGGAGCGGTAAGTGGGAGGGTGCGGGGTGCGCAGATTGCCCCTGGACACGTGACATGTGGCATGTGACATGTGGCATTGATGCAGGGTGCTATTTGGCAGCTGCGTGCAAAGTTCAGCTGGGCTGCGTTTGTGTGTGTCGGAATCCGCTGACTGTGAGTTCCACACCATAGTTTAAAAGGAGATGTGTCTTGCGGCCGGGTGCTAATGCTGTGCTGTGCTGTGCTGTGCTGTGCTGTGCTGTGCTGTGCTGTGCTGTGCTGTGCTGTGCTGTGCTGTGCTGTGCTGTGCTGTGCTGNGTGCTGTGCTGTGCTGTGCTGTGCTGTGCTGTGCTGTGCTGTGCTGTGCTGTGCTGTGCTGTGCTGTGCTGTGCTGTGCTGTGCTGTGCTGTGAGCACTACTGCCGTGCTGTGTTTAGGTGTGCCCTGAGTAAGCTTGACGCGTGTCTCATGCTGGCACTGCGTTCCCTTGCAGAGCCGGCGATGGTCTTGAAGAAGATGATGGATGGGACGGACTACCCCTTTGTGTCCAAAATTGGTGGGTCGCTGTGAACTGTAACAGTTTCCTGCACAACCGCCAGCTTGCATGCATTTCGGAACAGGCAATGGCAATGCTTGCCTGTGCCTGTGCCCACGCCTGTCAGCCAACATGCCCAAATGCTGGTCGATTCCCCACCTGAATGCTTACCCATTTGAGCGCCGACCTGCCCTCCTGTCCGATCCGCTGCCCGCATGCCACGCCTGTGGACACTGGAGCGAAGGACATGGCAGTCAGCCCTCCAGCCCACCAGACTGACTGCGGCCCCACACACCGACCTGCCCCTTGGTCCCTGCAGGGCACGCGACGGTTGATTTGGATGACGTGGCAGCAGCCCACGTGCTGGCCATGTCCCTGCCATCTGCCCAGGGGCGTTACCTGCTGGCGGAACGGGGGGTGGGCATACCCGACATTGCCGCAGAGCTACGGTGAGTGAGTGGGCTCTTGGGTCGTCGGGCTCCTGATGAGGATTGCACAGAAGAACCGGTGCAATCCAATCCAATCAATGAATCAATCAAAGTCAATCGCAGATCAAGTTCGCGAGGAGCCAGCAACGGTGTCATGGGGTGTGCGTTGGCTTGAAGTTTGTAGCATGCACAGCGTGTCAACTGATGTACATTAAAACAACAAGTGGCGCGGTGGGGCGTCATGTAGCTCACACGCATATGGCGTGTCCTCGATGCAGGCGTCCACGCGCTTTTGCACAAGCGCTGGCCCGCCTGCGCCCCTAGAATGCCACGCTCGTGCCCCTTCGTCTCCCTCTGCCCACGTGTCACTCGGTCAGCGCCCTTAAGGAGAAGCTTCCATCCCTGCCCCGCAGATCAATGTACCCCTCCTACCGGGTCCCTTACAAGCTTCTGCCCAACTGGTTGGTGATGCTGGTGCTCAAGTGGAAGGGAGATGAGGGGTGAGCAAGCACGAAAGTGCGCCCTGCCGCAGCTTCTCATGCCGGAACAGTGCGCTGTGGAGCGCTTGCCTGAGCAGCACCGTGCGCACAGGCGGCGCACCCCGTGCGCTGGTGTTCATCAAGCGGCCTTCGAATCCACACTGGCATTGGTGGCAAGCTGAAACTGGTGGTTGCATGCAGCAGTGCCATCCAGGCACGGTGCCTCCTCCCCTCCCTCCAGCCCCTGCCCCTCCAACGACAGGCCCACCAGCCTCCCGTTTTCCTTCCCTAGTCTAGTCTAGTCGTTGCAGCTTTTCACATCCCCTGAACGAGGGTTCAAACTTCAGGCGAACCAAATCCTGAGAGGTTGACGAGGCGTTCCCTCCCCTGCCTCCAGCTTCTTCCCCCCCCAACAACAGGCCCACCTAACGAAGCCTCCTTGTGTCCTTCCCTGCAGCTCCATCCACCACATCAACGCCGAGTTTGACAAGCATCCCATGGACTGCAGCAAGGCCCGGCAGCAGCTGGGGCTCAGTTTCATACCACTGGAGCAGGTCAGTGCACAAGGGAACTGCTGGCTGCTACGTGCTTAGCGTGCGCAGCACGGCGCCTGCGTACCCTGTGGTGCTGCTCTTTCATGTGCCGGCGCAGACACCGTGCAAGTTTCGGCGGCGGCCTGCATCGGCATGCTAGAAGTGCGCGGCGCGGCGCTTTGAAGTGCCCACTGCCCAAGGCAGCAGGGCAGTGGTTGGTATGTGCAGCGGTGCTCCCGAGTGGCACCCTCGTTGCCCAAGTTTTCACCGGTGGCACCCTCGTTGCCCAAGTTTTGATTGTTTTAGTTTTATTTTTGCATCGATCGGCGCACGCCATTGCCAACAACGCTGCCTCACTGCCTCTCCGTCACCCCCTGCAGTCTCTGCGTGACCTGGTAGATCAGATGATTGATGACGGGGCACTGCCCCGCTTGCCTGCCCCCGCCAAGAAGGCGGAGTGACAGCTTGCGTGCATGCGCTCGGCTGTTTGAAGCCAAGAATGAGCCAAGGCGGCTGGTTCCGGAGGGGCATGGCAGTGCACAAGCAAGCCCTAGGTGCAGGGGGGTGTATCTTCGCAGCACGCCGACGGCACTCCACGTCAGCACACGTGTTCTACTCCATTTTTCGAGATTCAAGGTTTGACATACATGTACGGGACACCTGGCATGCGTAGTTTCAGGTGCAAGAGGGCAGGAGAATGCATGGACGATCGGGGGCGCCCAGTTCTTTAAAGGCTCCCCTACCGGCGTGGCACATCTGACGGCATGTGAACGTCAATGCACGCATTGGCTGTTTGGGCGGGGCAACTGCTGGGTTGAGAATCAAGCACGGCAAGGTGAACGGAGGGCAGGCAGAGGAAGAACTAAGCAAGGGGAGAAGGGAACTGATGTGGGTGGGTGCAGCTCACATCGCGTTGTGGCGGCCGCCGGGAACATTCGATGCAATCATGGGTGGGGGAGATGACATGGGAAGGCCTGGGATGGTGCGATCGCATGCACCTATGCACATGGATGGATCGGTGCGTGCCAGTATTGCAAGAAGGGAGGCAGAAAGGGCTAAGCAAGGAGAGAAGGGAACAGATGCGGTGGGTGCAGCTCGCCTTGCAGCGACCAGAGCATTGGGTGCAAGAGAGGTGGGTGGGGGGCAGGGCAGGACAGCTGGGAGGCTCAAATGTATGCTTCGCATGTGCTTGTGCACATGACTGGATGGCTGCCGGAGAGAAGGGGGCGGAATTGGGAGCGGGGAGATGAAGAGGCACGCCAGCTGTGCAGCTGCGTAATCACTCTGCTACCTGGCCACGTGCACTCACTTGCCGCGCCTCAGAAACTTGAGGCGCCCCAAAGCATTGCCCGCGCGTTTCAGCGCAGATTGGCTGCTGCTGGCAACCTCAGCCGGCGCAGTGTGCTGTGCTGGCAGGCTGTCCTCATCCCCAGCCTGGCTGGCTGGGCCGAGCGCCGCCTGCTCACGTGGCGACAGCGCCTCCACAGCAGGCAGCAGGGCAGAGCTGCTGCTGCGTGCTGTGTTCAGGGTGCTGCCCGGCGCGCTGCGGCTGCAGGCGCCGCGGGTCGGCAGGGGCAGCGTCGGCGCGCCGGCCCAGGTGCCAAATCGCAGGCTGCCGTTGTCGCTGCCCTGGCGCCCCGGAGGCAGAGAGCGGGCGCTGAGTGGCAGCACTGGGGCAGAGGGAGGTGATTCGGGATGCAGCTCAGGCTGCTCCCCACTCTCACGGGGTGTGGCTGGATAGAGAGCGGTGCGGATGCGGAATGCGCCGGCGCCGCTGGGCCCGTCTGCCGCTGCGCTGCCGCCAACGCCAGCCCGCTGCTGCCAGGACCCCGGGGGTGCAAACTTCTGGCGCAGGCTGATGCTGTTGCCAGTCGGCAGAACGCTTGGAGATGCGCCCTCTTCGTCGCTGCTGTAACCGAGCACGCTGGCTTGCTTCTTGTCTGGCAGCTCCGGCACAGCTGGCACTCTGCCCTGCTGCTGAGTGTAGTGGCTGCGGCGGTACATAGTGCAGCACCTGCAGGCAGGGAGGCACCGAGGGAAAGTGAGAGGCAGGCGTGCAGGGTGCGATGCTCGTGCCAGCCTCAGGGTTTCGGCCCTTGGGACGGTCCTTGGCACAAGCAACTCGGCGGGTTCGGCTCTCCCTTGTGCGCCAGGCGAATGCAACAGCAGTACTCACTCATCAAGCTGCCCAAGCATGCCCGTGCACCCAGCCAGTTGACAGTAGCCAGCGCGCATTGCCTCAACACTGGCAAACAATGCAACACCGTCTTATTCACGCTGCCCCAACCGGTCCGTACGCCAAACTGCACTCAACAGCAGCAAACAAGGCAACAACCGCCACACCCGCGTTGCTAGCTTGCAACACAACTACGGCCAGCGAACAGAAATGCATCAGCAACACCCGCCTCAACCGCATGGCTGCAGCTTGACCATCTGCCCCAGCCACACAAAGGTGGCCTGTGCGGATAGAAATGCAACAGCAACAGCAACAATGCAACGCCCGCCTCGTCCGCGTGGCTCCAGCTTGTCCATGCACCCCAGCCACTCAACGGGGGCCTGTGCGAATAGAATGCAACAGCACCACCAACAATGCAACGCCCGCCTCACCCGCGTGGCTCCAGCTTGTCCATGCGCCCCAGCCACACAAAGGTGGCCAGCGCCAGGGGCAGGCCGCAGCAGCCCACCACCAGCAGGCCCAGCCAGAGGCCGCCCAGGAAGTTGAGGAGGTCGCAGCAGGCGTACTGCTTGACGCCGAGGTACATCGGGTGGAAGCGCTCGTAAGACAGCACCCCCTCTAGTTGGCTGTCGGTCAGGGCGGGGGCCAAACAGGGCAGGGCAGGTGGGTGGGATGTAAGTGGGGGTGCCTGCAAGTTGGCTTTGTGTCGTGTGTCCGACAGCACCGACAAAAAGCGACTGCAATGGCTTTTATCAACGACCCTCCCAGGGAAGGGCAGGATAGCATTGAAGCAGCAGGCACGCATCCAATGCGGTGTGGGCTGGTTGGGGAGGCATGGCGACAGGCAGGCAGCAAGGCACCCCCCGTCTACACCAACCTGGCCCGTAGGATTTTTAGACGATCCAATTCCGATGCCCAAAACTCAATACCCACCTGACATTGGATGACATGTGGGTGATGCTTCTTGACAGCTTGCCCAGGTTGTCGGGCAGGGTGCTCACAGAATTGCTCACTCCCTCCAGCATCAGGGTCGCCTGCCCAGAGGGCAGACGGGGACACAACACGTGGAGGAGGAGGGCAGCGTGGGTGCATGCTGGGCAAGGACCACGGCAGGCCCAGCGCGGGCGCTGCCGGGCTGCTCTTCTAGCTTGCAGCCTGCGCAACAGCATCCCTTTTAGCACGCACAAAACGCACAGACGGACAGCCCAGGCAGACCGCCACGCTCTGCAGGAGCCACGACTTCTCGACATACGCCCCATGTCCCACCCCCTTGCCCTCACCTGCTTCAGCCCCACGACTGTTGCATTGGCCGCCGACAGGAGGCGGGGGATGTTGAGGCCCGTCAAGTCAGACAGCACCTCAGAGGCATTCTTTCCTTGGCCGTACAGGTAGTACCGGGAGAGGGCCAGGGTGTCGCCGACGCCCACAATTGAGAGGATGCCCTGCCCGGTCCTGACCTGCCGCTCGGCAGCCGCCACCAGAGCAACGATCATCTTCTCTTCCACCACCATGCAGCTGCGGCAGGAGCAGGGGGAAGAGAGGAAGGGCAGGGACAGGCATGGAGCGCCGTGCAAAGGGAGCGCATGCCAGGCGGACGCTTGGCAGTGTGCCAGTGCGTGGGGCGGAGACTCGCCAGGCTTGGGCCCGGGGGATGCGCACGCATGCAAAGCGGGTGGGGCAATGCATTGGAAGGAAGTCGGCACGCCAGATGCGCAGCACTGCCGGGGTGCCGGCACTGCCCAAGGGGCCACCAGAGGGGGGACACCTCCCAAATGCCCCCGCCCCCTCACCCATCGTTGCCGACTTGCATGCCGACGGTGCTGGCAGAGACGGCCGCCCAGGCCAGGAGGATCATGAGGAGCAGCAGCACCAGAAAGCTCTTGACCAGGCCGGGGCAGCTGAGCAGCACGCCCAGCGCCACCGCCAGAGCAGCACAGATGATGAGGACGTAGGCTGCATACAGAACCGCGTTTTTGCTGCAGGCAGGCAGGGGAGGGAGGGTTGCATGGACAGGCAGGGGACACGAGTGAACATGGGGTGAGTTGGCAGGAAGGGACGGGAGCTAAAGGGGTAGAAGGCACACAGGCGAGAGGCAGGCGGTGCCTCTTGTGTCCCGCAAATACATGGCAAGCAGCCTGCAGCTTCCTGTCTGCGGCACTAGCAAGCCCTCCAGTTTGGCAATCCGCTTCTGCAACAGCAGCACACAGGCCAGTAGCTACATGCAGACACGCCCACACAAAGCCTCACTGCCGCCGTCCTTTTTTAACCTCTCCGTTCCTCCCCTCCCCTACACACTCACACAACGTCCAGCTTGTCAAGCCGCGGCTGCCACTCCTGCTGCTCCGCGTGCATGCGCCCCAGCACCGAGTGTTGGACGTCGCTGATGGCAGACGTCATCCCCGCTGAGGCAGCCTGGATGTCTCCGTGAAACCCGTCCATGGTCTGAGGAGGAGGGCGGGCAGGCGGGCAGGGGGAAAGAAGAGGAGTGTGGATAAGGCAAAATGCAGGTGTGGAGACGGCGAGCAGGCAGCATGGCCCGGGCTGGGCATGCTGTATGAAGGGCGGGGTGTCATGCCAGCTGTGCCTGCCTGAGCGCCTTCACGAAACTCAAACAACGCCTCCGCTGCCTCGAAGAAAGTTTGCATGCCCAGCGCCAGTTCTCTACAGAACGCACTGTCAAAACAGCATGTTCCCCTTGCCCCTCCCGCCATGGTTGGTTTGTGGCCTAATTCACCTCCAGCAGGCCCGGCTGCAGTTGCTCCAGGTTGAGGTCCAGAACCCGCTGCCTCAGGAATGCCACGTGGCCCCCTATGGCATCCACAGCGCCCACGGTGCTGTTGGCCTGGGCCAGGCAGGCAGCTACGTAGGCCTGCACAAGCAGGAGTGTGTTGTTGAAAAAGTCAAAGGGCAGGGAGGGCATCAGGAAGAAAGGACGGAGCAGGCCAGACATGCAGCCAGGCAGCATTGCACAGGTCAAGGGGGCGCAGGCACAGGTTGCGGCAGGGGGCAGGAATAGCAGCGAGAAAAGAGGCGAATGAGGCATTCCTGAGGAGCTCGCAACGGGGGGCAGGGGCAAAGGTGGGTGGACGGGGCACGCAAATCTGAGCTGTCACGTGCTGGGGGCACGTGTTAGAAGCACTGGGAGCACGTGTTAGCAGCACTGCAATAGTAAGTTTCCTTGAAACGGGTTGGCGGCGGCGCAGAGACAGCACACTCCCACCCTACAGGCACAAACAGTCATGCGCCCGTGCCCAATTCTCTGCCAGGCACGCCCGCTGCCTATGCTTTCCCACGCTTGTGCTAAAAACTAGACCCCTCCACCAACTCCCAGCCTTGCTACCCCCCCGCCGCCCCCCACTTCTCACACACACCGTCGTTTGCTCGTATACGTTGATGCCTGCCGGCTGCAGGTTAGGCTGGATGGTGGAAAAGCCGTAGCCGGCGCCCGCAATGACGCCCGCCGCCAGCGCCGCCACGCCCCAGCGCAGCCAGCGCATGCGCCTGGCGCCCAGCAAGTCGGCTGCCGCCTTGCCCCGCAGGCGGGGGCCGCGCGCACAGGAGAGGCAGGTGGCGAGGAGCGCCAGGCGCCACAAGATGAAGGCTGCCAGCAGAGCGGCGGCGATGCAGCACAGCACAAAGGGCGGCAGAGTGTTGCGCAGCACCCAGTCAGAGTAATACGCGCGAGAGGAGGGGTTGTAATCTGCGCTGGAAACTCCAGACTCGGCCAATGGCAGGCCTCGCCACATGACCGACTGGCAAGACTCGACGTCGACGCCCTCGCTGGCAGACGCCGCCGCCGCCGCCGCCGCCGCCGCCGGCAGGCAGAGGACCAGCGCGGTCAGCAACATGGGGAGCGCCCGATATGCCTGCATGTGTAGTCGCAGGAAAATGATCCAGCGGCACATATCGCATGAGGTTTTGGGAACCATGAAAGCGCTCGCACAAACGTCACAGTCGTCCGGCTGCCCCACCTGTCGGCCAGCTGCCCTACCTGTCCGCCTCTGGCTCGCTGCTGGCGAGCGATCATCAAGTGAAGAAGCGCCACCTTGAGGTCTCCCAGCTGCGCGGCCGGCAACCGCCCTCAAGCGCGTGGAGCAGTTGAGCGCCGGCCGGGAGAGCAGGGGAGCCAAAGGCCCTAGCTACGGTTTGCAGTTGTGCAAATTGCGGGCGCACGAGCTTTCCGATCGCAGCGGGGGCACGCGCGGCTGCTGTACCTCCCTGCCAGGGTGGCGGCGGCGGAGTCCGTTCAAACCGTAGTGCAGCTGTGAACAGGTTCCGCTCTGCAGACCACACACTGCCTGTGCACAGGGTTTCAGAACATCTGTTGCTGCAGTCTAAATCCTGTGCACAGGGCCACCAGGGTTGCACCTTCCCAATTCTATCAGCTTCGGCCGGTGCAAGCCCAAGCCACCGCAGCGTACGGGAAACGGTGCCCCGCCGTACTGGAGGCTCAACACCTCAGCTGCTCATGACCTCGGCTGTCCGCAAATGACGAACGGTTACAACAATGTAAGATGTTTGAACCTGAAGCAATATCATTCATGCACCGGAGCATTGATCAGTGTCCACCTGCCGTCACGTGAGCTGCACACTACACTGCCCTTCCGTGCCCGCCTTGCATGTCGCCAGGTTCCTCTGCAGCAGGAGTGGAGCGGCCAGCCGCATTGTGGAGCAGGGCATCGGGCATCAGGCCATGTTTACCCCGCTGGTGGGCCCGGCAGACCCCCAGCCTGGTCTTCCCAGTATAGCAAGGCCGTCGCAGGCAGGTAGGCGGGCAGGCCATGTTTGGCTGAGCAGCAGTGCCAGCAGCGCTGCTCCTCCACCCACCCATACCGCACCCACCCACCCACCTGCCAGGCTGTCTCCCAATTGGAGAGCCAGCGGTCAGCATCAGCAAAGCCGTGCCGCCGCACGAGCGCCACCACCCTGCAGGTCAAGCACACACAATGGGGGCTCAATGACAGGCAGGCGGCCGCAACGGACCGCCGCTCAGGCAGGCTTGCAAGCACCCGGGGGTGCCTTGTCTGTGCGGGGGCCAAACCACCTGCTTGCTCCAGGCACAGGTAGGGCCACGCTTGCTGCTGAAAGGCAGCAAGCGCGCAGTTGTTTTTGCTGGGCAGCAGCAAAGGCAGCAGGTGCACCAATGCTGCTGGTGGGAAGCAAGAGTGCAGGCACCGATGCTGGCGGGGAGCAGCGGCGGCAGGGCAGGGCAGGGCTCACTCTGCTGCGTCCTGCCGTGCCAGCGCAACAAGGTTTCCGTACTCGTGCCTCGCCAGCGGCCATCCATCCTGCAGCCACAAATTTCGGGAGACCAAGGCGCTAGTGAATGGAATGTATTGGAATGTATGGGGCAGGCTGGTGAGGACATGATGCACGCAGCACTGCCTGCCCTGTTGCAAGCCCGACTGCCCTGCACTCGCTTCGCACCTGTCCAATGGTGTGGCGCCCTCCGCGTCCCGTGCAACTCACCTGGCCGCCCAAACTCTGCCCTGCCATCAGCCCTGAGAAGGGAAGCTACCTCCCTTCCAGCCCTGGCTCCGCCTGCTGCAACAACGGCACGGCACGCTCCGGTCCCTCCCGGTGCTGTACAAGCCCGCCTTCCCCTCTGTGACACACACCTGCGCTGCCATCCACTCTTCCCTGCACCTGCACCAGAACCCTCCCCCTCACCTTCTCGTCCCTCCGGCTGTTGTGCAGGCCCAGATCGTCATGCGGCAGCTTGGCGTCCAAATCCACAAAGCGCTTCACGTCCCGCAGCACGCGCTTCATGGCGGTGGGGTCAGTCAAATTCTCATACTGCGGGGGTGGGGGGAAGACATGGTGCGGGGGCAGGAACAGTGTCATTCCCTAGTGAGCCCTTGGCGTTGCACAGCCGGCACTCCACGGCACCAGCTTCTGTCGCCCTGCAGGGTTGGAAGTGGCACAGCACAGCACAGCTGCGCACGGATGCAAGCAGAGGGCGGCACAGAACCAGCTCGACTCGTCATGCAGGCAGCGTCAAACACACCGCTAGCAAACCCGGGGTGCAACAATCACGCCGGGCTGCCTGCCCCGGAGCGCCACCGCACAGCGTGGCAGCTCAGGCGCCCTGCGGCTGCCTGCCAGCCAAGACTACCATCCCCGCCACCCCCGCCCTGTGCTTGCACACAGCGTGGCAGCTCAGCTCAGCTGGCCAGCCCCCGCATGCCGGCCAACTCACAACCCCTCCTGCCTTCCCCCTCTGCTTGCCTGCATCACGAACATCCGCCTGCTAGCCTGCCTGCCCCCCCCCTCCTCTTCCCCCTCTCCTTGCCTGCATAACAAACAGCCGCCTCACCCCCCCTCTTCCCATCCTGCTTGCCTGCATCACAAACAGCTGCTCCCGTGGGAAGGAGGCCACCCAGGCCTGCAGGCGGGGGCTGTACCGCTCCTCAGGGTCCTCTGTGGGGGAGGGAGATGGAGGGTGGTGGGGACATGCCAGGGGGGAAGAGGGGTCAGAAGGGCAGGCCGCGCCCAGCGCTGGGGGT
>JTEE01000254.1:64610-84019 GCA_002896455.3 Chlorella sp. ArM0029B
ACGAGGGGGTGGGGAGATGATAGGGGGGAAGACGGGTCAGAAGGGCAGGCCGCACCCAGTGCCAGGGGGGTGGGGAGATGCCAGGGAGAGAAGAGGGGTCAGAAGGGCAGGGCGGCATGCAGGCGTACAGGTGGCAAAGGTGCCAAAAGGCAGTCAGTCAAGTCTGTCAGGCAGGCGTTTGGCCAACCGGGGCCTGCCGAGGAGGGAGTCTGGTGGCAAGCAAGGTGGGGATGCAGGGAGGGCAGAGCAGGCGGGCGTGATGCTGGGGAGCAAGCGGGGGCAGCCTAGAGAGGAGCCGAGAGTGGAGCCGAGAGTGCAACGCATCAGGCGTTGGGCCATGCAGTGGGCACACTATCCACGTGCATATTATGCACGACGGCGGCATGCCTCACCCAGCTTCTGCCGTATGCACTTGTACAGGGAGCCCGATGAGTAGCAGGAGGGGCTGCAGAGGGAGGAGTGTGGGCAGTGCAGTGCGCTGTCAGGCTGGAGGGGCACTTGATACGCGTGCTTGTCAGGGGCACTCGTCTTGCAGGAGGTGCACTTTGAGAGGGCGCAGAGCGGCTCACATCGCGCTTGCCGGCAGTGGGGTCAATAGGTCAAGAGATTTGCCTTAGTCATGCATACGATTAGGGGTTAGGCTTTTTTAGGATTTAGGCCAACCCCAAACCTTAAACCCTATCGCCACATCACAGACCCAGTACAAAGGCACACCCACATGCGGTCGTGGTCCAGGTTGTGCTTCAGCATGGAGATGGCCCGGGAGATGGGGTCACGCAAGCTCAGCACTGCGGGCGCACAGGGGGGCATGGGGGAAGGGGGGGGGGTGCAGACGAAGGATGCATCACGCGGGCTCAGGATTGCAGGCGCACAGGAGGGGGCATCGAGGGTGGTGCAGCACAGGATCAAACTGCAGGCGTGCAGAGCCATTGTGCAGTGCACCCGAAGGTGGGCCCACGCAGGGTTCAAACTGCAGGCAGGCGCATGGCTGGGGAAGGAGGGGGGCAGACGAAGGTTATATCATGCAGGCTCAGGATTGCGGGTGCACAGGATTGCGGAATGCACACAAAACATGGGCCCACTTAGGCTCAGAACCGTCAGTAGCAGGCGCAGGGGCAAAGGCGGGGCAGATGGGGCGGTGAGGCACAATTGTGAGTGGCAGGCAAGCCATGAGGCTGGCAGCTGCAGGCAGGCCGTGAGGCTGGCAGGCCGGCCAGCAGACAATAACACTTGACGGCTCCAGCATCAGCAGCCGTTGTCATGTGGCACAGCCACAGCCAGCAGCAGGCAGTGGGCAGTGCCTGGCGCTGGGAGGCAGCAGTGGGCATTGGGCGGCACTGGCAAGCAGCTGCAGCTACTCACCCAGCTTCACCCAGGGCAGCAGCTCCCGCAGCTGCGGCGCCAGCCACTCGCCCGCCTGCAGGGGGGCACAAGGGGGGCGCACTAGGGTGAATAGGACAATGCAAAGTAGCACGAGAACATAAACAAGAAATAAAGATAACAGCACGGCGGCCTCATCCCTCCAGCACACAGGCAGCCATTTGCATGGCACGCCAGACACCAGCTGTGGGCAACCAACTCCTGACGTGTGCAAAGTCCCTCTCAACCTCAGCAGCACTCTGCCGGCGCACTCCCAGAAGAGCTCCAAGCCGCCCCGATGAACAGCCCACTGCCCTCCCACAGTTTTCTTTCTTTCTCTTGCACACAACCCCTGAAGGCGGCCCTTGAATGACCCAGAGGTCCCGCCCCCCAGTGCAGCCACCAGTCCCACCACCACTGAATGCCCTGGGTCCCATTGCTTTGCCTCAGGCTGTGATGCACACTTGCACGCCGCCACAAAAGGCGGCCATTGAACAGCCCTGAGCTCCGCCCCCAGCCCAGACACTGCCCTGCCCCCCACCACAAGCGCTCACCAGGCTGTAGTGCACGCTGCCCTCGAAGGTGGCCATGAACAGGCGGGCCTGGAGGGCAATGTCCAGGTGAAGCGTCTGCAGGGGGTGGGCGGCAGCGACGGGTGGGAGCGCCGTGGGGTGGTGGAGTTACGAAAGGGGCAAGGGGAGCGCGGGCATGTAGCCAGCGCTTGCCAGTCCAGTTCGCCACGACCTACGCTGCTGCCGCCGTCCCTGGCACTCGTACATCCACCCTGCCCCACCCCGCTCGGCGCACCGATGTGACATACTTCTCCTGCTCATACATAAGGTGACATTCTCCTGCTTCTACTGCTCTGGCCACGGCCAACGCTGCTGCTACCGCTTCCAAGGCAGCATTCGAGTACCCCCGTTCTCTACCCATCTACGCCACCCTATCTGCCCACCTCCACCCCGCCCCGCCCGGCTCACCGATGTGACATACTTCTCCTGTTCCTGCAGCGAGCATGTGAGCGCGTCGTCCTCGCAGTGTGCCGTGAAGAAGTTGGGCTCCTGAGGCAGGGAGGGTGGGATAGGGGGGCGGGGGGGCGGCACGGCACGGTGAGCCAGAAAGCAAGCAAAGCAACGCACAGGGGTGAAGGAATGTATGTTCATGGAGCCATGCAGAAGCTGGGGCAGTTGGGAGCCTGAGGCAGGGTGCAGAGGGGAGATGAGAAGGGACGGTTGTTTGAGGACAGGGAGGAGGGTGTATGGGGGCAGATGATAGGAGAGACGGGGGCTGGGTGGGGGGAGCAACGAGAGAGAGCAGCAAAGCGGAGAGCAGGGAGGCGTGCGAACTCAAGACGGGGCGTGCAGTGTGCGCACATTGCTGAGAGCACGGAATGGACGCAAAACCCAGAGAGGGGGCAGGTCTGTGGTCCGCTAGAATGGAAGGCTTGGCAGGGCGATACGGCTGCTGGCCAGCCGTGACTTGGGGCCTTGCATGGACTGCTGTACTACCCGTGCCGGGGTTGGAGAGGCAGGGCAGCAACATGAGCACTGCTTGCACTGCTGGCCCGCCCGCTGCTGCCGTCATCACACCCTTGCCCCCAATCTTCCGCCCCACCTGCCGCACACCCCACACGGGTACATGCAAAAAAATGAGTGAAAGAATGCTGGCCAGTCGCCAGCTCACCTTGATGCGGGGCGCCATGATGGTGGGATGCTGGATCAGGTGGCTGCGTGGCAGCGCCAAGGGAAGCAGGCAGCTTTCCTAAGTCAACAACAGCGAAATGGATGGGGACACCACTTGAGACGGTGAACACCCTGCCCTGCCTGGTGCCCACGGTGCCGGGTGCGCAGCCAAACGGTCGTGCATGACGGGACCCACCCCTTTGTCTGCGCAACAATAGAGATCCGATGCATACATATGCCACAAAGAAGAGCTATACATGATGTCGCTGCCCCGGCACATCTTGGCCCAACACGAGACACCTTCTCCTTCATCTGCACTACGTGTATAATCTGTATGATCTGTGTAATCTGTATGATCGAAAACCCCACAAGGCCTCGCCCCGCCCCGCCCAGCTGTCACTCACTGGAACAGGCTGGTGGTGGCGCACTTGGGGAAGCCCAGAATGTAGAAGTGGGGGAAGTTGAACTGCTGGGGGTGCTTGGGCTGCGCTCAAAAGAAGCAGCGACGAGGAGCGGCGGGGGAGGGAACGGAGGAGAGCTCACAGAGCTCAGCTCACAAGGCAAGCGGGAGTTGCCAGCGCCCATGCATGCACTGTCCTAGGGCAGGCTGAGGCCAGGCAACTGCGGCGGCCAGCACGCTCTCACGCCCGCCTTGGCAGCTGCGATGCACCATGCTTGCAAGCGTGCCCAAGACCGTAGCGCCTGCCAGCCCCTCTGCCGTCTGCTGCGGACCCCTACCCTGAAGGCAGCATCACACCATGATTCAGCCGCCCCTCACCTGCTTGTGCGCTTCCCGCAGGCAGGCCAGCGTCTTGCAGCCACGTAGCGCCCGCTCCAACCCGCTCAATGGCACGCCGCTGTCGTCTATTTCCCCCTCCTCTGCCCCTGCTGCCGCCGCCGCCGCCTCGCCATCTGCAGCCGCAACCACTTGGCCGCCTGCAGCCTCACCCGCTGACTCGCCGGCCTGTCCCAGTGCCTGCTCATTGCCAGCGAGCGCCTGCCCACTGCCACCCTGCGTCTGCCCACCGCCGCCTTGCACCTGCCCGCCGCTGCCAGCGCCGCCGTGCAGGGCAGCCACGCTGTCGTGCAGCGCATCGTCGTCGCTCACCGCAGTGCTCTGTGCCGCCAGCTGCCGCTCCTCGGCCTCCGTTTCATCGTCCCCCTCCTCCCCTGCATTCTCAAACTCATCAGACGCATAGACCGCCCCTGCATGTCGCCCACCTGCTCCTGCCCCTGCCCCTGCCTCTGCCGCTGCCGCACCTCCCGCCGCCGCCGCCGCTGCAGCAATCTCGTCCCGCCCCCCTGCGGCAGCGCTTCCAGCCATTGCTTCTTCATTGATGGATGCACGCAGCGCAGCCTCCACTTCCGCACCCTCATTGCCCTCTGCTGCATCTGCATCACCTGCTGCTGCCGCTGCCGCCGCTGCCTGCTGTGCAGCAGTGTCCAGCTCCGGCCCAGACTCAGCCACATTGCCTGCCACAGCTGCCTCTAGAATGGAGGCCCGCAGCGCTGCCTCCACTTCCTCGTCATCACCATCATTTGCATCCACATCTGGTACTGCCGCTGCAGCCCCTGCTGTGGCTGCTGCTCTTGTGTCGGCTGCTGCTGCTGCGGTGACGGCTCCCGCAGCGGCTGCATTCGTGGCCCCTGCTCCTCCGCCCCCTGCCTCCGTCTTGCTGCCGCTTGCAGCCGTAGTGACGCCTGCACCACCGGAAGCAGCAGACTCTGCTGCCACTGCTGCCTTATGCCCCTTCCCAGCTTGCGAAGTGGCGGCGAGCACGCCCTCCCCAGGCTGCTGCTGCTGCTGCTGCCGCTGCCGCTGCTGCTGCTGCTCCATACCCAAACGGCGGGAGACAGAGACACGCACCTCCACATCGCCGCCATTACGCCCGCTGCTGATGACAGGAGGGTCAGAGAGAAAAGGGCATGCCGGGGAACTCACGGCAGCGGTAAATTCTGTGGGTGAGCGGGCGTCGGCGATGCAGCGGGCGTCGGCGAGGCGGGTGCATGCGCATTGAGGCTGGCAAGGGTTGTGTGATAGCGGGGCTGCCATAAGACACCCACCTGCTGCGTGGAGAGGTGTACGCAATGAAGAAGGTTACAAAAGCGGCAGCCAGCAGCAGAGGGACGCGTCCCCTGCAGGCAAGCGGGGGGCACAGGCGGCGGCGGGGTGGTCGACAGGCGGCAGCCTGAGAAGTCAGGGCCCTGGCTAGGATAGTGCGATCCTCTGAGCGGTTTGTGATGTGCCACTTACCATCGGCCGCCCTGGCGGGCCTTGCTGCCTGGCCGAGGAGAGCGCATCGACCCACGAGGGCTAGCGACTTTGGCAGGGCCCATCTTGCACAGGATGCGAATTCTAAGCTGCAAACCGTGCTTTGTCTCTGCCCGCCGAAGCCACTGCCCGCCTTGCCCAAAAAGGATGGTGGTGTTGAGCGACGGCTCCGTGGCGCCGCTGCGCTGTTGGAGACTATAACATGCACAAACCGAATGCCGCGCTCAGAGGGCCGGCACGCCGCCCAACTCCGGACCAAGCAGTACCTCCTCTGCCACCGCAAGCTTGCGCAGGTGCACCAGGCCCCAGTGGCTGCCCCAATCGTTGCTTCACGCCAACAGGGTATCGATTGCAAATTACGTGGTACCACACCAAGTGGGAGAGGAGCGAGGAAGGGAGGGAGGGAGGGAGGGGAAGGTCTACAGGAATCATGGAGGCGAAAAGGGCGCCGTGCCATGCGCCGTGCTGTGCAGCAGCCAAGGCGTACAGGGATAGACGCGCAGCTGGAGCTCAGTTCATTTAGCGATGCAGAAGCTCGCTCGCTTCCGAGTCAATCAAGAATATGGCAACCGTGCCAAAGGGATGCAGCAGGCGGTGGTGGGAGACAGATAGGTGAGTTCGTGTGTTTCACAGGCTGAGGGCGGACATCCCGGGAAGGATTTCGGGACGAAATTAAAAGAGGTCATGGCAACGGGAAGTAGGATCTACTAGGCTTGCAACCACGCCCTGGGAAGCAGAGCCTACGAGCTGCTATGCAAATAAAGACAACATGGAGTGACGGAGTGTCAGCTGCTGGTGCCCAAAGCAGCAGGCGGTATGTGCAAACGTGTCCTGTCTGCCCTCCGGGTGCAGCAGCATGTCCGCTGGCAAGCCATCCACGTGTTCACCGGAAGAGTCCTCTGCAAGCCACTCTATGTGACCTGCACCGTGCAGGCGCCGCTGGCCTTGGCATCACAGTTTTCGTCAAGGTTGGCCTGCAAGGTGTGGGATGGGGCAGGGACACGGTGTGATTGATAAGGGGCCGTGAGGGAGGGGATATGGTCTTGTGTGCAGGAGGGCCGATCTGCTTCTGGGCCGGAAGGCGGTGTGCGGGGGCAACGCCCTACGCTCGTCTGCGTGTTCCTCAAGAAAGGCAGAGCGTGACAGCGGCAGGGTGTGGGGCAGAGCGGGGCAGGGCATGCGGGGGAGGCAAAATGTGTGGCAGGGTGCATGCGGCTTGGAATGGGAGTGAGCCCAACAGGCAGGCGCACGAGCCCTTCATCCACTTGCTGTCCAAGGTTCGACGCACAGTCCTCCAAGTCTGGCCGCTTGCAATCAGATCAGGCCGCTTGCAATCAGGGTAGGCTCCTTGAAAGTAGATCTGTGATGCAAAAATAAGAAAAATGTCCAATATTCTTGATTTTTGCAACGTTATTATTTCACATTTTTTTTCTCACTGCCCACCTGCCACGCATCCTCCCAGTTCTGCAGCCAGCCGTCGGCGTCTGCAAACCCGTACTGCCGCACAATGTCAGCCACCCTGCAGCAGCGGCGTCGGCGGCAGCACCAGGCAAGGCGGCTTGTCAGGGCGGGTGGGCAGGCGGAGGGTCTGTGTCACAGGTTTCGCACTGCAAGTAACGGCTATGAGCACAAAAAAAGCAAGCAGGAGGCCGGAAGCACAGACGAGTGCAGCAGGACAGATTCACACTCATATACCATACGCGAGACCCTCCTGGGAAGAAAGCAGGCACCGACGGCTCCTGCCTGGCCCCTCGGCCAGCCTGCTGCCCCCCTGCCCAGCGCGCCACAGCTGTCGCTCACTTTCACATCTCCAAAATTACTGCAGCGACATGCATGGCATGAGACCCCAGCCACAGGCAGTGCTGCCAGCTGCTCCTGTGTGCGCTGCTACCATGCGCTGGCGTGTTGCGCTGCGGGCACGTGCTGGCGCACCCACTCTACGCTGCCCACTCACTCCTGGGCGTTGCGCCGCGCCTTGTCAACCAGCTGCAAATACTCCTGGCGGGACATGCGCCAGCCGGGGGCCTGCAGACCAGAGCCCAGCACAGCAACACGGTTATCAGCCCAGGCCAGTACAGCATACAGCACTGCCTCATGCACGTCCCTCCGTTGGCGGCACTTGGAAGCAACCAGGTGTTAAGAGGGCGGCCCGCCACAGCACAACACAGCCCTGCAGACCCCTGCGCAGCCACAACACAGCGCGTGCCGCATGCTTTCCACCCCCAAAGCACAGTGCCCCACCGCCCCACGCACGCTCTTGCGCTGGTGGCGGTAGTTGTAAAGTCCCAGGTCATCCGAGGGAAGCTTTGGTTGGATGGCCAGGAAGGTTTTGATGTCGCGCAGGGCGGGGCGCATGGCGGCGTCCGACGTCAGGTTCTCGTACTGCAGTGGGGCAGCACAACAGGGTCAACGGCAGGCAGTATGTGATTGCAGTACAGGTGGACGCTATGAAGGGCGGGGCGGTACTGCCGGCGTTGGAAGTCAGGGTCTCGTACTGCAGGGCGGGTGAGGTTGGGAAATACATGAAAGGTTTGGCAGGCAGTACATACCGCTGGCCAGAGAAGGTCCTGCAGCTGCTCCCGCCCCTGTGTGCTGCACTCTTGCAAACGCCCATCTACCGGCAGGTACCACAGTCTTGATCATCAGCTATATCTTTATCATCTACAATATCTACATCTACATCAGTGTGCACACGCCACAGCTCCCCGCTCTCACCTTCCCCACATGCAGCTGCTGCCGCCGCTGTCCTTGTTGCACCTTGTGTTGCAAAGGCCCACCTGCCAGCTTGATACCGCGACATGACAAATCAGCTGTGGATGGTGCACACACACACCCTCACACTTCTGCCCGCCCGCTCTCACCTGCACCACGTGCAGCTGCTCCCGCGGGAAGTGTTTGAGCCAGGGGCCCAGCGACCGCGCATATCTGCTCTCCACATCTGCGGGTTGTGCAAGCAAGCAGGCAGGACGCCGGGGCAGTCAATCCATCAATATATTACATGTCAAGCCAAAGGGGAGCCGGCGACAGGGGTCATGGGACAGGATGGGAAGAGAGTATGTCGGAATGAGGTGCACTGGTGTGAGGTTTCAGATCTCAGCAAGGCCCTTTCATTCCCACCTGAACAGCTGCTACGCTCAATTCATGCCCGCCACCAGCACAGCACCTGCTGGCAGCACTTTCCACACACAGCGCCGGCGAAGCCTGCCAGCGCAGTGCTGGCGTGGCGGCCTGCCGATGCCACACCCTGCCAGCTGCCCACTGCTTGCTTGTGTGCATGCTGGGACTTGCTAACACTGCGGCAGGCTCAGCGCACCAAATTGCCCACCTGAGCATTGCCATGCAGTTACACTTTCCATTCAGTACTTGCCCCCAATCATCCACCACAGCATGTGTGTGCAACTCACCCAAGTCTGCCAGAATGCATTCAAACACTTGGTTGCCGTTGCTCCTGTAGCAGTGGGGGCTGCAGGGCGGCAAGCGGGCGATGCCCGTGAACGCTGGCGTTAGAGAGAGGGGCAGCCAGCCGCAAGGGGAGGCCATGCTGTGCGCAGGACGTGCAGCTGAGCGGGGGCCCTGTGCTGCAAACATCGTGCGCCACCACTGCACTGCCCTGTCACTGCCACGGCACTGCAGCTCTGCGCCCAGCCACTGCCCTGGCCCACTGAGCCAAGGCCTGCCAGCCCCCGCACATGCAGCCTGCCCAGCAGATAGGCATTTATGGTTCCACCCTACCTGCAGTTGTGTCTCAATTGCGGAGGCGGACAGCGTGCAGCCCGCACACCGCCCGCCATGCCTACTCGCCTTCCCTCTGATCAGCACAAACCCCTGGCGCCTGCACTCGAGCCGCTGCTATGCTCTGTGAGTGCACGTATAGGACATGAAACCAAAGAAACAAGAGGATGACCATATAAACCTACCTGCGCTTGTGTTCAAGGTTGTGGTTGAGCATGGCAATGGCCTGGGAGATGGGCTCACGCATGCTCACGACTGCGGCCAAGCGGCAGGGAGGCAGGGAGGTGGGGAGGCACTGTGATCAAGGAGCATGGATGCGCCCGTTCAGCAGGCGGAGGGGCAAAAAAGGGCAGGACGGCAAGCATGGACGGCATGGCTCTGCATGCCACGTCCATTTGTGGCTTCCGCTGCCTGCCGCTGCAGGGATGGCCACCCTTGGGGCCGCACTGCACGCCCTCACACTCACATCCCTATCAGAGCCCACTGCCGCACCCCTGTTGCTTCTAGTGCAGCCCTGCCAGCTGTCCACCCCAAGGCATGCACAACCGGGCAAACAACAGAAACAAACAACACCATGACAGTCGCTGCGTGCCCACTCACCGATACGGAGCCAGGGGAACAAGTCTCGCAGCTGCCCCGCCAGCCACTTGCCCTCGAGCACATAGTGGGTGGAGCCTTCAAAACCGGCTGTTGTAAAGTTCTTGCTCTGTGCCCGCTTGAAGCGCAAGATCTGAATGAGGAAGGGGGAGGGGGAAGGGGGCGGCAGCAGGATGTGAAAAGGCACACATGCAGGGACACACAAGCAGGGGTGGTAGCAGGCAGGCAGGCAGGCAGGAAGGCAGGTCGCGAACCGCCTGGGCAGCACACCGCGCATGGCCACAGCACTGCTGGTTGGCCCCGCCTGGCCCCATCTCCCAGCAGTCGGTCACTTTAGTCAATCCCAACCCGTAGGCAGCCGCGTGCCCAACCGCCGAGGTGCCCACCACCCGCTGCACTCGCTCCAGCGCCCGCCCACCTCCCCATGCAGTTGCGCTGGTTTGACATGTGGGCATGCAGGCAGAGGCAGGCCGGGGCAGGCAGCACAGCGCACAGCAGCCCCCTCACAACAGCCACCCGCCCGCCCACCTCCCGCATGTAGGTGGTGGTCCGACATGTGGGCAAGCAGGCAGAGGCAGGCAGAGGCAGGCAGAGGCAAGCAGCACAGCGCACAGCAGCCCCAACTCTGTAGCCACCCGCCCCGCCCGCCCACCTCCCGCATGTAGTTGCGCTGGTCTGACATTTGGCAGCGCATTGCATTGAAGTCGCACTGCTTGGTGAAAAACTCCGGCTCCTGCGCCAGCAAACGCGCGGACGGGCGTCAGCTTTGGCCACCTTGCGAAATGCCAGAAGCAGCTGATTGCGGCAGTGGCTGAGTGGCAAGAGAAGGGCGCGCTGGCAGGGTAGAGGGCTGGCTGGCTGGCAGCAGGGGCGCGGCAGGTGTGTGCGCGGTTGGTGTGCATGTCGGGTGTGACTCTTGTGTTGCCAAAACACGGCCTTTTTGCCCTTGCAAAACGCTGGGACAACGCATGTGCGGCACACTGTTGTGTTGCTGCAGCTGCTGCAACATAATGAATCATGAATTGCTGCCGCACTGGCAGAGCACCCACCTTGTTGTCCGGCTCTTCAATCTGCGGGTGCCCGGCGAGGTGGCTGCAGCACAGCAGGCACAGCATGGCAGCATGTCAGCACCGTAGATACACAGCAGCTGGTGATAAGCGCCGACTGCACAACGGCAGCCAGGGAAGATGCTGGATCTGACTGCAGTCTGTCCATAGTTCTGCAGGCAAGCAGGGCAGTGGCAAAGCACACGCAGCACCAGAGGCAGCCCACGAGCACAAGCAGCACAAGAGGCGGCACAAGAGGCGGCACCTCAGCACAAGCAAGCACAGGAAAGGCGGCACAAGAGGCGGCGCATGAGCACAAGCAAGCATAAGGGGCAGGCAGCGGCGTGGGGCTTACTGGAACAGGGATGTGGTGGCACACTTTTGGAAGCCGACCACAAAGAAGTGGGGGAAGCGGAACTGGCCCGGTCCGGGCTCCTGTTGCACAGGTGGCGGGAGGAGGAGGGGGCTTGAACCCAGCACAGCACAGCACAGCAAGCTTTGGGACTTGCTTAACACATGGGCCTGGGCTATTGTACAGCTGCACCAAGGAGCCAGATGTAACAAAGCCGCTACAACGAGACAGGCACGTGCAGTGAACGGCCGGACAGGCCGTTCCTCAGCCCCCAGCCAGCCAGCAGCAGTTGTGCCTGTGCCACACACAGCAGGTGGCGCTGCCGCACACCCACCAGGTCGTTAGATTGATTGATCAATCACCGAGCAGAACAGGATTGTGCCGATATGGCGTGAAAACCACACTCACCAGGTCAGCCTGCTTGGTCAAGCATTCCAATCCGCCCTCGTCGTAGCAAGGATTTACGGCTGCTGCAAACTCTGCAAACCTCTGCTCATCGCTCTTGACTGGAGCCTGCTGGGCCTGCTGCTGCTGCTGCGCCACCGACTGCTGCTTGGCCTGCGGGGTGGTTGCCGCTGCCTCTGCCTCATCAGCTGCCTCATCATCGTCACCCCTCTGCTGCTGCTGCTCCGTCAGGGCCTCCTCGTCCTGCCCTGTGGTTTCGGGGCCTAGAAGGTGCATCGCCGCCTGCACCTGCTCCTGGCTGCCGCTGCCCTCTGCCGCCACCATGCCTCTGCTGCCCAGGTTGAACCGCACCCTGATGCGGTTGGGGGCCCTTCGCGGGGAGGGCGGGAGAGCATGGGTGCGCGGGGCAGGTGAGTGGCTGGGAGAGGGTGACAGGCGGGAGCATGCCGCCGGGGCGGCAAGAAGCTGCCTGGTGCCACCGGCGGGCAACACGCTTACGCCGTAATGATCACGCAGCAATGCACGCAGCTGCCGACGCGCAAGCGAGCGGTTGAGTGGCTATTCAAACAATAGACAGTGCGCAAACTGCGCACCGGTAGTCGCCCTCAGACGGACGCAGGCTCTGGTAGCAGAGCACTGCCGCCAGAACCATCGTGAGCAGGAAGGCGGCGGTGTTGCGGGGGTCCACCCTGCAGTGCAGCGTCAATAAAGCAGGTGGGTCGCCCGCTTTCGCTCTGGCCTTCCTTCTGATCCCCAGTGCCGTCTTCCAGTCTTACCGCTTTGCACTTGTGGGCGAAGCGGGTGCCATGGCTGCAGGGGCGTCCAGCCGCTCCCCAACTGCGTGTTAGACAGCTGCCGGTCCGCGACAGCCCCGAGCTAAGCCGCTGAAAATCAGATAGAGAGTGATCGGGGCATGCAGAACGCGGGATGGCTGGGCAAGCAACGGATTGTGACAGAGCCAAGTAAGTACAGCTGCCGCTGCCACGCGTGCGCCGCTCCCAACCAACTCAGGCCAAAGGTAGAGCTGTCCTCGTTACAGATTTTGCTCCTATTCTTTGCGACTCAGCACACATTTTCGGGCTCAAACTGCGCAAACAACAACAGCTGCCAGCATCATCAGAATGCTACACCATGCCGCAAAGCCCGCTGTTGTTGACATGAAATCAAATGTCTGGCTCAGCAGCATCCGCCTCCCGCCCCTCTGGCGGCACACCACACCGCTCCTCGCAGCAGCACGCCGCATCGGTCCACCAGGGCGCGTCGGCAAGCCAGCTGGAGGCGTCGCCCGTCTCATATGCGCCTGCCGCCGCAGCGGCTGCCGGCGGCGCCAACGGCGGGGCCTCAGCCTCTGGACGGACTGCCCCCACTTGCGGCGGCTCTTTCGAAGCGTCCATTTGGCTTGGTCCACCTACAATAGAGGCAGTGCTACAAGCGTTTGGTGCCATGCGACGAACGGGAGAGCCTTGGTCCCGACTGCCAGCACTGGTCCCTGCCCACTGGTGGTGTTGTGCTTTTGTGTGCCCTCACTGGGAGGAGGCAATCGCTTCACCTGCTTCCAAGGGAGCCTCCGCCCTCCTGCTGAGCGGCCCAGGTGCACGCACCCTTCTGCTCTTCCTAAACGGCGCGTGAGGAGCGTAAGAGCGGTTCAAGCCAGTGCAGAGGCTCATGTCCAAGGCTACAGAAAGCCTTGGGAGCGCTGCCTTGGTGGAAAGTTTGGTGCTGGCCACTGCCCCGCTGGCGGCGCAGCCTGACGAGCTTATCAAGCTTACAGCACATAATTTATGAAGGCGGTGACAACGTAGATGCAACTACAGCATTCATCCACCGTTCGCACCGCCTGCAACAGGCAGCCGCGTGCCGTGCAATCTCTTACGACCCCTGGCCCCAGTCCAAGCGCTGCAGGACGGTGCGGAAGCGCGCCAGCGGGCCGCGCGCCGCCTCGCACCCACTCATCTCGTAGATGCCCTCGGCTGTGGGCAGCATCGCCTGGATGGCCTTAACCCTGCACACGCCGCAGATGGGGAACGGAGTTGAGGCAAGGAGAGGAGAGGAGAGGAGGGCGGCGGCAACGGGCGGCACGGTTGACGGGAGGCAGGGCTGTGGGGCAGCAGGGTCGCAGTAGGGTCGCAGCAGGCTGGGCGGTATGTTTGCCGCCAGGCTTGTCCTTGGGTTCCAGATCAGGAAGAGGATGTTCAAGCCTGCATGCTGTGCTGAGCAGTCACACCCTTGCAGCAACATGTGATCCCCTTGCAGCGGGTGCAGCTGGGCGAGGCAGCTCCCTCGGGGCTGCCAGCCACCTGGAACGCCTCTGCACTTCCAAGCCCTAGAGAAACCTCATCCCACGCAGCCTCCCAGCCCTGCTTCCCCCGCTGCGCTTGCCTGTCGCCGGAGTGTGGGTGAGTGCGCAGGAATTTGGGAACCATGTCCCCGCCCTCCTTCTTCTCCGCGTGTCCCATCTTCTCAAACATGCTCACCATGCCTGCGGGGAGGGCGGGCGGGGGGAGAGTGTGGGAGACAAGGGCGTGAGGCATGTGGGAGCAGTCAGGTCGGGCCATACTGTGGGTAGTTGGTCAACCGCTACCAAACAATAAACAAGCCCTCCATCTCACAAATGCCATGCCCCAGGTACCGGGGCAGGGTGAGGTGTGGGCAGCAGAGACCGGGGCTGGGTGGGGGAAGAAGTACGGAACACGTGCGCAGGGCAGGCGTGGCCGGCGCGAGGGGTTGCTTCACTGCCGATGCACAGCAATCGCGGGAGCAACTCGGGGGGCAGGCAGGAGGGCCAGCAGCGGCAGCACAGGCAGCAGCCGCGGCGCAACCTGGCGTGCAGGCACCCCCCACTCTCTCCTTCTATCTCTCTTTCTCCTCTCTCTCTCGCTCCCCCAACTCGCCGTTTGGGTCGTAGCAGGCTCGGGCCATGATTTGCAGCCCAATGACGTCCGCCTCCGTCTCAGCTCTCCTGCAAGGCCCACGCAAATAGTGGAAAGCCACGAAAGCACTCAGCTTTCTCCCTCGGCTTGCTCACGACATGCAGCTTCCACGTGCGCCTCATGCACAGCACGTGCCATGCCCCGATGCCTCCAACTCAAACCGTGCAGTCTGTCTCCGACTGCAGTGGCCCGCACAGCCTGTGCTGCGGTTTCAGCCCCACTGCGGAGCCCCGGGCATAGATGGCGCCCCCGCCGGCAGCCATCTGGCCGTGATCGCCAGGCACTGTCTCGCCTCCTAACTAACTCGCCCATCCGCCTGCTGCTTCGCCCCTCCCTCGTGTCCCTGCCGCCCTGCTGATCGCACCTCGAATTTGGTAGGAAGAAGATGGCCGAGAGCGGGCCCGCTGGAATGGGGAGCCCAAACACCCTGCAGGGGCGGCAGGGGCCCCAAAACCGGTTGGTTTGAATTGCGGCGGATGCATGCCTACGGGGCGCAGGGCAGGGAGGGCTTGCACCCCGCACCCAGCGCAGGTTGCACAGTGGATCATGCCGGCGTACGCATGCCGGCGTACGCATGCCGGCGTACGCGTACACATGAACTCACCGGCAATCGTCCTTCCCCCAATAGCCTGGTTCCCAGGCCAGCAGTGGGCCCAGCAGTGGCCCTCCCCAGCAGGCCAGCATGCGCGCTCCTCACCCCCATCTGTACAAACTGCAAACTTCATTCCACAAACTTCATTCTGACACACTCTCCCCCCGCCCCGTGCCACGGGACCATTGCTGGCTCCCCGGCAGTGAGCCGCCTTCAGCGGGCCTCACCAATGGGGCAGCACGCGCACTCCTCAACCTCATCACCCCGGTGCTTTCTCCACCACTCTCAGTGGGTGTTGGTAGTTTCCCAGGCAGGAGGCCCCCTTTACCAGCGGGCCTCACCAGTAGGCCAGCATGCGCGCCACTTCCACCGCCCCCATCTGTGTGATGCGCTCCGCAGCGTGCCGTGCCACCACGTGCGCGCTTTCGTGCGCCAGCACACCCGCCAGCTCATCCTCGGATTGCACCATGCGCAGCAGGCCTGCGGGATAAGTCAGGGAGCCGAGCAGTCACGTGGGGGCCAAGGCTGCTCAGTGCATGARGGCCGTCCACGCCAGACTCAGCAGGCTCAGCAGGCCTGTGGGTGGGGCGGTGGGGTGAGGAGGGAGGGAGGCGGAGGCGGGCAGTCAACAGCGGCCAGCTCATCCTCCGATTGCAACGTGCACAGCAGGCCTGGTGTTCGTGCGCCAGCACACCCGCCAGCTCATCCTCGGATTGCACCATGCGCAGCAGGCCTGCGGGATAAGTCAGGGAGCCGAGCAGTCACGTGGGGGCCAAGGCTGCTCAGTGCATGAAGGCCGTCCACGCCAGACTCAGCAGGCTCAGCAGGCCTGTGGGTGGGGCGGTGGGGTGAGGAGGGAGGGAGGCGGAGGCGGGCAGTCAACAGCGGCCAGCTCATCCTCCGATTGCAACGTGCACAGCAGGCCTGGTGGGCAGGGCGGGTCAGGTGGCATAGTGAGATCTTGGGGGACCATTCATGGCTTGCGCAGCAGGCCTGCGAGGGGCGGAGCGAGGCAGGGGACGGGGTGGGATGTGACGCTTGGGAGAGCGTGCGTGGCAGGGGTGACACAGTGCCAGGTCATCCCCAGACCGCACCATGCACAGCAGGCGTGCCGGGCTTGGCAGAGGGGGCAGGGCGGGGGCACCCACCTGTGTAGACCACCACCTTGCCGCCGGGCACCACAAAGGCGTTGACTTGGGGGGAGTTGATCACGGCAAACTCTGCAGGGGGATGATACAGAGACTCCTGAATAATCCATAAACACATGTTTATGTTTTATCTCTTTTTCTTCTTTGGTGTCTTTTTATTATTATTCTTGAAATGCCCGAGTGATTGCAGTCGCCAAGGTGCTGGGCCCCTTTCCGCCTGGGGCAGCGCTTGATCTGCAGGGGGATGGCAGAGGCGTCAGATCTGCCAAGGACGGCAAGCCTTGCTAAGCTATCTTCAGCAAGCCGCTGCTCTCCCTGGTTTCGAAAAGCGACACGCTCAAAAAGCGTTCGGGCCCGTTTGTGCACAGGCATGCCAACACCACCGCCAGATGGCGCACCAGTGATCATACAGAGCGTTACAAATCATCACTCACCCCACTGCAAGCCCTCCAGGTGCTGCTGGAAGCCGCCCCCCTGGCCCTCGGTGGCAGCCTGCGGGGGCCAGAAGTGATGCTAGTATGGCATACCAGGCAAACTGCAGGCCTCTTTGGTCGGCCAGGAGACAGCTGTAGCAGCTGCTTCCCAGGACACAATTGTTTGCCCCAGAGGACGGATTCATTGGTTCAAACTCCGAATTGAGCACAGTGCACTGCAAGGGACACATTGCCTTTCAAATGCAGCAGGCCCCCACCTGTGCGATGCGAACCCCCACACGGCGCACTGCCTGGGCGGCGGGGTGACGTGGCGATAGCAGGGTGCCCTCCATGCGCGCCTCCGCCAGCACCTGCGCCACGTCAGCATGGGCATGGGCAGTTGCAGGGGCAGCAGTTGGTTTCTAATCAGAGGGAGGGGCCCGGGCAGAAATCGTCTTGAAGGCGGAGGTGCCGCCCCACCAGCTCTAGCAAACGCACTCTCAGCGAGCGCTCGAGGATGTGAGGTGGCGCAGCGGGCGCAGCGCTGAGAGCACGCAGCGGGCCGGCTGCCCCTCAATCAGCACCCCTCAGTGCCAGCACCGCGCATGGCGGTTGTGCAGGCCTGCGTAGGTCCCTGCCTCCCCTCCCCTCTGCCTCCCCCCAAAGCCAATACTCCCACCTGCTGGAAGGTTTGCTGGCCCATCTCTATTTCTTGCTGAGGGCCCACCAGGATTGCATGCCTGCAGGAGGGGGTTTTTAAGATTTAGGGAAAAACCCTAAAACCCTAAATTCTCAGCCGGAGATGAGGGCCGGGGAGGCTTAGGTGCAGGGTCGGGAGGGGACAGGCAGGGACAACAGAATGAGGTGACGTCACATCGAGGTGGGGGCCTCATGCACCTTACGTGGGGCAATTGTGCGGGCCTCCTGTGCTGGGTTTAACGCTAGTTGTCAAGCACGTAGACACCCCCGCCCGCACCTCGGTTTACACAAGCACCAAACCTTCCCGAAGCCAGCAGCACGGTTCCGCCAGCAGCACCGCCCCAGGCTCACATGCGTCCGGTGAAAGGCACCTCCTGCCTGCTGCTGACCCAAATGACGGCCCCTCCTCCCCCCAGCACCACCACCCAGAGCAGCGCCCGCTTCTGTGCATCCCGCGAGTGCAGTATTGCCGCCCCCGGCCGCCCCCGGCCACCGAAATGCTGGTACCCCCTGCAGGGGCGGGGTGGGGGGTGTGGGGCGTGTTTGCAAGAGGCGTAGGTGTGGGAAGGGGTGCACTGTAGGGTTGCTGACGGGGATGGGCACGGTTTGGGACCTCATCAAAGGTACATGCCACATCTGGAAGCGGCCTAGCCCTGCCCCATGGCTCCTGAGGCGCCCGGATACCCAAAACAAGAACAACCCGACTGCGTTTGCACACAGCCCCCTTCCTGCTCAGAGCGGAAAGCAAAGGCACAAGCCTGCCAGCATCACCACCACCACCATTGCCTTGGCCTGCCGAGAATGCCCCACCTGTTGTCCCCCCACTGGTGCCGCACTTGCTGCCAGCTGGTGACACGCCAGGCGCCCGTTCCGCCTTGCTGCTGCTGCTGCCGTTGGAGCCGCCGGAACGCGTGTGCTGCCAGCCGTCCGCTGCTGGCTCCCCATCCGCTGCCTGTACTACTGCCTGCTCCGCTCATGCTGCTGCGGATGCCGCTGGCCAGAGCTTGCTGCGCGGCGTCACCGGGGCCCCGGAGGAAGCCGCCAGCGCCCTGTGCCGCCGCCAGCGCCCGACCCGCCGCCTGGGCCACTCGTCGCCGCAGCATGACGCCTGGGCCGTGCGGATGGATTTGATGGCAAGCTTGTTTAACCACCGGCTTGGAAAGGCTGCCAAAGCCTGGCTAGAGCGCACAAGAAACCCTGGAGACAAAAAGTCGTGGAGTAGGCGCAAGGCCGAGGTGTGCGTCGGTGCTCGGTGCCCGAGTGACCAAGGGTGTGATCGGCAAGCACGCCAGCACACCGGCGCAAGTAGAACACAGCGCGCAGCAGGCCCCGCAGGAAGATGCTAGGTGGAAGCGGGGTTCAAGCGCTGATGCCAGCTTCAGGTCAGGCAGTCCATAACCACTCTGCACTACACCGCATGCAGGGGCAGATGGCTCAAGCCACGCGGTGGCGCAAGCCTTTGGCGGCGCTGCCCTTTATCGCTGCCACGGCCGCTGCAGCCTTGCCCACGGTAGTAGCCTTGAGTGAAGACCCGCAGCTGGCGGGGAGGTCGGGCGGGTTTTGGACAGATGGCGCTGACGGCGGCGACGGCGCTGCCTGCGCCAGAGACACGGGCCCCTGGCCGCTCTCGCGTATGGTAGAGGACGTCATGCAGCAGCTGGCAGTCAGCGAGGTTCAGGGCTCTGGCCTTGATGGCGAGGCATTTGTGGCAGCAGGCAGCCTGGAGCAAGCAGCAGAGGCAGAGGCGTCAGCAGGTGCGCCGTGGCTGCCAGCGCCTTGGTGTATGACGTGCTGATCTGCTCGCCAGTTTGCAGGTGTTGTCTGCTTCGGCAGCTAGCATTCAGCGCAGCTGCAATCTGAGTACTCTTATATGCTTTGCCTGCCGCCCTGCAGGCACAGAAGCAGCAGCTGCGGCAGTTGTGCTGGCCCCTTCCCAGCAGCCCCAGCTTCATGCCAGCAAGCGCCACGGCACTGGCAGCAGCGGTGCACCTGCAGTACGCCTGGCACGGAGCTCTCAGGAGCTGTCGGCTGCCAGCCTGGCGATGCAGCACAGTGCTGAGGTGGCGGAGATGCGCCAGCTGGCACTGGCTGAGCTGGCACGCCTGCAGGGCACGTCAGCAGCCCTGGCGCCCTACCCGCCAGCAGCGCAGCAGYAGCAGCCTGGCAAGCGGCGGTGGGGGCG
>JTEE01000254.1:91749-110031 GCA_002896455.3 Chlorella sp. ArM0029B
TGCTGCTGCTGCTGCTGCTGTGCCGGCTGCTGCTGCTGCTGCTGTGCCTGCTGCTGCTGCTGTGCCTGCTGCTGCTGCCGCTGCTGTGCCTGCTGCGTCTGCCGCCGCTGCCCGCTACGCGCGCCGCACCCAGCCTGCAAGTCGCGGGGCTGGCCGTGGCTTATTTGTCGGAGGCGCTTGGCTGGGGGCTGATCCTCCTGGCGCTGCGCATGCTGGGGACGCCGCTGGGCCTGCTGCTGCTGCTGCTGCTGCTCTTGTTGCTGCTGCTGCTGCTCTTGTTTCTGCTGCTGCTGCTGCTGCTGCTCTTGTTGCTGCTGCTGCTGCTGCTGCTGCTGCTGAAGCTGCTGCTGAAGCTGCTGCTGCTGAACAGGCACCGTGTGCACAGCTGGCTCCTCCTGGCTCGCTCCGCAAGAACCTGCCGCTGCTTCCGCCATTGCCTCAATGCTAGTGCACGCAGCAGACGCTGCTCCTTCCAAGCTGGCAGCTGCCTGCCTGGCCGCTCTGCCGCCCCTTGGACCGCTGCCTTTGCGCCTGGGCTCCCTCTGGGACGCTGCCGTTGGATCAGATGCTGCCGCAGATGTATCACCTGCTGCTGCCTGGGAGGCTGCCCCAAGTGTTCTATCCCACCCAGGGTTGGCGCGCTTGGCTGGCGGGGCCGACTGGGAGGCCGTCCGGGCCCTGGGCTGTGCCGTTGGGAGGCCTGCCTTGCTGCTGGCAAAGGCAGGCAGAGGCAGGGCTTGGTGTGTGAGCGCGCTGCCAGCTGGATCCGCTGCTGCCGCTGGTGCTGGTGCAGAGGTCACAGGCAGTGCGCCTGCTGCCAACCTGGCCGCTGCACTCGCAAATGCTGCCTCTGGCGCTGCCTCTGGCCCTGCAAGCAGCGCTCCTGCTGCCGCGCTTGCTGGTGCTGCCTCTGCACCTGGCCCCTCTGCCGCCCCTGCCTCTGTTGCTGCATCACGCTTGGGCAAGGTGGCTTCCGCCTCCTCCTCTGCATCCGCCTCATCTCCGCCTGAGAGCGGCTGTGTGGAGGCTGCTGCCACTGCCGCAGCTGCCGGGCTACATGGTTCAAACAGATGCCAGGGCCAGGTGCCCGTCTGCTGCAAAGTGGCGCCGCCTGCCAGCGGCAGCTGGTGCACACGCTCATCGACGGGGGGCAGGGGCAGGCCGCAGGGGCCCGCCACGGCTGCAGCCGACGCATCCAGCCAGCTGCAAAGTGGGGTGGAGAGTTTGGCAGCAGAGGTTAAGGGCAAGAAAATGGGGGCATATGGCACTTCAATGGATGCTGCGTGCAAAGCACAGGCATGCGTGCTGTGCAGGACTCACCCAAGCGGTAGCGCAGGAAACTGCTGCCTGCCACCCGCCCACCGCAACGGCTGCAGTGCAAGGCACAGGCATGCATGCAATGCAGCATGTAAACCCCCGGGTCAGCCCAGAACAGCCGTGTGCCCACCCACCTACCACCCACACCAGCCCCACCCCACATCCCACCTGGAGCAGAGCACCGCCAGCTGGCCGCCCGCCAGCCGCTGCCGCAGCGCCGCAACCGCCTCTGGCCCACCACAATGCGTGCTGATCGCTGCCAAAAGGACCGCCGTGTCCACTGGCGCCGGCATGGCTGACATGCACGCAGCTGCCACTGGCTGGCAGGAGGTGAGAAGCTCTGCTGAGGTGCCTCCAGAAGCGGCAGCAGGTGCAGCGGCAGGTGGGGACACAGGCAGGGGAGCAGATGATGGAGAGGATGGGGCAGCCGCGGGAGCGGGAACGGGCGGCTGTACCACCAGCACATGTGTGGTATGTGCCCCAATGCAGCGGTTGACGGTGCCCCCGTGGCGGGCGATGAGCCCTCGCAGGTTGCTGGCGGCCCAGGCTGCCAGGCTGGCACCAGACTGAGCTGCTGCAGCCTGCAGTTGCGCCACGCCTGCAGCATTGGCGGCATACATAAGGCCAGGAGCAGGAGTGGAGGATGTATGAGGTGGCAGGCTGAAGAGGCCTGGCGTATCTGGCATGTCTCAGGGCGCAGGGCAGGGTGCCGAGCGGCCGTGGCACCAACTGGCACCAGCGCCGGCAGCCCCACGCTCAAGATCCCACTTTGCAGCACCTCAACTCTCAGCACAGTTCACCGGGACACCGCCGGCAGCGTCAAACTTCTGAGCGCATTTCACAGGGCTCACCCGGCATCAGCCTGCCGCTGCTCACGTGCGGCTGCTCAGGCGGCAGGCACACCAGAACGATGCTGCAGCCGTGCAGCAGCGAATCGGCACCCAGCAGGCCGCATGCTGCCAACTCAGCATCCAAGCTGGCCGCCAGGCGGGCATCTTCCGCCTGGCTGGCGCTGAGAGAGGCGACGTGGTGCAGCAGGCGGCGGCGGGCCTGCCGGGCGGAGGGCGGAACGAGCGGGTGGCGGGAGGGCGGTCAAGGCAAGGGGTCCCCGAGGTGAGGAAAGATGCTTGGGAACGCTACTGTGCGTGTGCCCAGCGACCCGGGTTGGAAGCCAGCAGACAAGCTCGTTAAAACTGAAAATCGCCTACAGACAGAATACGCTTGCTGTGCTCTGCCCTGAAGCCCTCCCACCGGCATAGCAAAAAGAAGCTGTAGAGGCACCCCGGCCTCCCCCCATGCATGCAATGTGTTATTGTTGTATAAACGACAGTCTCGGACTGAGGCTCGCTCACCGCAACTATTGGGGAGGCCAGGCCACCGCCTCCGTCGTCTGCCGCGGCTGCCTGCCGCTGCGCCCGCCGCAGCTCCGCTCTTCCTTCTCGCCATGGTGCCAGCTCGCAGCTGCCCGGCGGCTGCCCGGCAGCTGCCATGCGGTGCAGCAGCGCTGCTACGTCGTCGGCAGTGCACTGCAGGGGGGTGCGGGGGGGAGTACAGGTTGACATGGTGGCCTCTTGTTTCAGGGCATGTGCATGTGGCAGCGCCGCCTGCAACATTCTCCCCAAGGGCAATGCAGAGGAAAGGCAGAAGGCATCACCACGACTGTCTATGCAGGCCGACAAGCAAGCACTGGGCCCTGACAAGTAGCGACCTCTTCGGAACCAGCACTGTGTTGCAGCCCCAGCCGCTTCCATCCCAACTGACCTCTTCAAAAAGGTCGTCCCCGTACTGGTCCCAGCTGGGCTTGTTCTGCAGGACCCAGGGAGGCAGCAGGAAAGCAGAGTTTGAGGCATTATGCTTCGGGGTGGTGCACGGTTGCTTGGGATGCATCGAGCAAGCATTCCAGCGCAGGGGCAGAGAGGCTGCTGCTGCATGTACCGGCGCCTACCACAGAACGTGGCACACATGCCACACGCAGCGAGCTCCTCTCCCGCTGCCTAGTGCCCCAAGAACACTCCCTCCAGTACTCAACACACACCCACCAGCCCCAACAAGTGCACCAGCAGCGTGGCGCACTGCGCATGATTGGGGTGCACGGGTAAGCAAGCAGGGCGGCAGGGAGGCTGCTGCACCAGTGCATACCATTGCAAACAACACACGCAGAGTTGACCTGCCTGCTACGCAGGCAGCACTCAGGAAGTGCCTCCTCACCTCCCCGCCGTGCACAGTGTTCCCATAAACACATGCCCACAATCCCCAGCGCACCAGCAGCGTGGCGCACGAAACATGGAGGTACTCTGCACCCGCAGGCTCCACCCGCTGCTGGCAGTCGAAGCACCGCTCCAGCCATCCCAGGCTCAGCACATCTCGGCCGTCCCCAACGGCGCACCGCCAGTTGGCTGCCGCCGGTTGAGCCGTGCCTGGGGCGGCGGCAGGGAGGGGGCCGGCAGGGAGGGGGTGGATGCACAACTGTAGGAGAACCCTGAGAATACACACGGCGTGGCACGGTTGGTGCGGTGGGCTCCGTGGCAGGCCGTGCAACACACAAGACCGTCCCCTGCCCAGTCATCCTCCCGTACCTCCTGCCTATCTTCCCTGGCCCCCGTCCAGTCGCCATGGCACAAAATCCTTCCCAGCCAACCAGCGCATAACGTCATCCACTGTCGCTCCCCTCCCCACTTCCGGAACTACTCCTGGCCGCCTTCTCACTACCGCCCACCTCGGCGGCTCCCGTCTCCCCTTCCGTGCAATGCTTGCCTCCCGTCCCTATCCACCACTTAACCGCCTGCCTCACCGGCAAGGAAGTGCGTGATCCTGCCCGCTGCACCCTTGAAGGCGGTGTCGCACCTCCACTGCTCCCCGCCCATCCGCTTGACCAGGGTCTGGGCAGGAGGGCAAAGGGGGTGGGATCGGGAGAGGTCAGGGGGAGCAAGGGAGGGTAGAGGTGAGGTAATGTGATGCCGAAACGCCACACGCATGCCAGCTCATTGTAGGCCAGGCAGCATCGCCGTGCCAGCGGCAAAACAAGTTGCAGCTCGGCAGTTGCTAACACAAAAGCCGTTGAGCAGGCCGGCCGGCACGGTGCCTGCCACGCCGCCGGTGCTGACCTGGCAGCGCAGGATGTCGTGCCCCTCGTAGTTCAGGATGCAGATGCGGCAGCCCGCCAGCTCGCTGCTCTCGGCCCTCACCTACAGAGTCAGGAAACGGCCGGCCAGTTACAAGGGGGTAGCCAGGTGGGTAGTAGTGAGGAGCAGCGGGGCAGGCACCAGCAAGCACCCCGCCCTGCAAGAAGGCAATGCTGTGCACCCTGAGTGTGCGGAGCTGGCAGCGCAACACGTCTTGCTCTAGCCCAGCTTCCCCTGTGCCACCCATGCCGTGGTCATGCTGTGGTCATGCTGTGGTCATGCTGCGTGCTCTGCTCAGGTCCGGTGCCCCCACCACCATGCGTCCCTTGCGCAGCAAATTTCTACGCCCATGCCGTGGTCATGCTCTGGTCATGCTGTGCTCATGTTGCGTTCATTTTTTCAAGCCCACCACCCCCACCGCCATGCACCCTTGCACAACCACTTCTATGCTGTGGTAATGCTGTGCTCATGTTGCGTTCAGATTGCTCAAGCCCACCACCTTCACCTCCATGTGACCCATGCACAACCACTTCTATGCCCATGCTGTGGTCATGCTGTGGTCACTTTGCTCAGGCCCATCTCCCCCACCGCCATGCGACCCTTGCACAACCACTTCTCTGCCCATGCTGTGGTCATGCTGGGATCATGTTGCGTTCAGATTGCCCAGGCCCACCCACCCCACCGCCATGCGACCCTTGCGCAACCACTTCAATGCCCGTGCTGTGGTCATGTTGGGCTCACTTTGCTGAGGTCCAGCACCCCCACCGCCATGCGCCCTCTGCGCCTCTTCGCCTCGCTCTGCTCTGCCTTCTTGCACCGGTTGCCGGGGGCGCCTGCAGCACGGGACCGAGGGTTGACATGGCGCGCGCGGGTCAAGAAATAAGGTTTAGAAGTTGTTTGGGTTGGGTTGTCTTGGAAGCAACAGGCCAGGCCAGCGAGGGGAGGGTGGGGTGTGCCTCTGTGCACATGTTTGTACGTGGAGCCAGCAGGGCGCAGGAGGGCATAGCAGGGCATAGCAGCAGGGCATAGCAGCAGGGCATAGCAGGGCGGGCACAGGAGGGCATAGCAGGGCATAGCAGGGCATAGCAGGGCACCGCAGGGCACAGCAGGGCACAGCAGGGCATAGCAGGGCACCGCAGGGCATAGCAGGGTGCAGCAGGGCATAGCAGGGCATAGCAGGGCACAGGAGGGCATAGCAGGGCACAGCAGGGCACAGGAGGGCATAGCAGGGCACAGGAGGGCATAGCAGGGCACGGCAGGGCATAGCAGGGCGGTCACAAGAGGGCATAGCAGGGCATAGCAGGGCATAGCAGGGCACGACAGGTGGCAAGCCATGGGATGTGTGAATGAGGGTGAGCCAGTGGAGTCGGGAAGTGTGTGTTGAAAGGCAGGGGCAGGGGCAGGGCAAATGAGGGCTGAGCCCAGGCTGGCGCACATTGAGGGCTGCTCGGTACTGTCGGTATTTTCAGCGCTGTCGGTACATTCGGTACAGTCAGACCGCTCGGTACCAGTCGGTACACTGCACTTGTTGCTCCCCTCTCCCCACCCTTCTCACCACCTTCCCTCCTGCCGTGCATCCTCCCACCCACCCTCTGTCCGTCTACCAGGCGCACACAAGGCAAGCAGGTAACCTGTTGTCCTCAGATCACCCCAGACCACCGACTGCCGTTTCCCTCAGAAACAAACACTTCACAAAATTGGCATCTCATCCGTTAGTCGGTTGTCCTTTTTTTGTTCCGTTACTTGTTTGACAGGTACAGCACCCAAACAACAACTTACACAAAATCATTCTAAAGAGGAAGAGAAACAAAAACTGTCTACCCCACTCACGCATCGTGTTCCACAGCGCCTGCTGGTGGAGGTAGCGGTGGTCCTCCTGCAGCAAGGCAGTACACCAACTGTGACGAGGCGTGCATGGCAGGGCAGTACACATATTGTGACAAGGCGTGCATGGCAGGGCAGTACACATATTGTGACGAGGCGTGCATGGCAGGNAGGCGTGCATGGCAGGGCAGTACACATATTGTGACGAGGCGTGCATGGCAGGGCAGTACACATATTGTGACGAGGCGTGCATGGCAGGGCAGTACACAGGCGTGGTGACGCATGCATGCCAAAAAGCAGTACGCAGTCGTGATGAGGGCGACGCCGCTGGCAGGCCGGGCAGCCCTTCATACAAGAGCCACCACCAGGCGTTCAACAAAACAGCCGTGTTGAGTCACACTGTGGCGCCGCCAGGGCCAGCCTGTGCTCCTCCCCCGGCAGCAGCAAGTCAGTGCAGCGCCATCCCCGGCAGGCCTGCGCCACAAACAGCCATCTCCCCCGTCAAGACTGCACCGTCAGCACCCACCCCCACCCCTCCACCCCCTTTTCAGCCTGCACCGTCAGCACCCATCCCCTCCATCCCCTTTTCAGCCTGCACCAGCACACGCCCCCCGCCCCTGTTGCAACCTGCGGCAGCACCCTCCGTCCATCAACCCGCTTCTAACCTGCACCAGCCGCTGCTGCCGCCCCTGGGCCCTCTCCCGCAGCTCTGCCTCGTCTGTGGCCTCCAGAGCACCCTTGTCCCACCTGCAGGCAGGTGGCATACATTTATTCATCCATTAATTGCACAGCGCTGCAGCAAACGCGAAAGTATGGGCGGGCTGCTGGTGATGACAAAAGCAAACGGCTAAGCTCCTTGTTTTGGCCTCCAGGGCCCCCTTGTCCCACCTGCAGGCAGGCAAGACATGGTTGATAGGGTTTGATATGGAACATCGACATCCTAAGCTCCTCAGCGGGGGAAACAGCACAAGGGAGTACATGCGCGCACGAGCTCCAGCCTTAGCGGCACTTGTGCAGGCAGCGGCATGCCGGCAGCAGGGAGTGAATCACAGCACGTGCCTGCCCTCTACCTCACCCATCATCTCTGGCAGGCAGCAGGTTCTGCCCACCTGCCCCGCCCCACCATCCGCACACATCCACCCCATCTACCCAACACTTCACACAAGTACAGCCTGCCCCAAACAACCGTCACCGGATGCGTTCGCAGCGTGGGAAGCGCAGGCTGTACTCGGCTGCGTAGTACGAGGGGCGCACCATACGGATGTCCGCCTGCAGCGAAGAAGAAGAAGAAGAAGATTACAGGCCGAGGGCGTGGTGTTGAGGAAACCGACAGGAAATCAAGCCAGAGGCACCAGTCAGCTACCACGTCTGCCTTCTGTAAGAAAGCGCTGTGGCCGTGTTGTTTGGGAGGTCGTGACCAGGGGGGTGTATGCGGGCAGTTGGGGCCTGAAGATCCGAGGTGCCAGCCAGCACACAATCGTGATCTTGATCCGGCGCTGCCACTCTGCTTAGCAGTCACATCAAACTGCTGCACTCACCCTGCCTGGCAGCCCGACCCTGCTCACCTGCACCGCGAGCACCACAAAATGCAGCGCCAGATGCCGCACAAACCACGTGACGTGCACCCTCTCCCACAACCAACTGCCTGGCACTGCACCCTACGCATATACTGAAACGGGCCTGGCAGGGAGCTCCCCTCTACTTCATCTTTTAGAATCTGCCGGGCAGCCCCACCCCTGCTCACCTGCACCTCGAGCACCACCGGGTCCCTGAACGGGTCCCTCACCCACTTGTGTGGCCGCTCCTTGTGGTGCCCCGTGTAACTACGAGAGGGGGCGAGGAGGGGGGGAAGCAGGGCAGCATTGCACCGTTGGAATGGGACGGGAGTCGGTGACGTTGGTGAGGCACGTTGCATGCCAGCTGGCACGCCCGCGGCGAGGAGTGCCGCCTGTACTGTGCTGACTACTGTACTGCCGACTCCAGCTGCCCCCTCATGAGATGCCACCGGTTGTACTGGGCGACTCAAAGATGCTGCCCAGCTGCCCAGCCCAGGCCCCGTGCCCTGCCCAACGGTTAGTAGCTCACATGTAGCAGGGGGGCGGGGCGTCACACAGGTTGGGCTCCAGTTGGTCGTGGATGCGCTGCATGTCAGCAAGTGTAATGCCGGTGCCCACCTGGGCTAGGGCCACAAAAGAAGGGATGGAGGGGCTGGCAGGGAGAGGCATCACTTTGGGTTTGGAGACAGCAAGGGACTTGCAAAGATGGCGCCTGTCCCCTCTTGGTGCATGAGGCGGGCACACAGCCCCCGCAGCCTGCCGTGGTTGTCCACTGAGTCATGCAGGCAGTCTGTTTTTGTATTCAGACAGAAAACAGAAAAGTAATTTAACGAGTAAGGGCGGTCTGCTGCCCCCCGCCCTCGACCTGCCCGGACCCACCTTTACAAACGTGAGCCACTTGTGACCGCCCCCAGTGTCGTCCTTGCCCCCGCCCTTGCTCCCGCCGCCCTGGCCGCCGCTCCTGCCTTCCTCGCCCTCCCCGACGCCGCCCTGGCCGCCGCTCCTGCCATCCTCTCCCTCTTCATGGACGCCGCTGCCCTCCCCGGGGCAGGGCCCGCCGCCACGCCCGGCAGCCACTTCTGGAAGTGTGCGCCTCAGGCCCAGCAAGTACTCTGAAATGAGGCCTCCCCGGGCGTTCTCTCCATAGAAGACGCCAATGACCAGGGCATCAATGCCCACCTGCAGGGGAGGCGGCGGCAGGCAGAGAGGAAAGGTGTAGAGCAACGGGTGCTCTCACGGAGTGTGCAGGGCAGGGCAGGCCGAGCAGGTCGGAGCATACCCGCAAATGTGCAGGCAGGGGCCAGGGCAGGGGCCAGGGCAGGGGGCAGGGCAGGGAGCACGGGCGGGCGCCGGGGTGTGATAGGGCCTCGGAAGGTTGGGCCAGCGTGACCAGAGCAGGCATGCCACGGTGGCGCCGCCGGGTGGTGCCTGCTTTTCTTTTGCTGTGACCAGTGGAGGGGCAAGCTTTCCTAGACCTGCCCTCCCTGCTTTCTTCTTGAGCTGGGCCGCACACCTTTGTGAGGTAGTCAGGCTTCAGCTTCACCCTGCAGTTAACAAGGAAAACGGCAAGGCAGGCAGCTGTGAGAGGTGTGTTGTGTGTTGGGACGACAAGTAGGTGTGTGGGTAGCATGGGGTTTTGTGTGCAGTGTGTGCAGTTTGTCTGCAGTGTGTAGTGTGTGTGAGGTGTGTTGTGTTGTGGTGCACACGGGACAGCTATGTTCAAGGGCGTAAAAGGCAGCCAGCCGTGTGGTGTGTTGTGTGTGCGCGCTGGGAGCAGGCTTTACAGTAGCGTGTGATCAAGCACATGGGCCCCAGTACACAGTGTGCCCCTGCACAGCGCGCCAGGCAGGCGGGCAGGCAGCCAGCGGTGTGTGGAAGCATTTGGTTTAGTGTGCGGTGTGTGCTGTGTGTGTAGCGTTTGGGAGGTGTACTGGGTAGTGTTGCACATGGTCCCCAGTCCATCCGGGCATGCACAGCAGCGAACCGGGCCTCACCAGTTGCCTGAGCGGTCCCCGGGCAGCCATTGGGAGTCGAGGCGCTTCAGAACAATGCCCTCCATGCTCTGCAGGGGCGGGGCGGGCACAACACCAACGTGGTATTTCATTGAGTTGAGTTGAAGATAACAGTACAGGACACGCTGGCAGCAAGAGCTTTTGCCACGTCCCCTCCATGCTCTCTGCAGGGGGGGGGGGGGAAGGCGCAGAACGAGATGGTACTCCATTGGGTTGAAGAAACAGGACAGGACAGCTGGCAGTAAGAGCTTCAGTGCGAGGCCCTCCATGCTCTGCAGGGGGGCGAGAAGGCGCTCGAGAGGATGGGCTCTCAATGACAGTAAGAAATCTCAGCAGAAAGTGTGGGCAGAAGGGCTCCAGCACGACACTCTTGATGCTCTGCAGGTGGGAGCGGGCACTGCATGTTCTTTGACAGCATAATTTCAACTTCAACAGAAAGAGCTGGCATTCAGATCTTTGGCACGATGCCCTCCATGCTCTGCAGGGGGGAGCGGGGGCCGGGGCACAACAAGATGGTCTTCCATTCAGTTCATTGAAACGTATCAGACCACAGGAAAAGCTGTCAGATCTTGCTGGCACAATGCCCTCCCATGTTCTGACAGAACGAGGAAGGGCAGGGATTGGGAATGGCCTGCCAGCTGAGCATGTTGGGATGGGACAGCAGGGAGAAAGGCTGGCCCTCGGGAAGAAAGGCTGGCTCACCTTCCCCACCACCTCCTTCACCGCCTCCCGCACTTCTTCCTCCCTAGAACAAATTCGCGACACAGGCATGCCGGGGTAGCACTGCTCCCCAGGCAGCAGCAGCACGATGCGACCGCTGACGGCGCTCGGCCCGGCGTCCGGGTTGGTGGGTGCCAGAGGGGTGCCTGCGGGCAGCAGGGCGGAGAGAGCGTGCAGCAGGGTCAGTTTCATGGAAGCGTGGAACTCTGCATTGGGCACGTGCAGCAGGCTTTCGCCCCCCCGGCAGCACACATGCGCACGCCATTATGCCTTCACTGTCTGTTTGTCAACCCAGGCAGATGCTCAGCAGGCGCAGCAGGCGCGGGGGGATCAGCGGGCTCAGCAGGCTCAGCAGGCGTGCGTGCCCGCTCACCTTCGAGCGGTGCGTCGCGCACCGCCGCCCGCAGCAGCTTGTGGCGCTCGTGCAGCGGGCGGGAGGTGTGGTCTTGGCCGTCAGCAAGCAACAAGTCCCAGACAACGTATACCAGCTCCAGGTCCTGCACAGCACAGCATGGCACAGCAGGGAGCACAGCAGGCATAGCATGGAGTGTCAGAGCACATCGGGGAGCAGAGCACGGAGCACAGCAGTCACAGCATGGCGGGTGAAAGCACGGCAGGGTAGGCAGCACGGTGGACGCGCCACAACCCTGGATCATGCATCACCACAGCAGGCACGGCATGGGGAGCACAGCAGACACAGCATGGCACATAGGGAGAGCAGGGCGCGGCAGGGCAGGCCGCAGCGACGGCAAGTGTTGGGCAGCATTGAAGGAAGACGCGGAAGATGATGAAGAAGAGGATACGAAACTGCGCAGCAACACAAGAGCAAGGCAGGCGGGAGCAGGGCCAGGGGTAACCAGGGGTAACCAGGGGTAACCAGGGGTAACCAGGGGTAACCAGGGGTAACCAGGGGTAACCAGGGGTAACCGCAGGGCGGCCTCACCCCCAGCTTGGGTGCCTCCCAGTCGTCTTCATCGATGCACAGGTTGCCCTCTGCAGAACAGAAAGCAAACAAACAACAACAGCGCAGGTTTGACAAGAGCTGGACACGATCGGGTTGCCCGCTGCACCGCAGCACAAGCTCTTGTGAGCCGCTAGGTGTTGTGCCAGTCAGCAAGGAGCAGGAGATGGCACAGCAGTGAAACCAGGCCAGAGCGCCAAGCAACCCACCACCGTACCACCGCTTTCTTGTTCCAGTCACAAGCACCACACCAAAGCAGCCTCCTCGGCAGGCTTCCTACCTACCATACACTGACCAGCCCTGCGTTGCCACTCGCCCCCTCCCTCTCATCCACAGCACCACAGACACCCGAAACACAACTCCCCGCCCCCCTTGCAGCCCCACTCACCAAAATCAGAGCAGTCTAAAGCGTCTGCCAGCCCCTTGCCCCCGTTCACCGCCGCCACCACGGCGCGCACGCTGCCAAAAATCTCAAACCGCATGCGGGCCTTGTTCCAGCACAGGATTTCGCCGTCTAGGATGGCAGTGCCGTGGGCCACCTGTGTTCACATACGTGAAGGGGTGAAAAGAGGCAGGGAGGGTGAAAAAAGATCACAGGCCAACCAGCAGACGAGCCGTGTTCCAGCACACATGTTCGCCGTCCACTATTGCGGTGCTGTGGGCCACAGGCTAATGCTAATGCATGGGGCCGCATGAGAGTGCATAGAGGGACTTGAAGGGCAAGCCAATGGAGTTGGCGCCACAAGCGTGCGCCGGCAGGATAAAGTCATGGAAAAGTGAATTTGCAGGGCAATGTTATCCCTCCTCCCGCTGTCAATCATGACTCCATTCACCCCGAAACCAACCCACCCGGCACCCTCCCCACCTGCTGCCTGACCACAGGATCAAAGACACGGAAGTTGCCGCCGCCGCGCAGAAGCTGCTCGGGTCCGTGATCGATACCTCTGTATGGGAAACAGGGGAGGCGTGGAGGAGAGAGGAGAGGAGGGGTGGGGGAGGGGTCAGANTCGGCCGCCGCAGCCGCTGCCGCCTGCTGGAGGGGTAGCAGCTCTGCTGTCAGCATGTCACTGCAGGGGGGCAGAGAGGGTGGGGGGTGGGCGGGTAGAGATCAGGAGAGTCAGGGTCGGGGCAGGTGACGTCAGCACGTACACTGGGAGCAGGCCTCAACTTGTAGAGTCATGGTACGAAGGGCAGGCAGGCAGGAAGGCGGGGAGGCACAGGCCAAACAGTAGGTATCACCCACAGGCCTCGCCCCAGTTCCCGGGTGTCACACAGACACAGAGCAATGCGCTCACCGGCGGGAGAAGAAGTGGCAGGGCAGATCGGGCCCCATGAGGTGCACCTGCTGCCGTTCACCTGCACAGCAGGACCACAGCGTGCACAGCAGGGGTTGGCGGACAAGAGTGAGCTCAGCCCAAGACAGGCAAAAAGCAGCCAGCCTGGCACAATGCGGCCAGGAGCTGCTGCCCTCATCTTGACCAGGTTGTCTCATCTATTCGGCGCTGAAGTATCTTGCCGTCCCTAGAAAACAAATGCAGTGCTGCCTCCCCACTCTCACATGCACTCACTCACCGTCCAGCTTTGGCTCAATCACAAACAGCTCTGGGCCCTCCTGAGACTGCTGCTGACCCTGATGCTCGCCCTGCTGCTGCCCCGCCTGCTCGCCCTGCTGCTGCCCCGCCTGCTGCTGCTGCCGGTCCTGCTGTGCCGGCCCCGCCTGCCCCTGTGCCTGCTGCCGGTCCTGCTGCTGCCCCGCCTGCTCGCCCTGCTGCTGCCCCTGCTGTGCCTGCCCCGCCTGTCCCTGTGCCTGCTGCTGGTCCTGCTGTGCCGGCTGCCGCCCCTGCTGCTGCTCCTGCTGCCGCCCCTGCTGTGCTACTCCGTGCGCCTGCTGCTGCCTGTACGCCTGCTGCGACTCTGTGACAGGCACCGCGCCGCCTGGCGCATCACTGCTGCATGCCGCAAGGCTGATTGCTGCAGCGCCCGCCAAGGCAGCACAGCCTGACTCCTGCTGACCCGACTGCTCCAGCTGCGCCGCACCCTGCCCCGCTTGCTGCGCCAGCAGCGCGCCCTGTTCCCCTGCCTTCCCCGCCTGTCCCGCCGCCTCCGCCGCCTGCGCTGCCGCCGCCTCCGCTGCTGCCTCTCCCGCCTGCCCTGCCGCCTGCGCCACTGCCTGTCGGCGGGCGTGCCTCCCCACCTCCCTCAACTTCTCCACAATGTGCTTTTCGTTGTGCATCATGGCGGAGAGCTGCGGGGAAGCTGGCACCCCCAGCGTCAGGCGCTGCACCGAAGGGGATGGGTGGGGCAGGGGAGGGGGGCAGCAAAGGTTCATTCTCATTGTGAAGAATAGTGAGAGCTGCAGAGAAGCTGGCACACCCCAGTGTTAGGGGAGGGTGGGGAGGGCAGCAAAGGTTCATCTCATTGTAGAGCCACAGCGCAGTGACAGCTACTGAGAAGCTGGCCCCCCCAGAGAAGGCACTGCGGGGGTGATAGGTGCAGGCAGCACTGTGGTGAAAGAAAGGCTGGCATTGCAAGAAGAACGCAGCGGAAACGTCTTTTGGGAGGGGCCCGGCGTAGAAACGGAGCTGCCGGTGCCAGCAATGGCACAGCTGCCGCTCATGCAAAGCTGCATTCACATTCAAAATGTTTCGGGCGACCATGTGTTTTGGGGAATGATTGCGGGGTCGGGGAGCACCGCTTGCGCATCCATGCAGGCACCCCAGCTGCGGCAACTGCGGCCCAGCACAGCGCCTGCCTCACGGCGCCAACAAAAGCCGCCACAAACAGAAGCATTGGGGTACGACCAGCTGTCATGCCACCAATGCTGACAATAACAACCAAATGCACAGCGCGACGTTGCAACAACATATGCCCAACACTCTCCGGGACGTGTAGCACGTCCGGGTCTGTCGGGAGTTGCACAAACACACAGAGCTGCAACAGGGAGGCGATGCTTACCGGCACATGCGGCACGTCTGGGTCTGTCAGGAGGTTGAACACGCGGCGGGCGTCCATGCAGCACTCAAAGTAGCCCTGGCCAGGGGTGAACAGGGAAGCTTATTTCGTGAGCGTGACATTCAGGCACGCAAGCTGCATGAGGGGGGCTAGGAAAGCGGGAGCAGGGGATGTGCCACTGCGAGCTGGACACAGCCTGCGGGTAGGCGCATGTGCAAGCCAGACAGTTAGAAAAGGGATCTATCACGGGTTTCCACTTCACTGCCCCCCTCGGGGGTGCTCCTGCCACATTGGTACTGCCGCCATCTACCCGCCCATGCAACAGGGCGGTACTGCTGCATCTCATCTTCCCCAGGCAACCCTCCTCCCTGGCACAGCTGCCACCACGCTACCCACCCATGCGCCAGAGCGGTACTGATGCATTGCCTCACCCAGGCAAACCTCCTCCCTGATACATCCGAGCCTGGTACCGCAGCTACCCACCCGTGCGTCAGGATGGTACTGCTGCATCACACTCTCGTGCCCCAAGTTGATGCGCAGCTCTTTGAAGATGATTTGCACCTGGAGGAAAGGAACGTTGGAGAGGGCTGGTGGGGGTGGAGCGGCGAGATGAGTGCTCAAGGCCGCACATTTGAATTCTCCGTTTTTAGAAAGCAGGGCTGGTCTGGGTATGCAGATACTCCCCCCATAACACAAACTACGCTGTGTAGACTACCCAGGGTCTGCCCAGGGACTACCCAGGGTCTGCCCAGGGAGCCGGGGGTATGTGCCTGGCAGCCACAACAGAAACGGGACACCTGTGTGGCGCCTGGCAGCCACAACAGCGGCAGGGCGCCTGTGCAGCACTGGACAGCTGCAGCCACAACAGAGGCAGGACACCTGCACAGCACTGGACAGCTAGTCTAGTCTAGTCGTTACAGCTTTTCACATCCCCTGAAAGGGGATTCAACTTCAGGACGAACCAAATCCTGAGAGGTTGACGAGGCATGCACCACAAGGCCCTGAAAACATGAAAACATGAAAACAGGGTMTAAAAACAAACTGGCTGTGTGAATCAACGAAAGTGTGGGTGCAGCACCGGGGGATGTATGAGTGGTCTAGCTGCTGATAGAGAAGTAATTGTTCCATTGCGATTTGCTGGCTGCGGCTTCAAAGAGGTCGGGGCGGCCCTCGCAYAGGCGGCGGAGCTCAGAGCGGGGGATCTTGGCAGACACGTCAGCGGCATACATGGACAGGAGAGAGGGGCGCGTGCGGCTCTGTGCGGGTGCGGATGAGACAATGTCACAAAAAAAAAAGCTATTTTGCCATGCGGCAGTCAGGCATTCTCAGGATGTGTCCCACCCAGCAGCCTCGCTGGCGCAGCAGCTGCATCTCAATGCTGGACAGCTGCAGGCACAACAGAGGGCCGGGCGCAGGCAACCCACCAGGAAGAAGAGCTGGTCTGGGGTGGTGTGCTGCATGAACCAGCGCAGGACGGGCACCGCCTTGCCCTCGTTCCCTACGCATGGAAGCAGGGCACATGCAAGCAATCAATCGATTATACTTCAAGTCCAGGGGGAGCCAGCAAGGTCTCATGGGACAGGGTGGGGGGTGAGTGTATCAGAACGTAGTTTGTAGCAAAGAAAAGGAAATGTGCAGTGCCCACAACCCCCACTTACTCTGCGACTCTTGCGACAAGTCATGGCACTGCCAATGCCTTGACCCTCCCCTCCCAGAGCCGCCACCCGGTGATTGGTTCTGCCCCACGTGCATCTCACACGATCGGTGCCTCCCCCTCGCCCGAGAGGCAGCCTCTGCCCGACGCGCACACGCCCTGCACTGCCCCCACTGCTCTGCTCCCACAGAAGACGTGCCACACTTTCTGTCTCACTGCCCCCTCTACACCACCCTTCGTACACAGTTCAAAGACCTCTTCCCACCCTCCATCTCCACGCCCACGGCCTGGCTGGCACAGCCCGCCAGTGCCCGCATCGCACATTTCCTTTTTCTTTGCTACAAACTACATTCTGATACACTCACCCCCCACCCTGTCCCATGAGACCTTGCTGGCTCCCCCTGGGCTTAAAATGTAATTGATTGATTGATTGAGTAGCAAAGAAAATGAAATGTGCAGTATCGCAATGTAGTTTGTAGCAAAGAAAAGGAAACGTGCAGCAAAGAAAAGGAAATGTGCAGAGCAATGTGTGTAAGGGTTAGAGGCCGCAGGCCCCTAGGCTGAGAGTGGCAGCTGGGCAGTACAGGACACCAGGGGCGGTGCAAAACATATGCCTGCGCATGCTGAGAGCTGCCGAGTGTGCTGTGGCAAGGCCACTGCATTGCACTGCACATCCCCCTACCCTGGCTGTATCTCTGCCCCTGGCCTTCTTCTGGAAACATGTGTCCTGTTACTATCTGCAGCAGGCACAGCACCCAGCTGCTCAGTTGTATGCCGCACCTCGACCTTCCCCTCTCCTGTGCAGCACCCCAACACACACCTAACACAGCCACTCACGCACCCACCTGCCGCAGCAGCCACAGCGTCCGGATGTTTGTTCACCGGCCTCTCCCTGCATCCGACAGCCACGTTATCCCCGTCTCTCCTGCTTCCCAAACTGCCTTCCACCCACCTGCCGCAGCAGCCAGAGCGTCCAGCTGCTCGTTCACGTGCCGCACCTTGAGCTGCCGCTCCTGCGGGTCCCCTGCCTGCACCCAGCAGTGCCCCGGAAAGAGGCGCTGCGGGGGGGGGACGCAGGGCAAAGCAGGGGGGAAGAGGGATGTTGGGTCCAGATCAGGGTTCCAGGGCTGCAGGGCGGTACTGGAGAAGGTACTGCTCTCCTCGTGGGCAGGGTACGGACTTTCTCTTGGGCCGCCTGCACTGAGGGTGAAGATGCCAGCCACCGTTGAAAACCTCTCCAGCATTCGAACTTGCAATTGAACGCCAGGGAGCAGCTGCCCCCGCCTCCCACGCGGCACCGCCAGCCGTGTGCTGTTCTTCCGAGCACCACCCAGCCACCAAACCCACGGGCACCGCTCTGCAGCCACCTCACGAGCACAGTGCAGTACCACCTTCATTCAGCACACGTTCCAGCCGCACCCCAGCAGCCTGAAACAACCAAACCCGCTGGCATACTGCCGTTCACGCTCGCTCAGCACCCACGTCCCGAGCACAACTCAATGTTGCTGCTCAGCACGTACTACCCGCAGGGCTAGTCTAGTCTAGTCTAGTCTAGTCGTAACAGCTTTTCACATCCCCTGAAAGAGGATTCAACTTCAGGATGAACCAAATCCAGAGAGGTTGACGAGGCATGCACCACAAGGCCCTGAAACATGCCCTGAAAACATGAAAGGGCCTGTTCCCAGCAGCACCCAGCAGCAGCCTAGAAGCAAAGCAAGGCAGTACACGCCCGGTCAGTACCCACCTCCCGCAGTACGGCCGCAAAGTCGCCGGCCGTGTGCTAGAAGCTCAGCAAGGCAGTACACGCCCCGTCAGCACCCACCTCCCGCAGTACGGCCGCAAAGTCGCCGGCCGTGTGCTTCAGCTGCAGCAGCGGGTTGAGGTAGCCCTTGACGGCCTGCCAGTCTGGGCTGCGTTCCTCCACACACGCCGCGCGCAGCAGGCAGGTGCCCAGGCGCGATTCTTTCATCATGTAGGGAGGCCGGTGGATGTCCAGCTGGCGAGGAGGAGAAGGGGCGCAGCGGGCAGTCAAACACAGGAGAAGTGGTGGTGAGTAAAAAGTGCAGAGGGCAGGCGAACACAGGGGAAGTGGTGAGTAAAAAGTGTGGGCAAAGGTTGGATGCTGCCAGATGTGGAGGCGCAAAGCGGCAGGCAAAGGGAGGGC
>JTEE01000254.1:110046-135873 GCA_002896455.3 Chlorella sp. ArM0029B
GGGGCGGGGGCGGCGGGGGAATACTTTCAAGAATGAGAATGAGGAGTAGGGGCTGTGCGGCCGACACCACGCCGATGCCGCGCGACCCAGCTTCCCTGCTGGCCTCCGCACCACAGCCTGTTTTTGCTCACCCCTCTGCTCTCGAGTCTAACTGACCGACCCCCCACTTGGGTGCCCGCCGCCACTCCTTGTACCAGTACCCACCCTGACCGCTTCGGGCACCAAAATCAGCTACCCGTGCATGCACTCCCTCCTTGCAGGCACTCTACTCACGTGGGGCAGCAAGAGGCGGAAGACGTCCCATGCCTGCCCGCCTTCTCGTGCCACGTTGAGCTGAAGAAATATTCGCACCATGTGCTCCTTACGCCTCTGTGACCCCTTCCCCCTGGTTTGCTTCACGGTCTCCATGAAGCTGACCAGAGTCTGGAAGCTCAGTTCTCCTGTGGGTGTGAATATTGGGGCCAGTAGGTGAGTGGCGGGTAAGCGGCAGTGCCAAGGAAAGGGAGGGAGGTGCCGCCACAGAAATGCAACAGCCAGGGTGCCTTGCATGGCAGGCGGGCAGCGTGGAGGGCGGCACGATCAGGCACACAGCAAGGCAGCCTGGAGGCAGCAGGCATCGGTGAGGCAATGCCCTTGAAGGCGTCTGCGTGTAAGATATTAAAGGCGCAGGCCTCAAGAGGAGTCCCTTGGCCTCACCAGGTGGCAGGCGGGCCCGGCCAGCGGCGGCGCCTGCTGGCTCAACCCGGTCAGTCATCGCTGCGTCCCCCTGGGCGGCCACCGCCGGCCGGGGGCCGGGGGGCCGATCCCACTTTACCAGCCGGGCGACGGCAAGCTTACGCCCGGCGGAGCTGAGCAGCACTGACTTGTGTGTCGGCTGCTAGATCCAAGGGTGCTAGGACCTGTGTCATCCTCCTTATCAGCCAATGAGCGTCCGACGAAGTCCCGAAAGCCACGGATCGGCGGAGCGCCTGCCGTGCTGCGTGTGCTGTGGCGGCGGCGGCGGCGGCGGCGGCTCTCTGCCGCCACCCAGCTGTCAGAGCTCTCGAGTTCTGACGCTCCTTGAGCTCATAGGCATATCACCAAGTGGTCTGCCGAACCAGTGACATACGAAACGAACGACCTCATGCATACCGCGGCAGTGGGGGCAGCGGAACTCAGGGAAACGCAGGGCAGAGCAGGTGGGTTTCATGCCGCCGCTTGGGCTGTCGCTTCCGTGGCTTTACCTCGCTGCTGCCCACCAACTGAGCCGCTTAGCTCCACGCATACAGTGGCTGCCACCTCTGCTTTAGTACATACCGGCCTTTTCAAGGTGGGGGGAGCCCCCAATAATATGCTTGCAGGGGGAGCTATGGAAGGGATCCAGTGTGGGTTTCCTTGTGTGGTTCCCTATGGTGGAGGTGAAGCAGGCAGGTAGTCATGATTACGCTGCCGTGCATGGGGCACGGCACGCAGCACATGTGCTGTACAGCGCGCGCAGTACGGCAGGGGACCTCCTGTGGAAGGTGAATGATGATGGCACCTTCCTCCTTGCTTGGGTGCCATCATCATCACCTTTCTCCTTCCGTTCCGCCTATTGTCACTTCTCAGGTCTTGCCACACACCTGTCTCGCCCACCCGAGTGGACAGACTCTCTTGTAGCAAGCAGTTTCATCACCATGGCTAAGTTCGGCCTTCTTGCAGCCTGCGCGCTGCTGGCGTGCCTGTCAATGACTCAGGCCAGGATGCTGCGCCAGGCAAGTGGCATGAAACGCGGGGAAGCAACGGTCCCGCAGCCTTGCATGTGTCGCGGCCATGCCCCACCGGCATTTTCCCGGCCCCTGCCTCCATTCGGGGCGTGCCACATTGCGAATAACCGCCTAGATCTAGGGTGCCGCTGCTCCGACACGCCGCGGCGGGCCGGAGCATACCTTGTCCCCCTCCTGCCGCCGCGCCGGTGTACCGCCCGCCTTCTACAAACCCCTCGCACCTGCGGCCGCCCCACCTCTCTGCCCTCTCGCTTCCCCTCTCCATCCCTCGTCCCTCCACTCCATAATCCCTTCCTGCATCTCCTGTACCCCGCCAGCGCCTGCGCTTACACTGCCACCACCAAACCAACTCACCATGTGTGCATGTACTGCCAGCACACCAACCCCGCCCGTTACCTCCCCGGAGGGCCTCCCCTCACTTTGCCCCCCTGCAGGCTGCCACCACCACGGATTACACCAACTCTAACAACACCTACGTGGTATCTACAACAATCATCAGCCCCGGCTCCACAGCCGATTCTGCAGACGCCTGCGTCACCCTGTGTGCCAACAACGAGTCCTGCACCTACTGGTCTTGGTGGTGAGTTTCTTCTGCTTTTCCTTGGGCTACACTTTGTTTTATCTATAACAAAGACCAAGCAACGAATCAAGCAGTCACGTGTCAAGTCCAGCGGGGGCTGACAGCGGTTTTTGTCATGTGACAGACGGATGACGTGGCCGACGCTGCCGCTTGCTAGCCCTGTGGCAGGCAATCATAGCCTGGCCCGCCAGTCTGCACCCACTGGTGCTGGGGGTGAGCTGGCGCTGCTGCCTGCTTTGTTTGGGGGAGGCTACTCAGCTGCCTGGGCGATGGCACTATCAATCAATCAATCAATTAATCACATATAAAGTCCAGGGGGAGCCAGCAAGGTCTCATGGGACAGGGTTGGGGGTGAGTGTATCAAAATGTAGTTTGTAGCAAAGAAAAAGGAAGTGAGCGATGCGGGCACTGGCGGGCTGCGCCAGCCAGGCCGTGGGTGTGGAGTGACGTGGACGTGACATGATGCGACGTGATGTGAAGTGATGGTCAGCCAGGTGGCGACATCCCTTCCACGGGCAAGATCCCGGCCCCCGCTTCCCTGGGGCAGCATAGCTCGGGCTTGCGTGACTGCCGCTGCCGCTGCCGCTGATTATTTTTTGCTGCTGCAAGTACTCTCATCGCAGAGATGGGGGCCACCTGCCCACTCACTGCTGCCTCTACTTGTGCCTGCCCAACCTGCTTAGAAGCCAGAGCGTGCCGCAGACATCCCCCCACATCTCCCCCCTGTGCCTCAATTTCACAACTTTACACCCCTGCCCTGCCCCGCCCTCCCCGACCATCCMCCCCCCGCTGCACCTGCCTCCAGCCGGCTCTGTCAGGCGACCATCTACCCCCCAACCATCCACACGCATGCCTTCCTGCCCTTCCTGCCCCTCCCCGCACCCCACCCCACCTCCCCCTGCAGCCCTGCAACCTCCACCGCCGGCTGCGCTGTGCCAGGCATCAACGGCGGCGCCGCTTCCACCGTGCCTGCCAGCGGCTGCGTGCTGTCTTACGCCGAAACCGAGGACGCCACTGCCATCTTCAGCGTCTCTGGCGACAGCGTGGAATTCTTGGGCGGCTTGTGAGTGCTTGGTTAGTTATGGGTTGTCTGGGGGCAGGGGCAGGGCAAAAGGTGGGCCCTAGGGCCTGGCTGGGGGCCGGCGGTTAAGGAACGCACCGCACTTTTCAGCATGATCATGGCATTTGTGGGGGCGGCTTGTGAGTGGAGTGCTGCTAATGCATGAAATCGGCAACTTGCCAGTGACGGTGGCTGGGGGCAGGGCAAGTCTGCTGAGCAGACTTGGGTTGAGGGCAGGGGCTGCGAGGCGAGGGGCGTGCTACACCCTTCAGCAGGAGCGGCAGGGACTGTGGCCTTCCCCTTTGGCTAGGAGGCTAGGAAGGCGTGCTAAGGAGGAGTTGCTGGGTGGGGGGAGGGCAGTTGGGTCGAGTGAAGGGGCTGTGGCTCTGCTGCTGGCTCCCCCTCTGATCCTCCTGCTGTCCTACAAGCCTCTTGAAACATAAGTGATTGATTGATCGATAATTTGAATCAATCATTGAATGAAATTGAATCGATAAATTGAATCTGAGCTTCCTGAGTCCACTATTTCTGCCTTGTACCACACCTGCCACGCACTTGAATTCCAGCCAACTTGCCCCCTCTCCCGTGCCTGCCACGCATTTAAACCTCAGCCAACTGCCCCCCTCTCCCACCCCCCGCTAACCAAACCATTGCTCCCCCCTGCCCGCAGCTGGAACCCCTCCAACTCTGTGGTCCCCACCACCAACACCACCACAGGCCCGGACCCCGCCAACCCGGTCACCCTCATCGACCCCTCTGGCACCCCTTCTGAGGTGAGCTGACCAATCGGTTGACCGCTGTGTGCCGCGGTAGGCAAGCGAACAGCAATCGCAGGGCTTGCAGAATCACAGAGCGTAAAGTGTCAGAAGGGTGAGTGGGGACCTGGCCGCCCCCGCAAGGCCCACCCACCCTCAGTCACCCACTGCGGTCAGCACTGGCTGTTGGCAGTTTGAGGGCGGTGCGCTCAGCCCTGCTGGCTTTTGCAGCCAACACTCGGGGAGGAATGGAGCAGCCAGGACGAATCAGGCAAACATGTGCGCTCGCACCGGCTGCCCGCCGCCCAGCCCGCCCCAAGCTTCCGCTCCCTGCCTCCCCTCCTCCAGCGGCCTTCCCCCACTTGTTTCTGTGCTCGCCCCCTGTTGCGTGTGCCCTGCCTCCTCCCCTCTGGCAGCCTTCCCCCAACTCGTTTCTGTGCTCGCTCCCTTGTGTGTGTGTGCCCTGCCTCTTCCCCTCTAGCATTCCCCCACCACATGTCTTGTGTGCTCGCCCCCCTTGTGTGTGTGTGCAGTGCAACGGCTGGTTCTCTGGGGACCAGTGGTCTGGGGACGAGATTGAGTGCCACGTGTGCAACTCCGAGTACCAGCTCAAGTGAGTGGTGGGGTGATGATTAAGGGTGCATGCTTCATTCAACCGCTCTGAGGAACGAACTGTGTCAATCCACTGATGTTGAAGGCCCCTCTAACAAAGGGTGCTTGCGTAAAGCTGTAAAGACTAGACTAGACTAGAGTGGTGGGGTGTATTTGGTGGTGGATTTGGCGTGGTGCACCACGAATAAAGGGAAGCTGCTGTGCTCGTGTGATGTTGGGCTTGCCAGTCGAGTTTACGTGAGCAGGACTCGGGGCACCCCTCCCCGCCCAAGTACCCGCTGAAGTAAGCGGTTGGGCTGAATCGAGTTTGTGTCGAGGCAAGTGCACCCGCGTGTGTTGTGGCGAGTGAAGCCCGCAGGTGTGCTGTGAAGATCCTCCTCCGCAACCAATCAATAAATTGATCAATCAATTGGAGTCCTCGAACAATCAATCCTCCTGCCCCATCTCCCCCGCCCCACTTCCTTTTCCCCCGTGCCCACACTCACACAATCCGCATACTGCCTAATATTACGCATCGCATCATCCCGCACCCGTTCTTGCCCTGTGTGTGCAGGTGTGACTTGGACACCGACCTCATTGGTGACGATTCTGTCAAGTGAGTTACGTCATGTTTGACCAGCGCCCCAATGTTTGACCAGCGGCCCAATGTACACCCTGCCCCGCCTTTAGAGTTGCTGGTCACACAGGGGCGCTGGTCAAAGGCGGGGCTTGTTTGCTACAACACGACGCCAGGCCGGCCAAGCAGGGCTGGGGGCAGCGGCGGTGCATGTGGATTGCTTGTTCGTTCACTCACGGCATCTCCTCACTCGAGCCACCTGCCAACCAAAGTGGGCCCAGCCCCCCTCCCTCCCCGTGCTGACCATGTAGGCCCTGCTTTCTTTCCCCGCCCCTCTTACCTACCCGCCCCCGCCCTTGCTGCCCCTTGCTCCCCTCAGGTGCGAGTTTGACATGGCAGGCCTGGCCTCCATTACTAACGACGCAGTCGAATTCGAATGCGTCGTCGACTGGACTAAGACCCCCCAAAACCAGTGAGCCCCGCCTGTGGTGCCCCTTCCACTTCTTCTGAGGAAACTGCCACTGTGGTGCCCCTTCAACTTCTTAAGAAACAGCCACATGTTTGGGGCTTGGGAGGCAGGGGGGGAGGTCTTTCCCATGTGTGTAGAATGAGAAACGTGCGCCAGGCTGGCTGTGCCCCTGCCCTTGCCCCTGCTTAACCTTGCGTAGTGGGCCGAGCAGCCACTCCTCCCCCCAAAGTTAACCCCTGACTCGCGCGGTGTTGCCTGCACTTTCTGGGGGGCCGCATGTTGCATCGCCTGCCCCTGCCCTTGCCTTGCTTGCCCCCGCCATGAGGCATGGGCAGCGGCCCCACAGACCCAGCAAGCCAGACCATGTAGTACTGGGCCGGCCACCACGCCCGGCCCCAGGCTGAACCTCTCGGATCCTCCTGCCCTTGCCCCGTCTCCGCCTGACTTTGAAACGAATGATTCGGTTCGCCTCCCTCTCACGTGCCGCTGTGCTTCCCCTGCTTCCATCTTCCCTCCCCTCCTCCCACCCCTCTCTGCCAGCAGCGCCCTGGCATCTTGCAAGGCTGCACCTACAGCTTGCCTCCCTCTCACGTGCCGCTGCCCTTGCCCTGCTCCCTCCCTGCCACCCCTCCCTGCAGGTGTGACTGGGTGGGCCTGGGCACCCAGCTGCCCTCTTGCGCCGTGGAGCCCGTGCGCCGCATCATGGCGGTGAGTGAATTTGCTGTTACATGGACTGCTGTGGTTGGTGGGACAGTCTGCATTGGATTTGACTGTCACACCGACTGCTGTTTGTTGGCGCAGTCTGCATTGGATTAGACTGTCGAATTGACTACTGTTTGGTGGGACAGTCTGCACCAATTGAATGCTTCTTCTTTGTTGATGCCATTGACAAATTGTGTGAATGATGTGCGCCGTATCATAGCGGTGAGCTGCCTGCCTGCCCTGCATGCTGTGCTATGTGCTATGAGATGAGCTGCCCGCCGTCCCTGCATGCTGTGCTGTGCTGTCTTGACGAGCCCCTCTCGCCGCGTGGCTGCCTGCTATGCCTGGCTTACCAGCCCACAGAAGCACAGAGCCCTGTTTGGTACCAGGCTGCCTCTTATCCCTCACCCTACTGGGGACCCAGCCATGGTGACAACGCCTGCTCTCACCACTTCTCCTCTCTCCAACCCCCGCCCCATCCACAGACCTGGAGGCCGGATGAGTAGAGTTCACACCGCCGTTGCAGCGGTGGCGCAGCTTTGACACCAAAAGCAAGCGAGGCTGTGCAGGACGCAGGGGCAGCTTTTAGCGACAGCGATACTGCTTTGCTGAGGTGCTTGCCCGCCACCGTACCGCCCACCACCTGCACATCGTATCCACACACCTCAACACATGCAACAACCACCTGCACATGCTCACCTGCCACTACCCACATGTGCGTACACCCCACACTTGTCTCTTGTTGAACGTACCCCCCACAATTGCCTCTTGTTGAACAGCAAGCACACGCACCTCGTCGGGCATGCCTGCCCAGTTCCTTCTCCATCTGACATGCCCACCCATCCTTTCTCAGGGGTGCTTTTGAGGGCCTTCTTGAGGTGTGGCCGGGCTTGGCTTAACCTCAGCCGACAGATTCTGTGAATAAAGAGAGAACTCGATGCGAGCATTGTCGGGCAGGGCCAGGAGAGGTGCAACAGCTTTACAGGAAGGTATGTGCGGGGTGGGACAGGGTAGGGTGGCAGTACATAGTGTACAGCAAGCATGCCGGGCAAGGGAAGCTTGCGGGAGATCGCGTCAACAAACACACACACACAGCATGGGTGAGGGTACAAGGTAGCCCGAGGCAGACAGGGGCGTGGCAGGAGCACAAAAATCAGCGGGCCTCTTGAAGAGGCAGGGTGGGCAGAGGGGAGAAGACAGGGCAGGCAGAGGCGTTGCAGCCTGTGCATTCGTTATACGAGACGAGAAGAAGAGCAGTTTGTATCGTGAATCGGCAGTGCGCCTGAAACGAGCCAGGCGCCTGATTCGCGGCGGCTAGGGTCGTTGTTTGGGTGCGCAATGAGTGGATGTGTGTGTGTTGTGGGTGGGCAATGTGTGGTGCTGGGGAAGGCAGCAGCCTACGCCAAGCAGGACACATGAATGGAGGAGAGGCAGGGTCTGTGACTAAAGGGGGCTGGCAAACAGAGGAGCAGGACAGGACATGCACAACACAACACAAGACAGGAGTGGGGTGGGGTGGGGTGCAGAGGCCACATCACATCAGAAGCTGCGAAGGGGCGAGTGGGGACTACGAGAGGGGGGCGTACAGAGAGGTTGGACAAGGGGGTGCCGGCAGCTAGCTCTTGCACGTAGGGGTGGGGTAAGGAGAGGCAATCAGCGCTGCCGTCAGTGGTGCACACACGAGCGGGGTTGTGGGTGGCTGCCTGTGGAACACAGGTCCCTGGGAGAGAACAAGGTGCGGTAGTTGAGTGTGTGTGTGTGGGTGTGGTGTGACGCATGAATGGGCAACGGCAGGCGGCCTGGCCAGCGGCGCACAGCGCGCAGGTCAGGACGCAAGTCACTTGGCGATGCCGAACTTGCGGCATGCAAGGAGGCAAGGGAGCAGCGACTCCCTGTCACACATGCACAGGTGCAGCAGCCACCTGCGGCTGGCAGACGAAATGGTGGGTGGGCCGGACGGAATTGTGTGTGGTATGCTGCCCCCCAACAAGGGCGGCTCCCAAACAAGCAAGGCCTGCTGCTGGGTGCTGCCCTGCCGGGGCCGGGCATGGGCGCCGCTTTTGGAACTCCGCATCTTCACGGAGAATTCAATTACATGATCTCAGTGAAATTGAATTCTCCGTGAAGATGCGTAGGTCCTTACCGTCTACTTTCGGGAACTCCGCATCTTCACGGAGAACCTCCGTTTGCCTAAACTTCCCTCAATTTTCGCTAAGCTAGTCAAACATGGGCTGCCCATCGCTGCCCGGCTCCCCGCCCTCCTCTGCCTGGCTGCGCAGCGAAGTGGCCAGCTGGTGGGGCTGCGGCAGGAGGGGGCCGCCGCGCCGCAGCAGCACGACCACAGCGCGCACGTCTTGCACGCTGCGGAACAGCTCGTGCGAGTCGCAGCGTGCAACGCTGACCTGCGGGGGGGCACAGCGGGGGCACAGCGGGAGGGTGGTTGAGCGATGGCGCAGGGGACGCGGGGCGGGCCCCTGCCGGTAAGGTGTGGGGTGACCAGGGGAAGCTTCATGCTTCATGCTGCCGCCCTGCTGTGCGTACAGGAAGCAGCCCTCCCATTCCCCACTTGCTTGCGTCCCATGTTCAAACCCCGCTCTCTACTCCTAAGTGCGACCTCCCCAGCACCCCGCACACCCCACCACCGCCACCCTAGCTCACCTCTGCCGCTCCCTCCGCCTCCAGCATCTGCCCATACCGCTCCGCATCCGCCTCGTCCTCAAATGCCACCACCCCGTCCTTCATCTGGCTGCACCGAATCAGCGGCCCGCCGTCGGGCGCGCGGCGGCGCAGCACCCGCGACAGCTCATCCTCCTCCTCCGCCCGCGCCACGCGGGTGCGCAGGCTGTAGCTGAGCCCTGCGGAAGGCTCCTCCCCTGCCCGGCTGCTGGGGCGGCTGCTGGGGCTGGCTGCAGGGGGCTGCTCCACTGCCAGGAGGTAGAGCGGCTTGGGGGCCACCCATGGTACCTGGTCCAGCACCTGGGGAAGGGGAGACGAGGAGGCACAGAGGAGTGGGGGGCTTTGATATGAGCATGAGCAGGAGGGGTGGTGTGAGTGCAGGGTGAAAGGTTACGCAGCAGGGCTCAGCTGGCTGCGGTCCGGCGGCTCGAAATGAACCCGTGCGGGCTTGAACATACACAACTTGCACAGCCTGACCGCTCCCAGCCCGGTCCTCCCCTAGTCGTCAGGCAACCCAGCGGCACGTTGTCAATCATCACAGGAGCACCAGTGCAGCAGCCCAGCCGCATTCTTTCATACGTAGGCCCCCCCAGTACAACTTCTTTCGTGTCGCTGGCACCTAGCAAGTCAAGCCCAGCCGCACCTCGTAGCTGCCGCGCACCCGCGCCCACTGCTCCTTCTGCGCCGCCTGGTGCTCTGGGGAGTTCAGGTAGCGCAGTAGCTCCATGGGGGAGGAGGGCATGCGGGGGCGCTCCGGCTGCACAGCACACAGCACGGGTGGCACGAGCCAAGGTAAATACAATAAACAAAGTGCAACCAGGCAGGCAGCAGGGGGGCTTCGGCTGCAGAGAGCACACTCAACAGAAGGATGGCAAGGTCCAGGTCAAGGCAGGAACGGTACGGGAAGCACCTCTATAAAAAAGCGGGCATGCGGGCACTTTGGTTTCGGGTGTGAGGGTGGTGCGGGTGCAACTGCGTGTGCATGGGGCATGGCATGCGTGCCAGAAAGCGAGCCAGAAATGGCTGGGGCAGCCGCCGTCTCCGACTTCCGCCTGCCACGTCCCCACTCGATGACATCATCGGCAGGTTGACTCAAACAAAGCAAGCAAGTGCAGAATTTCCAGCACCCACCTCCTTTGGCTTGTCTGGAGCAAAGGCAGCAGGGGCGGCGGCAGACCCCGTGGGGGCAGGGGGCGCAGCTGCGGTGCTGCCAGCGTTGTCGGACGACGCCCACAGGCCGCGCCATGCCTCCCGCGGCTCCCAGCACGTGTCGGCCCAGCACCCATCTGTCAAGTCTTCAAACCGCGGGTCCTGTGCTGGGGGTGCTGGGTAACGGATGCGCCGCTCCTTGCCGTCGGGATACCTCAACACCCGCTCAAAAACTTCGCCTGCAGCACCCGCCTCTGCGCCGCGCCAGCAGCTTCCGGCGCTCTGTGCAAAGGCTGCAACGCGCAGGGTGGCGGGGCGGGAGGCACGGGGCCGGCGCGCTGCTGCTGCCACAGCTGCAGGTGTGGGGAGGCGGAGCAGCGGCGGTCAGGCGCAGGCAGCGCCAGCAAGGGCAGCGATCCGACCACTCGCTGCGGCAAGCCCTCGCCTCGGACCCACCGTACATGCATTTTAGAACCGGCGGTGTGGCTTTTACCAACCTGGAGCGCCAGCGGGGGCGCGCCGACTGTTCAAGCGCAGTGCTGGCTCAGCCTGACGGCCGCCCAGCGCGGCCAAAGACGCCGCTGGGTGCGTCATCAAGCCGGGTTATGCGGGGAAGCTGGGTGGTGGGGTTGTCAGGGCAGGCTGAAGGCCCGGCGAGCTGGTGTCGGGTATGCTCGGGCGATGTTCTGAAATTGTGCGTAGTGTGTGGAAATGCGCTGGCTTCCGGCGCTGGCGATCTGGCAACCCGCTCCGAGCGCAAAACCTTGCTGGCGCGACGCCTTCCATGCAGGTTTCCGGACGCCCTGCGTGTCTTTGATCACCACCTGCTGCCTTGTTGCTCCTGTGGGACTCGCGAAAACCTCTGCCTGCCGCAAGTCCGCCCTTCCGCAACGCGTTCTCGCCTGGCCTGCACCTTGCCTGCCCCTCTCGACTCCCAGAGAGCTTCGCCACAATGTTCAGCACCAACGACAAGGCAAGCGACGTCACGTGGGACGCTGGAGGCCCACCACCTGCCGCTACCCGCCTGTGCCGCCGCTGCCGCCGCTTCCGCCGCTGCCCGCCTACCTCCCCCCGCTCCGCCTTCTCTCCACACGCTCCCTCCCTTGCTTTGCTGTTGAGGCTCTCGCCCTGCGGCTTGTACGTAACTGCCGTGCAGCTGATGGACCAGATCTTCAACCTGAAGTTCACCTCCAAGCAGCTGGTGCGGGCGGCCAAGAAGTGCGAGAAGGAGGAGAAGGATGAGAAGTTGAAGATCAAAAAAGCGATTGAGAAGGGTGGGTGGCCACTGACGGTGCACGTAGCCCAATTTGGGAAGCATAACTAGGATGCAGGCGAGAAGTCTCAGTAGGTGATGACCGGCGGCGAGGCGGCACCTGCAAGCAGCGGCCGAACAACTCCCAGCCTCATGCTTGCCGCCTGCTCGGCACGCACTTCTCTTTCTGCTGGCTTCGTTGGGGACAGCATCCCTGTGCGGGTGCAAATCTGATCACAAGCACGCAGCGCATTCATAGCCTGGTTGCCCCCCTTGCATGATGGCAGGCAACCAGGATGGCGCCAAGATCTACGCACAGAATGCGATCCGCAAGAAGAATGAGGCGCTCAACTACCTGCGGCTGGTGAGGTGCCAGCGGGGCGCACAGCTGGGCGCCAGCAAGGCGGGATGCGGCCTAGGGACTATACCCAATTGATGGAGAATAGCTCACTTGTGCGATGACCGGCAGCAAAAGTAGATGTGCTCCCCTCACCAGGCCACGCCGGCGCCGCTGCTGCACCTGCAGCTGGTGCCGCGGTATCGAGTGCTGCTGCTGCTGCTGCTGCGGCTGTATCGACTGCTGCTGCTGCGGGTGCTGCCGTTGTGTTGAGTGCTGCCGCTACTGGCGGGGGCTGGGTGTGGCGAGTTTGGCGTGAACTTCATGTTTCCTGCTGCCACGCTGGCATGCTGCAGGGCTCGCGGCTGGATGCTGTGGTGTCACGCCTCGACCAGCAGGCCAAGATGCAGGTGGGTGCTGGCTTCAGATGAGGGGTATGGATGGGGGGTTGGGGTGTGCCAGCAGGCCAGTTTGCTGTATGGATGCCAGCAGGGCAGTTGGCAGGCCAACAAGGAGCAGGCAGTCATGCAGGCGGCAGGCAGGCAGGCAGGCAGAGGGTGCCCAGCCTGTGGAACCTCTCCCACCGCCTGCACTTGACTGCCACAACCACACCGCGCCCCCACCGCTCTGCTGTCGCCACCTCACCCTTCACGTGGCCAGCTCATCAGCATGGGCGCCTCGCACTGCTGACCACCAACTCGCAGCCTCCTCCCTCTTTCTTTCTTCTTGAGCACCCTCATCATTCCCATCACGCCAGGTCATCAACCAGAGCACGGCATGGATACGGTTGTCCCCGTGACCTGGCCTCCTCACTGCCCTTGCGCCACTCCTCACTCAGCCCCGCTCTATCTTCTTCCCTGGCGTCCCCCCCTGCTGCTGACATCCTTCACTTGACGTGGCATTCTCCCAATTGCTGCCGTCCTGCCTACTGCTGTATTGCAGGTCATCAACAAGAGCATGGCGGGCATTGTGAAGAACCTGGACACTGCCCTGAAGGCCAACAACTTGGAGAAGGTGGCCTCCACAATGGACCAGGTAAGAACAGAGCTTGAGGCGAAGAACCGCTGACACTGCCCGACCCGCACCTGCTTGCCTCAATCACCCCAACAAAACCCCTGTCGCGTGAGACCTTCCCGGCTCCATAGACATTAAATGTAAATTGATTTGATTTGAGAGCAGCCTCTCCTTTGCTTGTTTGTGAGGTGGGTGGGCGTTGTTCCGGCATACTGCTCCCGCCCACGTGCAGTTTGAGCGGCAGCTGGAGTGCCCGAGTGTGCAGCCTCAGTCGCCGCTTGCTTCCCCTTGCCCTTGACCCTTTTCTGCCCTTCTGCCCCAATCCAAACTGCAGTTTGCTGCCTGCTTCCCCTTGCCCTTGACCTTTTTCTGCCTTTCTGCGCCCATCCAAAGCGCAGTTTGAGCGGCAGTTTGAGAACCTGGATGTGCAGTCCGAGTTTGTTGAGCAGGCGATGCAGAACCAGGCGGTGCTGTCCACGCCGGAGGACGACGTCAACATGCTGGTGCAGCAGGTGGGTTGGCAGGAAAAACAAACACCTCCACCCCTGCCTGCCTGCCTGCCCAGGTTGTCTTCAGGTGGCCGACGAGCAGGGGCGGGCGACAGCCCTCAATAACGCCTGCTAACGTGCCTGCCTGACCCTGCACGTGACATGATGTTAAGTTTCACCCAGTCTGCCTGCCACCCGACCTTGCCTGTGGTGGACAAGCAGGGGCTGGAGTCGGCCCTCAGCATGGCCTGCTCTTGTGCCAACCTCGTGATTCCCACCCCTGCCTGCCTGCCTGCCTGTCACCCCCCTGTCACCCCCCTTGTCACCCCTGCCTGTCACCCCTGCCTGTCACGAGCACGGGCTGGCGTCGCCCTCAACACTGCCTGCCCTTGTGCCGGCCTCGTGATTCCCACCCCTGCCTGCCTGCCTGTCACCTCCCCCCACACAGGTGGCGGACGAGCATGGGCTGGAGTCGGCCCTGGGCATGCCCCAGGCCTCGGCAGCGCCCGCCCGCGTGCCCGCTCAGAAGCAGGGAGACGACCTGACAGCACGGCTGGCGGAGCTGCGCGCCGGCAAGTAGGCTGGCCTGGCCTGGCGCGAGTGTACATTGCACGTGCAGTGCTAGCAGGCTGGATCGGTTGTACTGCCGCACCTGCGCAGCGGTTTTGCAGTGCAGCGCACATGCAACCGGCGCAGTCGTGCCACCTGCCATTGCACGCGTGGCGCTGCTGCGCCCAAGCTGCCCAGCATTGACCAGCCCCTTGTAATTTGTATTCCACGCGCGTGCCTCTTGGAACTCCGTTCCCCTTTCTTTGTTGGACATTCTTTGCTCTGCGCGCCCTCCCTGCTCTTGTTTGTCTGCGGTTGCACACTTCTCCGTTTGCTTGCTTCTCTGTTCCTCCCGCTCCCTCGCCCTCCTGTGGCGGGGCAGGCCACTTTAAGAAGCGCACTTGCAACTGACCAAGAAGCATTGCTTGCCCAGCACTTGTGGAGGGTACAGCATAGGGTCTTGCAGGATTGCGCAGGGCGGAGAGGCGGCACGGCGGCGGGCGGGCACAGCACAGCGAGGGGCTGAATGAGAGAAGGGAAGAGGGCCTGCAGCCTTGCGCGCACCTTCTGGAACAGGCCTTCAACGCCTGGCAGCGCCTCAATCACACCGCAAGCCCCTCGAAGAACCAGGACCATGTGCTGAGGCGCTATGAGCCTCCTGCCCGACAGCACGTTCTCAACGCCAGCAGCAGGGAAGCACGTCGCGATGGCCTACGCGTCCACGTAAGTCGGAGGGTTTGGGGGCTGTAAACGCGGCCGCTAGGCTTTGGCCACCTCCTCCGATCCCCTCCGATCCCCTCCAACCACCGTTTCCTGCAGTAATCAAGCCAAGCCAGTGTCTACGGAGTCATCGCAGAAGGCATGGGACGATTTACGCCGCGAGGTGGGGCCCCAACTTTCTGAGCGGTGGCGGCAGAAGAGGCGGCAGAGGCGCGCACGGGGCAGTCGGGCAGCGTCAAGAACTACAGCAGGCGTAGCCAGCTTTTAGAAACCCAGCCTGCCAGGCATGCTGGAGATCTTCCCGTAAAATGGAGTCCAAAGCTGCTTGCCTAGGCGCCGCTGCATGATTCCCCGCTCCCCGCTGTCGCTGCCGCGCGCCTCACGCCCCCGCCCGCCGCCGCCGGTCCTTTACACATCACTCCTCCCTCTCCTCCTTCCCTGCCCAGGCTCGAAAGCTGGAGAGCGAGTTGGACATCAAGGTGGCAGCCTACGGCAAGCTGGGCTCGGGGTACGAGTACGGATACAGCAAGGGCGAGAGCGGGATGGCCACAGATCAGGTGTGGGGGGTGCAGGGTTTTGCAGCAGCGCTCCTCCTCATTTGTTGGGTGCTGCCTCGGCACCGCCTCTGCATACAGCTTTGTGTGAATCTAGCTTCAAGTGGTCGCAATACTGTGGCAAAGCTGCATGGAGGGCGAGGAGCGGGGTGGTCCTGTAATTCTGATCTATCGCCATGTCGCGGTGTGTACGGCCTTGCAGTTTGTATGGCCTTGCAGATTGTAGCAGCCCGCGCCACACGCACGCCTGCATGATGCACGGTCCCAGCAAGCATTGGCTGCCGCTACTGCAGCGTCATCCCATACACTGCACAACCTCTGGGACTCATGCCTTACTCGTGCCTGAACCCCTGCCCCCCCGCCCTGCCCTGCCCTGCCCTGCCCTGCCCTGCAGCTGCTGCATTCGAAAGCAGGGGAGATAGAGAAGCTGCTGGCACGGCTGTCAGACATCAACGACTCCATGCGCAGGTGGGTGCAAGGCCGATGGTGCAGCCTTGTTTGGCGTCCGGGGCAGCCAGAGGGGTAGATAGATACAAAGAGGAATGGATAGTATCTTTACATCAAGAGGAGTGAATAGACAGGGTCTATTGTCATCACGTCTGTAAGATGCACGCTCTCTCTGTGTCTCCTGCATGAAGTGGAGGGCTGGGGCTGCAGAAAGAACAGAGCTGTTGCTGGCTCAGGAGGGCAACGGTGGACGGGCTCAGCTGTGGTGTGTGGACAGGGGCTGGCTGGTTTGGGAGTGCAGTCGGGCGGGTGAGTCAGGGCAGCGGCCGGCATGGCTGCCAGCCAGGCAATGATGATCCTGTGCCGTGACAGGGAGGTTGGGGGGGTGGAGCATCTGCAAAGGTGCATGAATGGCAGCGCTCCAACTTGCAGCCGCAGATGCCAACCCGTTCAGCCCTGTGCCCCCCCGCCTCCTCCGCACCCCCCTAAATGCCCCGGCCCTCTTCTCCCTTACCCCCTGCCCCCCGCCTCCCCCGCTCTGCCCTGCTCCACCGTAGCACCATGAGCGGCGGCGCCGACTCCCGCTCACACATGCTGGCACGGCACCGAGACATCATGCATGACTTCCAGCAGGTGAGTGTGCCCTTGTGGGAGGGGAACACGACCTTGAAGGCATGGGGACTGAAACAAGGGCTTGCTTGTGCCATGTGCCGTGTGACCTGCCAGCCAGGCATCATGCACGACTTCCAGCTGGTAAGTGTGCCCTTGTGGGTTGGGGCTCGGGCTCGGGTGTGTCCTCGGGGCTGCAGGCTTTCCGGCGGCTGCAGGGTCGGGTGGGGGCAGGCTGTAATTGACACAAGCCAACACCATGCTCTGCTTGGCCCCCCTCCCTCTTCCGTTCTCTCTTCTTTCCTTCAGAAGCTCTGATGGCTGCAGAGCAGGGTGGGGGCAGCCCGCAATCGACACAAGCCAATACCATGCTCTAACCCACCCCCCTCCCGCTTCCGTTCTTTCTTCTTTCCTTCAGGAGTCTGACGTCTGCAGAGCAGGGTGGGGCAGGCCGCGATCGACACAAGCCAACACCATGCTCTGACCCACCCCCCTCCCTCTTCCGTTCTTCTTACTTTCCTGCAGGAGTTCCGACGGCTGCAGAGCATGGTGGGTGCTGCGCGCGACCGGCAAGACCTTTTGGGCGGCGCCGGCGGCGGCGGGCAGCACGCGCCGCTGCTGCAGGGGCAGACGAGCAACGCTGGGCTGCTGCTGCGTGAGCGTGGCATGCTGGCTAGCACAAATGCGGCGCTAGACGAGGTCATGGGGGCGGCGCAGTCGGTGGGCGCTGGGCTGGGCCAGCAGCGGACGGTGTTTGAGGGGATTGGCGGCAAGATGTCCAACCTTGGGGCCAAGTTCCCGGTCGTCAACACGCTGCTCAACGCTGTGCGGCGGCGCAAGAACCGGGTGAGGGAGGGGGCGGGCCCGCTTGCTGTGGCGTTGCCATGCCGCATCCTTGGGCTGCAGGACGATGTGGGATGAGGGTCGTGGTTGTCAGCATAGAAAGGAGGGCCCGCGGAGTAAATTATCCGCGAGATTTCCTCGAGTGAGGTGGTGTTTAGCTACACCGGTTGAATTTGGGGGGGGGGGGCTTGTCAGCATGGCATGCTTTGCGGCTGCACGCAGAACCGGGTGTGGCGGGGGGCCGTACCACTTGATGCACAGCTGGCACAGGCTCTGGGTCCCTATAGCCGGGACCGCAGTCGCCGATGCTGCCGCTGCTCATACTGCTGAGCAGCGTCATGCTCTTTCTTGTGCTTTGCCGGAAGTGAGGCTAGCCCACAACCGGGCGGGGTGAGGTTTGTCCCAAATGAATGAATGGGCGGCGGCCTGCCGCCCACCCGCCCAGTGCCCCCCTTCCCGACACCATGTGCCGCTGTTCGCCCCTCTTGCTAACATGCCTGTGTGTCACTCCTCGAATGATTACAGGCCAACTTCTGGCCCATGCTGCTACTGCGGCAGCGGGCTGCGTCCTGCTCGCCCAGCATTCCTCTCACACCATGTGCCTCATTTCATCACACCGCATGACTGCGTGCAGGACAACCTCATACTGGCAGCTGTGGTGGCGGGTTGCACGCTGTTCATACTCGTCTATTGGTGGCACAAGTAGAACCTGGCACAAGCAAGGTGTCAGTCAGTCGCACTCACGAGGCAGGCAGACGGGGAGGGCAGCAGAGGCGCAAGGGAGGGCGCCGGGCAGGGCTGCCTGCCTCTCTCTTACTGGGCGGGCGGGTGGGCGGGCGGGTCGGCAGCAGGGGCCCAGCTCAAACCACAGCCTTCCCACGTTCCCCTCTTGCACCCATCGATTAGAGGATGGGGCTGGAGTTGGCCTGGCCCCATGCACGCGCTGCCTAATAGGCAGGCTCATCCGGCGCCTGACGCTACCCTTCCCACTTCCCGCACTCGTCCGCACTCTAGTTGCCTCCCTGTCCCTGCCCCTACGTCCCCACCACTTTTCCCTGCTGCCGTTGCTTTCCCAAGCCCGCCAATGTATCCCTGCAACTCCCTCGTGACGATGCACGCATGCGCGACGGCGTGGAGCCTTCAGCCGCTGCCGCGCCTTTTGGGCCGTCGGACCATCCACACAATCCGTGCCCTGACTCATGTGTGCGCCCGCCCCGCTCTGTAACTTTACTTCCACGTACCTACATACCTTGACAAATAGTATGACAACTTGGAAGCGACAGTGCGTTGAGCAGTGGGACAGCAGATGTGTGCATCAGATTGCATCGACGGCCCAGCGGCAGCGGGAGGCGGCGCTGGCGGGCAGCCAGCCATGGGGACCCCCTTTCCGCATCGCCAGCTTTCGTCTCTGCATTGCTTCGATCCCTAGCTGGTGAGTGATCGTGGGATGGTGGTACACTGCGGCGCGGGGTTGCGAACCAGGTTGTGGGCCAAGGTGATGGGGCTGCTCGAGCACCTGCTATATTCCTGCTGCAGAGTACTGTGGACCCGGAGCGGATCGCCTAAGAAGAGGCCACCAACTGCCAGAACGTGAGCGGGTGAGCGTAGGGAGCTCGGACACTCTCGCCCGCGACTTGCGGGGTTCTCTGCAGCGTTCCTGCCTCGGACGGGTTGGAGGGGCTGCATTTCAGCGTGCGACACTAAATCGACACATTGGTGATGCATGCCGATGCACGCGTGGGTGGGCCAGCAAGCAGCGGCGGTCGCGCGCCGGCGAGCGGCGACGCCGGGCGGCACGTGGGTGGGCCAATCTGGCGCCTTCCCTGTGCTTCCTTGAGCCAGGGTGTGCCTCACTTGCTGCACACACGAAACCCTGGCTGTGCACACAGCTGTGCGGCATTTATGACAGCTATGAGACATCCACCGTACCTGACACCTGAGAAGCTCCCGCCCACTCACCGCCCGCCGCTCCCGTCCCCCCCGCTTCACTTCCCTTCACCCTCAACGCATGCCCTGTACTCACACCCCTGCTCCTGCACTTCCGCCTTCTGCATTCAAGCACACCCGTCCTGCAGCAAGCAAGCAATCCCGCCTGTCCACGCCCACGATTGGCTCACCCGCTCATCCCTCTGCCGCTGCACTGCCTGCGCGGCCAGCCGTTGCTCTCTCAGAATCCTGGCCAACCTCCCTTCCCGAGCAGTCCTATCATGGCACACACCTCCCCTCTCCTTGTTTTGGGGGGCTGGGTTACAAGTATCATAAGCGCTCACCCCTGCCCTTGCCTGGTTCTCCATGCATCCGTGCGGGCAGCAGCCTTGTCCATCTCGGCCATCCTGTCTTCCTGTACAGTCTTGTTGCGACGCACCCCTCCCACCTCCTCCTTTTGGGGCGCTGCCCCCCCGTTTGATAATCGCTCGTAGGGCCCCGCTCCCAATGCAGCCACGCAGGTAACAGCCTTCTTCCTGCAGCATCCCGGCCACCCATGTCTACGGGTACAGTCTTGCTATGGTGCACCGGTCTTTGTCCCACCGCTCACCCCTCACGTCCCCTGCCTGACTGCCCATACGTGCAGGTAGCACCCTTCTTGAATAGCTTCTGTGCAGCTTCCCGGCCACCATGACGACTTCTACCTACAAGGTGGACGTGTGCCCAACGGCCAAGGTCAAGTGCCAGACCTGCAAAGAGACTATTGGCGAGGCAAGTGGGCCGCGCCTGGGAGGGGGTAGGGGAGCCGCTGGGAGGTGCATCAGGTGCATCAGGTGCAGCAGTCACAGCAGGTCATGCAGGCAATGCAGGTAGAGCACGGATTTAAGCAGCTGGGAGGCTGGCGAGCGGGAGGTTGCGAAAGGTGGGAAAAGAGCCCCCGCCAGCCCGCAGGACCGGGCCCAGGACCCCACCCCCCTATCCAGGCTTTGGGTGCTGCCATGTAGCAACAGACCTGCTTAGTCCTCCTGAGAAGACGCACTTGCAGGGATGCTTGAGCTGCTACTGGGCTGAAAGGTGGCGGGATCGAAACATTGGAGAGCTCACGAAACCATAACGTCCACATCTTAGGCCAATAAAACCAAAATGCTTTCGGCAAAAAGCAATCCATCCATCATGAAATCCGCCTCCCCTCACAACCTTCCCTAGCAACCTGCAGGGTGAGCTGCGGCTGGGCATGGAATCGGCTGGCACGGACGGTCGCAAGAGCACGCGCTGGCGGCACTGGTGAGTGTATAGACACACAAGAGTGCTGTATACTTTTACCCTACAGGCCAGTGGGCTCACCCACCCAACCCTGGCATCTTCCCGCGTTGACCCTCACCCACCCCACCTCGCCCGTGCCGCCTCCAACCTTACGACAACCTCCCACCCCACCTCGCGCACGTGCAACCCACACTCGGTTGGTCACCCAGTGCTACCCCACCATGCCCCCAAACCTTCTACCTGCTCTCATATAGGGGGTGCGCCGGCTCTCACGTGCTGGGCAACATGGCGGCCCCAACAGCGTCTTTCCCTGCATTTCCCCCCCCTGACTCCACCTCACCCGCCCTGCCCTTCACCCAACAACAACCTCGCGCCCCCCACCTCGCCACCCCACATCACCCCACCCACCCTGCCGTTGAATCACTTTCACTCCCAGGGGGTGCGCCGGCTCTCGCGTGCTGGGCAACATTGGCGGCCCCGAGAAGTTGGAGGGGCTGGGAGCGCTGGACAAGGAGGAGCAGGTGGGCAGGCGGGGTTGCTGTGCTGTGCAGTGATGCCGTTTTAACACAGAAACACTACATAGCCGCCTCGAGGGCGTCGCTCGCGTGCGCGCTCGCTACCGGGTCGTGGCCGACGAGGCCGGGCTTGACAAAGCGCGGCGGCGTTGCGTCGACAATACATATTGCACCACCGCTGGGGGCGCTGGGGCCGCTGAACAAGATGGAGCAGGTGGGCACCAGCGCCTGCATTCCGAGAGCCCGCAGGCTCATACCAGATCCCAAATTTGCAACCTGTCTCTGTCAATTTTAGCGGTGTTGCTGCCCAGTGCCACTGTCTCGCGCGTTTTTGCACCACAGCGCCGCGCTGAACAAGGAGGAGCAGGTGGGCAGGCGGGGTTGCTGTGTTGCGGGGCGATGCCGGTTTATAAACAAGACGACAGATTGCACCACCGCTGGTGGGGCTGGGGGCGCTGAACAAGGCGGAGCAGGTGGGCAGGCAGGGTTGCTGTGTTTTGGGGCGATGCCGGTGAATATGCAACACGACGAATGGCACCACCGTTGGTGGGACTGGGGGCGCTGAAGAAGGCGGAGCAGGTGGGCAGGCAGGAGTGCTGTGTTGTGGGGCGGTGCCGGTTGATATACAACACATGACGAATTGCACCGCTGGTGGGGCTGGGGGCGCTGAAGAAGGCGGAGCGGGTCGGCAGGCAGGGTTGCTGTGTTTTGGGGCGATGCCGGTGAATATGCAACATGACGAGTTGCACCACCGCTGGTGGGGCTGGGGCGCTGAAGAAGGCGGAGCAGGTGGTCCGGCGGGGTCGCTGTGTGGTGGGGTGGTGATGTGACGCCGGCTCATGTGATTGCCACACACCATAAGTTGTTCAGCCAGCTGCAGCAGCGGGTGTTGTTTGTTGCAGTGCCGGGGTGCAATGCATCTGGCGAGAGGGGCTTCAAAGCCGTGTGCACCTCCCCTTTCCAACCTGTTCCCCCTTCTTGTCTTTCATCGAACTCGTAACATGCAGGACATGGTGCACAAGGCGTTCTCGGAGAAGCAGGCGGGCAAGAAGAGCGGGGGAGCAGCCAAGGTGGGAGGTGCGGGGCCTTTGGCTGCATGATACGTTGAGAGAGCAGCCGAGCTGTGTGAAAATTTTCACACAAATTTTAAAAGCAGCGTTTGCCAGGCGTTGCCCCAGTGATAGGGGGGCCGGCTGCAGTGGGCTCGACTGCCTTTGCAGGGGGCGTGCTCTTACGATGGTGTGCGGTGGCGCAGAGCGCTCGTACCTTTCTTTTTTTACGGAACATAAAACCTCCAGACTTTCTGTTCCGGAACGACGCATCTGCGGCGCACTTTTGTCTTGCTGCTTCGCTGTTCACAAAAACAATGCATGAGTCTAAAAAAGATGTGAATCAAGCACTGCAGAGCTCTTCCCATTCCTGCCTCTACCGCCGCCTGGTAGCGCCGCTGGAGCCTGCTTGCCTGCCTGCCCGCCTGCAGACCTGCCGCCACCAGCCCCCTTTGCTTCAACATGAGAGTCAAAAACCTGCAGCTGCCTGCCTTCCCCCCCTCCCCCCACCCACGCCCACTCCCTTCTTGTGTAACTGCTGAGCCCGTCGTGCAGTCTGGTGGCGCTGCCAAGAAGTCGGGCACCAAGCAGCCGGCCAAGAAGAAGGCGAAGAAGGTGGAGGAGGAGGAGGAGGAGGAGGACAGCGAGGAGGAGGAGGAGGAGGTGCCAGGTGCGGGGCTGCGCACGGCTGCTAACCCATGACTTTGTGACCACAAAGTGTGGCATGAAGGCTGCAAGGGGGCAAGGTTGCGTGGGTGCAAGGCGTCAAGGCTTCTAGATTGTGTTCAGAAGGCTGCAAGGCTTTGAAGCTGCGTGGGTGGCTGGGTAGTCCGGGAGCTGCCGGTGCTTGTTCCGTCGCCACCCTGCCCGCAGCTCAGGGCCGGCGCTGTGAGAAGCAGGGCGGTCACAACCGTGCCGCGCATTCATTGCTTGTTACATTTAATGTCCACGGGGAGCCAAGGCCATTGGTTGCATGATACAGGAGATTTGTTGGGGTGACCGGAGCAAGCAGGTGCAGGTCGGGCCGTGCCAGCTGTTCTTCATCTAAAGCCCCCATTCTTCGGTTTATTGAACCATGTGCGTTTATCAGGAGGCTCTGGCTGGGGGTTGCCCATCAGCGGTCGGCGTCAAGCGTATGCTTGCGTGGCCGGCGGCACAGCACCTGGCATTGCGGCGCAGTGGTTGCGACGGCTTCTCGCCCTGCCACTGACCTGCCCCTTTGCACAAACTTGCCTCTCTGTCACTCAGCCCCTCCACCTGCCCCCTCCCCGTGTATTGTCTGTATGTGCAGTGGCTGAGGAGGAGGGAGAAGAGGAGGCGCCTGCGGCTGCTGACGAGGGTGCGTCCTGCTCTTGCCAGAGGCACACACTGGTTTTGTGGGTGACGGAGGAACCCTGAGAACAGCTGTGACACCAAGCCCCAGCGCCAAACACCCCCGGCACCTGCTGTGCTGTGCTCTGCTGTGATGTGATGCCAGATTTGAGAGGTGATCCCCAAGTGCCTGCTTTGTGCTGTGCTGCCGTACCACCCTGCTCTGCGCTGCCCTCCTGGTGCCTCGTGCTTGGCTGGCCGTACTTGCAGAAGCCGGGGCGCCCGCCCGGCTCCCACCCAACCCTCACATCTTACTTTCCAGCACCGTGCACCCACGTGCCATGCGATGCCCTGCCTTGTCCTCGACCTTGCTCCCTTGCAGAGGAGGAGGAGGAGGAGGAGGAGGAGGAAGAGGAGGAGGAGGCACCCAAGCCGGCTGCAAAGCGCAAGGGAAAGAAGTGAAGGGAGGGTCTGCTGTGTGTGTGCCCGAGGGGCCCAAGTACCTCCTGCCATAGCAGCCGGCTGGTGGCTCCTAGCGGGCTCGGCTTGATGGCGTGGCGGCAGGAGGGCTGACCTGCCCGCCAGCGGCAGGCTGCCAAAGTGAGGGCCAACCGCAGGTGCAAGGGCAGGCGCGTGCGAGGTCCTCTCAAAGCAGCCGCTTGGCCCAGGCTGAACCAGGCGCGGCGGCTGGGCGGCCGGTCAGCCAAGTTAGATGGACAAGGAAAGAGCGCTGCTCTGGCAGCGGTGCGTCGGGTTTGTGTTGCCACCACCAACCAGCTAGAATCAGTCTCTGTGTAAAGCCTGCACATTCCCAGCACCTCAGAACGGCCAGGTTGCACTTGTTGGACGGGGCGTGCTGATTTGCGGCACACAAAACCGTGTGCATGTGCAAGTGTGGGCTGCGGGTGGCAGAGTGTGCAGGGTGTGGCAGGGAGGCGCCCTGGGAGGCCCAAACCGACCTTCATGACGCCTCCCAACCGCTGCGGGTGGCGTCTGGACAGGGGGGCTGGGTGGGTGAGTGGGGCCAGGCAGCTGACGTGAGTGCATGCCGATAGGACATGCAGGGCTGCGAAGGCGCTATCCAGGCTGCCGCGGATGGGGCGTAAGGCAGGGCCCCCCTGTGAGACTGGTCCATGGGCTCCCCTTGGGTTGCTTGTCACGTACGCATGCGTACTGCCGCCAAACCTGGCGGGCGGGTGCTGGGCGGGCCGGCCATTCAGCGAGGTGCCATGGAGAGGGACTTCTGTCAGGGTTGAAGGCAGCTGCAGGAGACATGTGGACCGTTGCAGCCTTCTGCTGGGCTTGCAGCTTAGGCAAGTATCACGCTGGGAAGCTGGTGCGACAAAGGGGCGGCCCGGCCACCGCCGCCCCGTTTCAACAGGCCACCGACCATTTCTGATCCAGGTCCCTAACTGTGAACCAGCAGCGGGATTGAGGGCCAGAGATTTCAGCTCAATGCCGGCAGGGTTACACCACAGAGATTCAGAGTGTCCCAGGCAAGGGCAACCGCGTGTGCTTAGGTGATGCCAGCGCCTCCTTGCGCCGGCGCTGCACCTGAAGTGAAGTTAGCAGTGCACAACGCGTCCCCTTCCCAAACCATCAGCTGCAGTGGTTTGACTGGCCAGTGCGGAATAGCGGAGCGAGGGGCGCGAAACGGGCGTCGGTGTGCGATCGTAATGGACCATGTAAAAAAGTAAAGCGAGGGCATATCGGCGTCTTACCAAAACTGGCCCGGTGGTGGCACCATGTGGTTTGACAAGTATGGGCGCTCAGGCAGGGACTGAATCCTGGGAACAGGCCAGTGGGACCCCAGGGCGGTGCAGGCGGTGAAGAAGCTCCGCGCCGACGAGGAGGCCCAGAACGATGCGACACAGCAGGAAGTAGCGTCCACTGACAAGAAACGCCGCAGACGCTTTCAAGGCGGTGGCTGCCAAGTGCTGGGCTGCGGCCAAGTGCTGCAGCTTGCTTATCACAAGGTGCGGGCCTAGTTATGGCCGGCACAGGGCATTGCAGAACAGAGCGTGCACCCGGCGGGTCCCCCGCGGCTCAGGGACCCTAAGCTCCAGGCTGGCCCGCCCGCCCACGGTGCGCCGCCCTTTGGCGGGCCCCATCCTTCCTCATTTTGCACCTCGGCCTGCCTGCCCCCAAACACTGACCACGTGCAGAAATATCATGTGTGCCGGGAACACTTCACCGCGCCATGCATCTCCATTGATGGGTCCAACATGCGGTTCTGTCAAAAGGTGGGTCGCTGCGGGTGGCGTGTGGCGTGGGTGCCGTGCTATGCAAAAGCCTTCTCTCTTCCCTCATGCTCACAATCCCTTGCCCAGACGTGCTGCCCTGACCCCACCCTGCTGCCCTCACCTCTGCCCTGTATCCCCTGGCCTGCCATACATGTGTGCATGCCGTGCCACGCCCAAAGCCTTTCTGGCCACACGCGCGCGCCGGCAGGCCCGCTCCTGCCCACGCACCCACCCCGCACCCAATGCCACGCACACTGCCCTGCTGCCACCCTGCAGTGTGGGCGCTTCCAGGCGCTGACCGCCTTTGATGCCGAGAAGCGCACCTGCCGGGTAGCCCTGGAGACGCACAACGCGCGGCGGCGCAAGCGCGCGCCCCGTACCGGCACCGCTAGCGGCGGCGCCA
>JTEE01000254.1:149675-173032 GCA_002896455.3 Chlorella sp. ArM0029B
GGGAGGCGAGGGGGGGGGGCTAGGATGTGTCAGCAGGCCGAAAGGGGTGGGAGGCGGAAACACGTGAGTGGGGGGTGGCCGCGACCTGGGTTAGTCAGTGTGGGGTACAACAACGATGGCACGGGCCCCCTCTTCCCCCAGTGCCCCTCGACCTCTCCCTACTGCTGCGCTTCAATAGGATCAACTGCATACAAGGCACTCAGACTCAGCACATGCCCCACCAAGAGCGTCACGACACCACGCAGCTCAAACATCCTGCTCTGCTCCGCCCCGCTGGCCTACAGACCTGCAAAGCGGTACACCCTGCAAAGAGGTACACGCTGCAAAGCAGTACACCCACCCCTGGCATCACTTGTCGCCCCGCCACCTCATGCTGCCTGCCGATCCTCGGTTCAGTTGTAACCCTCCTCCTCCCCCCAACATACCGCTCCTTGCATGCAAAGCGCTTGCCCCGGCGGCCCTTGTCACCCGCGCCACACCCTGCTGCCCGCTGATCATTAATTGTTGCCCCTGCCTCCTCCTCCCCACCAGACCCGTCCTTGCCTGCAAAGCGCCAGCCCTGGCATCCCTCGTCACCCCTTGCTGCCTGCTTGTCATCAATTCAGTTGCGCCCCCCTCCTCCTCCTCCTCCCCACCAGACCCGTGCTTGCCTGCAAAGCGGTACACTTTGTCCCGCATCATCCCGCGGCAGCCCACCGCCAGCTGCAGCAGCCTGGTGGCCAGTACCAGCTCCCGGTCATCCTTGGGCAGCTGCTCCGCCTCGGTGGCAGCTTCCAGCCGTCGCAGAACCTGGGCAGGACGAGGGAATGGGTAGCACATGTTGAGAGCTTGACACACGCAAAAAAAAACAGGTGGCATGAACCCTGGCGGCCCAGGCACACCTGCACAGAGGCCGCCAGGTGGGTGGACGGGAAAGGGGCACACATAGCTGGTTTTGCTATGGCAAACTGCACCCCGTGGCGGCGCTGGCATTGCCCCACAAAGAGGTGCCACCACCTGGGTGCACCTCCTGCCCGCCCCCTCACGTCGTGGGTGGGCGGATGGATGCTGGAAAGCGGAGGATCCCGCAGTACCACACACCCCGTCCCCGCCCCCTCACGTGGTGTGTGGGCCGGTGCAAAGCGGAAGACCCTAGCAGTACCACAAACCCGGCGCGGCCCCGCCCGCCCCGCCCCCTCACGTGGTGTATGAGCAGGTGGAAGGTGGAGGGATCCCGCAGTACCATGCCCATGTCACCCAGCTCCCTCTGCGGCTCCTCCCCGTGAGTCCCCGCCCCCGGCGCCCCTGCTGACTCAGCGTCGTCGTCAATGCCGCCTGCAGGGACCAGCTAGCAAGTTCAACATCAGTGGCTTTCTTACAACAGATTTGTCGACAGCTCATGAATCAGCGGCGTCGTCAATGCCGCCTTTAGGACACACTGAACAATCCAACAAGTGGCATTGCCACTATTGACTGGTAAACGGCTGAAGAGTGGGCGCCCCTGTCGATGCCGCATGCTGGGGGAAGGCGAGGAGGCGGCGAGGAGGCTGCCAAGGGCGCCGGCGCTAGGCGAGCGAGCGTGTGGAGGTGGGCAGGAGGCACCGGATGATGTCATCGGCAATAACCAGGCCAGCCGGCTGCAACACCCAAGCACACCCTCCCCCTCACCCAGCCATTACCCCCTCACCGTCCCCACACCCCCTCACCCAGCCGTGATTCCTGCTCTCCCACGCACAGCACACGCGAGGCATCCAGTGCCCACCCCGCCAATCCCACAACACACCGTCACCTCAAGCCCACCCCACCCCACCCCACCCCACCCAGCGACCACAGCACACACTTCGTGATGCGACGCGTATCGTGATGCGCGTCCCGCCGTGGTGGCTGGCCCGGTGGGTGGCTGCGTGGTGCCGCGCCTCGGCTGCCTCATACGGCTGGAAGATGCCGGACAGCTCACGCAGCCGACGCTGGTCCAGCTTGCGGTCCTGCCAAGGTTCGGTCGAGTGATGTTGGTTAGCAACGATGGCAGGGTAGCAGTAGAAAGAATTGAACAGAATTGTAACATAGAAGAATTGTAGAATGGGTTGAATATACGATGCGAAGAGGGAATATGTTGCCATCAGAGCCTGCGCTTGCTTGCTTCTCAGGTGCCCTCCAGTCCTGGCAATAACAAGGGCCCTGACTGCCCTCCCTCACACTTCAAAAAAACAACACACACATGCAGCGTCCAAATCAGGCTGCAGTCCCCCTCCTGCCGGCCTGCTCAGACTTCCCTGTGGGCCGCGGCGCAACCACCTGCGCCTGCCACTCAAGGGCCTGCCCCCGTGTGTGTGTGTGTGGCGGGAATCCAGCGTGCCCGCACGCAGGATGCCCTACGAGTCTGATGTAATATTGCTAACCCGCACCCCAAGCCAGCATAAGGATTTCCGTTTGGGTTCTAAACCCTAGCCCCATACCCGGGCCACACCTTGAGGCAGGCGTCCAGCGTCCATGCCAGCTTGTGGCAGCTCTCCTTGGTGCACAGCTCCGTCTCCCCCAGGTCGTGCAGAGCCATGAGCAGCTGCAGGGTGGGGGGCAGGGGCAGCAGGGTGGGAAGCAGGGAGAGCAAGGGGCCACGAGCAGCTGCAGGGTGGGGGGCAGGGGCAGCAAAGTGGGAAGCCAGCAAAGTTGGAAGCAGGGAGAGCAAGGGGCCATGAGCAGCTGCAGGGTCAGGTGCGGTGTGGTGCAGAGCAGGGCAGGGCAGGGCAGAGCAGAGCAGGGCAGGGCAGGGCAGAGCAGAGCAGGGCAGAATGGGTAGGAGAGACACGCCATGCACCGCCATAAGCAGCTGCCGCGTGGGAGGCAGGACAGGAAGGGTCCATGCGTAGATGCCAGCCTGCCAACGAAATCATGAGAGGTCGACCTGGCTGCGCAGCGCCGCCTCAGTCATGCTGCTAACCGCACCCGCCATGAACACAGCAAAAAATCTGCCACATGCCGACCTGGCTGCGCAGCGCACACAGCGCTGCCTCCGTCATGCCCACATACAGGGACTCGGAATCTCTGTAGCGCAGGGTGCACAGCTCGACGATGCCCTGTGAGGGAGGGAGTTGGGGTTTAGGGTTTAGGGTTTAGGGAGGGAGCTCGATTGCCTTCCTGTTGGGATGGGCATGCCAGGTTGACATGTGGGACAAGCGTTAGCCTAGTGCCTACATCCGGCCCCGTGAACTTGGAATGTAACAAACAACAAACAATGAGCACCTCCTTTAGGTTATCTCATTTGCACCTCCTTCATGTCACCTCCTTCAAACCTTCACAACGGAATGAGCCCTCCCAAACCAGCGGCCCACCTTGTAGATCTGCCTGCTCTTGCCCACCATCTTGGTAAGCCGCTGCAGCGCCGAGCTGCCGCTGCGCAGCATCTTGCGCCCCGGCTGGGCAACCTTGGGCAGGGGGCGGCCTCCGGGGGCTGCAACCAATGGCAGGCGCAAGCAGGGGCAGGTTGGGGAGCAGTGGGGTGGTGTAAGACGAGCAGGGTGCAAGGCTCAAGGGGTGCAATAGCGGGCGGGGCGGAGAAGGTGCCATTATGTACCTCGCACCCAAGATTGTTACTAAGCCTGCAAGGTGCCGCACACAGGCGTACAGCCTCAAAGCGCTCGACAGCAACACAGCGCAGCGCAGCGCAGCACGGCACAGCGCACACGCCGCGTGCAGCAGCTCCGGTGGCAAGCTCTCATCCCTGCCCAGCCCAGCCAGCTCAGCACAAGCCTGTCCCAGCACAGTACGGCGCAGTGCACTACAGAGCAAATTCCAGGCCAGCACAGCGCAGCACAGCATGAGCACAGCGCACCCGCTGCCTGCAGCAGCTCCTGTGGCAGGCTCTCATCCATGTCCAGCCCCCGCATGGCCGTTGCCATCTCAAATGTGTAGCCCACAACAAGGGGCAGGGCATGCGCCTGCAGCAGCTTCTTGTCCAGCTCCCACACCTGCGTCCAGCACAAAGCGTGGAAGAACTGCAATTTAGTAAGGATATAGACGCCTTGCCGACGAGCAGGAGCAGGCAGGGTCGAGCGTCTGCAGCAGCGCGTTTTGAGCTCCCAGAACTGCGTTGCATGAGAAGCGTGGATTCAAAGAAGATAGGGGATGCATGCAGGGACGTGTGGGAGGCGACCAGGGCAGGGCGTGCGTCTGCAGCAGCATCGTTTTTAAATCCAGCTCCCACATCCTGCGCCCAACACAGAACACGGATTTTCTCAGTGAAGGACTAGTGCCTGGCCGGCAACAACGGGCGGAAGCGTGCGTTGCAGCACTGGGAAATGCACGATTGAAGGAATGAATGATTGGGGCGTGCGCCTGCAGCAGCTTCTTGTCCAGCTTCCACACCTGCGCCCAGCACAGGGCACGAATTTTTAAACAACCATACAGTGAAGTACCAGGCGCCTGGCCGGCAACAAGGGGCGGGAGCGTGCGTTGCAGCGCTGTGAAGTGATTGAATGAATGCATAGGGCGTGCGCCTGCAGCCGCTTCTTGCCCCGCGCGCTCCCACACCTGCGGTGGAGAGGAAGGAGAGCCAGCCAGACAGACAGACAGACAGACAACTGGTGGGAAGGGAGCTCTCTCGGTGACCCGCAGCTTTGGGAGGCAGGCGGGCGGCAAGGCAGGCGCTTGGCCCACCCCTGATAACTGACCAGCTAAACACAGCACAGCACAGCACAGCACAGCACAGCACAGCAAACCACAGCAACACACCCCAACACACACACAACAACGGCACCCTGCCACCCACCTGCCGCTGCACCCCCACAGGCAGGTCCCAGAACAGCTCCTTATCCGTGGCCAGCTGCTTCAGGAAGGAGGCGGGGACGGGCTGCAGGTGGGAGAGGACCGCCAGCGGTACCGCCCGCAGGTCGGCGATGCCGATGTAGGGGAAGGAGGCCTGCAGGGGCAAGGGTTTGGGGGGGCAGGAGTTTAGGGTTCAGGGTTTAGGGTTAGGGTTCAGGGTATGCAGGTCGGCGATGCCAATGCAGGTACAGGAGGCCTGCAGGGGCACGGGTTCAGGGTATGCAGGTCGACGAAGCCGATGTGGGGGCCAGAGGCCTGCAAAGACAGATGGGGAGAGGCCGAGGGTAGTGCTAGCAGTGGATGGTGCTGGGGGGTGCGGCAGGTGGGCAGACCATTGCGCCAGTGGCACACGTGCAAGTTTGGCGCATGGGACGGGGGCATGCACCAGAGGGGTGAGGCAACAGCGGCAAGTGGGGGGGGGGGGCTGACACCCTCTGACCCAGGAACCAAGTAACTAGCCAACTAACTAAACACTGTTCGACTGCCAGGCCTGGCGTGTGCCCATCCCTAGCATCTGCAGCAGGCTGACCCAGGATTCTACAAACGAACAAACTAAAAACTTGCGACTGCAAGGCCTGGCGTGCACCCACCTCTAGCAGCTGCAGCAGGCTGACCCAGGAAATCACAAACGAACTAACTAAGAACTTGCGACTGCAAGGCCTGGGCCCACCTCTAGCAGCTGCAGCAGGCGGTCAGGCTGCATGCCGTCAATGTGTGACAGCAGCTCCCGGATCGCCCCCTGCAGCACATGCCGGTGCGACTCCGCCCTGCATTGCACGCGGGAGGCAGGGGTGGCAGCACAAGCGGGGGTCAGCGGCCAGGGGGGAGGGGCCGGCAGCGGTGGGGCAGCGGTGGTGTAGCACGACTTGCGCGCAGGCGGGGGTCAGGGAGGCAGCGGTGGGGAGGCAGCAGTGGGGCATACCGAGGGAGGCAGCGGTGGGGCGTACTGCGGCAGTGGAAGAGGCAGTGCAGGTGGGCATTTGCGGACCGGCCTGGTGTGGTGTGGTGAAGTTGGGTGTGTGGCATGGTGGGGGCCACACCTTAGGCAAGCAGAGGAGCGCAGGGTGTGGATGGGGCACGCACTCTCAGGCGCTGATGGTGCCCTCCCAACTTCCCACCCTCCCAGCTTCCCCACCGCCCTGCCGCCCCAACTGCACCTCACAGCACCAATCACCTGGTGAGGCCCAAACTGGTGTGTATCAGCAGCCAGGTGCCCCCCCAGCTTCTCACCCCTTTGGCTTCCCCACCGCCCTGCCTTCTAAACCTGCTCGCCGGCCCCGCCCGATCACCTGGTCAGGCCCAACTAGTGAGTCCAGCAGCCGGGTGCCCTCCCAGCTTCCCCACCACCCCGCCCTCCCAACTTCACACCACCTCACAGCAGCAGTCACCTGTTGAGGCCCAACTAGTGAGTCCAGCAGCCGGGTGCCCTCCCAGCTTCCCCACCGCCCCGCCCTCCCAACTTCACACCACCTCACAGCACTGATCACCTGGTGAGGCCCAGCTGGTCCAGCAGGCCTATCAGCGGGCGGCAGCGGGGGTCCTGCAGGGCAGCAGGGCAGCAGGTGCTCAGCAGGCAGGCAGGCAGGCAGGTGCTCAGCAGGCAGGCAGGCCTATCAGCGGGCGGCAGCGGGGGTCCTGCAGGGCAGCAGGGCAGTAGGTGCTCAGCAGGCAGGCAGGCAGGCCAGGAGGCAGGCACAGTAATACAGGCAGGCAGGCAGGCAGGGCAGCAGGGGAGCAGGTGCTCAGCAGGCAGGCAGCCCGGCAGGCAGGCAGTTTGTGTGCAGGGACAGGGGGAATGCTCCGCCTTGTCGGGAGAGCAGGCCAGAGCGCTCTATCAGGTCGCCTTGCACTATGCAGGCAGCGTGGTTCAGACGACAACAAGCCAACAAGTGAGCCGTGGAGTGGGTGTGCGACAGCTGGGGCAGGCAACGCAGGTGGTGGGGCCCACACGCGGTGGCGCCAGCAGAACTACATCCAACCAGCCACCCTGTCTCATTCCCATTCATCTGCAGCCGCTACAGCTGCGGCCCTCCCTCTCACACCTTAAAAAGGAGAAGGACATGTCGGCAGCGGGCAAAAAGAAGGTGCAGCAGCAGCCACCTTTTCCGGGCTTATAGTCTGCCTATCCGCAAAGCAACTCGCGACACAGACTAGCTAGAGGCTGGCCAGAGGCTGGCTAGAGGAGGAGCAGAAGCCGGCGGAACTGATGCACCACATGCAACCAGCCAGGCTGGCGGACCGTACTGCCCTACATAACTCTAGCCCAATAAGTTATCCTCCCGACTACGGTTGAGCCCAGGTTAGGCCATGACCTTTGAGGCGAATCACTTTGTCCTCTTTGGCTTGTAAGCATTATGGCCGCCCACACACCGACCTGCAGAGCGCTTTGGGCTTGGATGTCTTGGATCGCTGACAGGGGGTCCATAGTGGTCAGGGTGCTCTGCACATACTCTTGGCCCACGTTGCCAACCAGCACCGGAGGCGCCGGCGCCCCGCTGTCAGCGCCCTGCATGCCCGACGCGCCGCCTCCCGGCGCCGCGCCGCTGAGCGCCTGAGACGCCATACCTGGCCTGGCAGCTGGCTGGCCTGCCGCCCTGCTGCGGCTCTGAGGAGATGCAGGTATGTGACCAAGCGGCTGTGCCACTCGTGGTCGAGAGGCGGGGGCTCACTGGCCGGCGGCGGTGCTGCCGTGCGCGCTTGAGTACGCGCTGGGGGCGCCGGCCCCGCCTGCTGCTGCTGCTGCTGCTGCCTGCCCGGATTCAGCTGCCTGCGCTCGAAGGCGCTTGACAACCGCTGCCAATGCCTGTAGCGCAGCAGGGGAGGAGGGGCACGTTAGCATGCAGGCGCCCAGGCAGGCAGGTAGGCAGGCAGCACCCAGGTGTCATGCCTGGATCTGCAAGCACCCATCAGTTGGGCTGCTGACGTGGGCGCTGGGCTGCGGGGGCAGCGCACAAGTGGGCCCTGCGTCCGCATTCGGCTTGCGGCCAGCGGGCGGCGGTTGGCAGCACGCCGCGTGCGGCAGGCGTGCAGCGCCCACCTCTGGGTTCACCCCGTTCTCGATCAATGCCACGCAGATGCTGAGCGTCTCCTTGTCCAGCCCGCAGTCTAGCAGCTTGCTGATCTCAAAAGCACAGTCCAGAGCGGCCGCCATTCCCGTGCCCCGCTTGTGCCGCCGCCGCCGGTTGCAGCAGACCCCGCAGCTGCACAGCTCTGACGGTCGTTAGGTGTTCCCTGGCCCCCGAGAGTGCCTCTGTCTTAATAAGGTGACTTCTGCGCGTCGGCGTTCGCTGTTTAGCAGGGGCGAAGGGAGCGCAGGCGGCAGAGTGCCTGTGTCGGTAGGAGCGGCACGAGCGGTGTAAAAGTGTCGAGCGATGCTACAGCAAAGCAGACCCCGATAAAAGACAAGCAGCTCACGGGCCTGGTCACCGGGCGAGCGAGCCAGAGTTTCTAGACCTTTGCAAGAGTTGAGGCGGTCTTCAGTTTTAAAACCTTTTGGTTGCCCGACACTCGTGATGAGTCTCATCGGCAGGAGTTGAACACACGACCCTGCTGTGCATGCTGCCGCTAGCCTTGATGCTGATGTCAACACAGTTGCTCTCGTTGTAGATCATTCCAGAGCCATTCGCCATGCCTTAGCAATGGTGTGTGGTCATGGGAAGGCCAGGATTGCCAAGTTGGGAGTAATCAGCGCACCTGGGAACAGGAGGCGCAGCGGTGGGTGCAAAACGGAACAGAAACACAACGGCAAGCGGTACAGCGTGGAGTATAGGAAAGGGGAACAGTGCATCAGTTATGTCATTGTGCATTGGCGGCAAAGTACGGGATGTATGCAATCAGAGGGCACACGTGGGAGTGAAGAATATAATTTACTGCCTTAGGCGGGGCGGTGGCTAGGAACCGAGGTTGGCACAGGCCGCTGACAGGGCCGACAGGAAAGCAGCGGTGCTGGGTGCAGCCACAGCGGGCACCGTCCCAGCCGGCGGCTGTAGCGCAGCTGCAAGCACTGGAAGGGGGGACATTGATGCCGACGCTGACGGCGGCACCAGGACAGAAGGGACGGCGGCTGCGCCCGCACTGGCGGCAGCAGCGGCTCCCGCAAGCTGCTGCAGCTGCTTCAGCACAGTGTCAAAGTATTGGGCACTGGGAGGGGCGCTGGCTTCATTTGGCGGCTGCTGCTGGGCGCCCTCTCCGGTGGGGGCAGCAGCAAAGGGCGAGGGGTGCGAATCCAGCATGCTGGCTGAATGGCTCTGGCTGCCTGTGGTGCCGCTTGCGGGAGGCGCGTCCTGCTTGGGGCCGTAGGCTGGCAGCGGGGCGGCACCCAGGCCGGGAGGCGCGTCCTGCTTGGGGCCGTAGGCTGGCAGCGGGGCGGCACCCAGGCCGGGAGGCGCGTCCTGCTTGGGGCCGTAGGCTGGCAGCGGGGCGGCACCCAGGCCGCTCTGCTGCTGCTGCCGAGTTGGCTGCTGCTGCTGCTGAGATGGCGGCTGCTGCTGCTGAGCTGGTTGCTGCTGCTGTGCCTGCTCCTGCGGTCCCTGCTGCTGCACCTGCTGCTGTGCCTGCTGCTCCTGTGCCACCCGCAGCAGTGGCGGCAACGGGTGCCGCTGCTGCATCGCGCCCGGGCCGCTCTGCTGCTGCATCCCGCCCGGGCTGCTCTGCTGCGCCTGCTGCGCCTGCTGCTGCTGCTGCGACGGCAGCGGCTGTTGCTGCCCCTGCTGCTGCTGCTGCGTGGGCTGCTGGCATTGCGCCAGCAACTGTGTCAGCAGCGGTGCCTGGCTGGCTGGCACCGCCTGAGGTCGGAACGGGGATGGCGCCCCCGCCTGCCTCTGGGCCTGCTGCAGCACCTGACTCAGGCCTGCCAAGCCGAGCTGCCCCTCGCTCCCGCCCTGACTGCTGCCCAGCAGGCCCAGCGGCAGCAGCTGTGCCAGCCCCTGCAGCCGGCAGAGCGGGCGCAAGGTTAAGTTGAGGCACGCGATGGTCGGGGAACGAGTGCAGAGAGCGGAGCGGGGCTGTGCAGCTCTGCTGCGCCTGCCAAGCGCCTGCCCTGCCCTGCCCTGCCTGCTCTGCAGCAAGGGGGGTCACACTGCCCCATGCACAGGCGCTCGCATACCCGCACACAAGGCCTTGCCCTCACTCACACACACGCGCAAGCAGTCCCACAGTCACAGCGTCCAACACACACACGCGCAAGCCGTCCCACAGTCACAGCGTCCAACACACACACGCACACACGGCTTGGGCCCTGCCCTGCCCGATCCTTCCCCCAGTCACTCAGTCACAGCGTCCCCCCCACACATGCACCCGCAGTCGCACAGTCGCACAGTCACACACGCGCACACCTGGAGAGAGGAAAGCGACGCTATGCTGGCGCTGAGATCACCAAACACCTGGAGCGGCAGCGGGGGGGCAGGGGCAGGCAGCGTGCCGGGCACCCCCTGGTCTATGCCTGCAGCAGGGGATGAGGTGGGGTCAGGAGGAGGACAGGCAGGGGGAGGGGGAAGAGTTGTCTTCAATCTCTTCTTCTAGAAAGAACAACCTTCTAGAAGAAGGAAAAACCCACAATTCGATTAGATACCCTCAGGGCCAGGGGAGGCCAGGTGGGGTGCATGAGGTGGGAGGGCGCAGGCACAACACCGGGACCAGGCTGGCGGGAAGCAAAGCTGCGTCGGCAGGTCGCCAGCTGGCGGCTGGGATGGGCGCACGGTTTTGTGGCAGCAGGCACAGCACGGCAAAGAAGTGGCAGGCGCCAGGCGGGGTGCCAGCTGCCAGCTGTGTACAAGTCTTGTGCAGGCAAGAGCAATCCCAGAGCATAAAGAAGGGGGATGGTGCCCGGCAGGGTGGGCGTACCGGAAGGCAGGCTGGCATAGCCTAAACACCCCCTTCCAGGTCTCTTGGAGGCCAATGAAGCAGGGCGATTGTAACACACATAGAGCAGGCTCACCGTTGGTCACGCAGGATGGCACGCCCACAGCCGCCTTGGGCCTGATCACCTGCACCTGCTGCTGCGCCTGCACCGCCTGTTGCACCTGCTGCTCTGCCTGTACTGCCTGCTGCACCTGCTGCTGCGCCTGCACGGCCTGCTGCACCTGCTGCCGTGCTTGCGCTGCCTTCGCCTGCTGCTGCGCCTGCTCCGCCTGCTGCGTCTGCTGCTGCGCCTGCATGGCCTGCTGCACCTCCTGCCATGCTTGTGCTGCCTGCTGCGCCTGCTGCTGCGCCTGCGCTGCTTGCTGCGCCCGTTGCCCCTGCTGCTGCCCCTGCTGCTGCCCCAGCGCCTGCGCCTCCGCTGCCTGCTGCTGGCCCACCACAAACGGCGGCTGACGGGGCGGCAGCGTGATGGACAGGGAAGCTGCGCCCCCAAGCTCGCAGGGGCCCCCAACGGTGGACTGCACCCCTGTTGCTGTGTGATCCCCGCCAGAAGGCAGCCACAGCATTGTGTCCCCCGCTGCTGCAGAGGAGAGATCCAGCATCTGCTGCACCTGCTGCTGCTGCGACAGGCCAACCGCAGGCGGCGGCTGACGAGGCGGCAGCGTGATGGACAGGGAAGCTGCCCCACCAAGCTCCGAAGGGCCGCCGGTTGTGGACAGCACCCCTGTTGCTGTGTGATTCAATCCAGAGGCGGCCAGCCACAGCATTGTGTCCCCCGCTGCTGCAGAAGAGAGGTTCAGCATCTGCTGCTGTGTCAGGGTCTCGTTGCTGCCGGCCGCAGCCAAAAGTGTGGCCAGCAAACCTTCCGGCCGCTGCCCCTCCGTCCGATCGCTGCCCCCGTGGCTGGCGCTGCTGCCGCCCCCGCCGCCGCCAGAGCGCACAGTGGGACTTCCCTCCCCAAGGGCGTGCCGTGGCATGGCCATGAGAAGGGGCAAGTTCTGCTCCTGCTGCTGCTGCTGCTGCTGCTGCTGCTGCTGCTGTGAGGGCTGCTGCTGCTGCTGTGGCTGCTGCGGCGGTGGTGGCGGCTGCGAGTGGTGCTGGTACGTGTGCCCCTGGCCGTCACGCTTCCGCCGCCGCGCATTGTGCATCTCCAGAGCTGCCCGGCACGTCCGCTTGTCATCGTCAAACTCGCTCACCAGCTGGAAGCGCCCACACTGCACGGGAGCATGTGGCGGTCGCAGGCAGTTGTTGGAGTGCGTGGGACAGCAGCGGGAATGGCGGGCGCAAGGTGGCGGGGACGCAGAGGGCGGCGAACTGGGGGGCAGGCAGGCAGGCAGGCACGTGGAGGGGAGCAAGGAAGCTTCAAGCCTGCATCCCTTTCGGCGCTGCCCACCCGCCCAGCAGCAGCTGCTTCAGCGGAGTTCGGGAGGGATGAGGGCGGCAGGTTCCCTGGGGGGGGTGGGTGTGCGTGCGGTGGGAGCACGCACCTTTTGACAGAACCGCTGGTACTGTCCGTCTATGGAGAGGCAGGGGGCCTTGAAGTGAAGTGCGCACACCTGTGTGGGAGAGGGTTAAAGGAGGTGGCAGCAGGAATGAGGGTGAGGTCATAGTTGGGATGCTGGCAAGCTTGCAGACACAGCAGGCAGCAGGTGCGCTTGCGCAGGCTACGGCGCGCGTGGGTGTTGCCAATGGATACTTCTGGCCGCCCCAGCACCGCCGCCCTGCCAGCCTCCCCCTCACGTGGTATTTCTGCAAGCATTGGGAAGCAGTGAGAGTGTGAGATGAGGCAGGGGGCCTTGTGGGTGGCCTGCAGGCGGGCACTGAGCCTCTGTGTGGTCGGAGGTGCGGCAGCGGCAGCGGCAGCGGCCGGGAAGGTGCCGCGAGCACTGGTGACAAACTCACCCGGTGGTAAGGCAGCTGAAGCTCGCCCGCGCAGCCAGGCACTTGGCACTGGTCGCTGGGCAGCCGTGCGCGCTTCCTTGGCAGCGGTCTGTCCATGGCCGCAGGAAGGTGTTTCTCACCACCCACCCCAGTTCCCTCTCCCCAGGCCGCCAAGCCATCCATTTGCCTCAACACAAGCGTGAGCAAGGCACGGAGATGCGCCCTTCGCCTGGAACGCTCGCTTCCCCGGGAACCAGAGGCCGCCAAGCGGAACGCACGTCCTCCGGCAGCGGTCTGGGCGTCCCCACGAACGTTGTGAATAGCGAGGCCACGCACCCAACATTCATGAAAAGGGTTGCGAAGGATTGGAGGGGGCTTGGCACGACATTGCTTCTGGCTGCTGTGACGGCGGGCGGAGGCAGGCAGAGCGCCACTCACAGCCAAGGGAACGCACTTCTACCTTACACTGCAGGCGCCCCTGTACCTTGCAGAGCCACCATAAACAGTGGGTTGGTGGTTTGACTCAGGGGTGGAGAGTTCTGCAGGGTTGCCGGTGCCACCCCCGAAATGCGGGAGAGGCGCCTCGGTATGGTTCCCTCTCCAGACGTCGTAGCTCCATCACCGGCAGCTAACGGAGGCACTTGAGCTGTTGCACGGCATGTGGAAGGGATAGGACGAAGATAGTGTGCACGAGGCCCCTATCAGTGATTACCTATGGCCGCAATATTGTAGCCAAACGGCCGCCGCGACCGGCAGTGCGCCAACCTGGCAGGTGCGCCAACAGCAATGGTTCCACGCAAACTTGTCCGTCGGACATTTAAACACGTGCAAAGTCTCCTTACAGTAGTTTGGGACCGTCGGAGCCGGCGTTGTGTGAAGAAATTTCAGGCTTGCTGCCGTTGGGTTCGTGCGGAGCAGCGTTTTGGGTTTCACAGCGCAACAGGCACCCCGTGCGAACCGTGATCACAATCATTCGTTGCGCCGATGGCCGCTCTGTGTGTGACACGGCCGCGACCGCCAGTCCCCGCCGCCGCCACCGGCGCCGACCGTAGAAGGTTCGGCGGCCGCGGCAGACACTGCGCTCCCACCACCCATGCTGCAGCCCGCACCCTCGAGGTGGGTCGTCAAGCTGCCAGCATCGCCCGGCGCCAGAAAGGGCTTGCAGAGTGGTGGTGAAGCGGCCCAACAGCTCCTGCTGCCGTTGCACCCAAACGGTTGCGCTCAGCCTGCACTCTTGAGGCACCATTGATGCATGCTTCCAACCATTTCTTACGCAACTGCTTTATGGCTCAACTGCTTGTGTGCAGCTCGACTCTGGGGCCATAGCTGTAGCCCCCGGGCAGCGGCGCCCCAAGGGCATCATTCACTTCCTTGGAGGCGCATTTGTGGGAGCGGTGCCGCTGCCTACTGTGAGAGCGTGGGGACGGGCGGCAGGGCGGTGCCAGCGGGGGGGTGTTCCCGGCAGGTCGTGTTGCGGCTGGGCAATCGGGCGGGCTGGCAGCACCCAAACAGGCTGCAGGCAGGGCGATGCAGGCAGGGGGGGGACGCTGGCAGGGGGCCGGGTGACGGGCTGGCGGGCGGGCCGGCAGTATTGCACGGGGGGTCCCAGGCAGCACGCACATCCCGCCTGAATTCCCCACACCCACAAACTACAGATCCATGCCCCTGCCTCACTCACCCCCCGCTCCCTTTGCACAGCTTCCCCCCGCCTGCCTAGGCGCCAGGCCCCTGAACACTGCACACCGGCCGCGGCCCCCCACTTTTCGCACCCAGCACACTCACACCACACTGCCCTTCTTCTCCCTGCCCTGCCCCCTCCCACCGCAGTACTCCCTACTCATAGAGCGCCTGGCAGAGGGAGGCTACACTGTGATAGCCACCCCCTATTCCGTCACTTTCCAGCACCTCGAGTGCGCAGCCACCGTGCACTCGGCCTTTGAAGCAGCTGTGGCCGAGCTCCGGGGCAGCCGCGGCGCTTGGGCAGCTCCTCTGGATGCCCCCCTGCATGGGGTCGGCCACAGTAACGGCTCCCTCCTGCACCTCCTCATCGGCTCCACGCAGCTGCGCCCAGGCGCAGGCAGCAGCGGCGGCGGCGGCGACGGCGGCGGCAGGTTGCAGTCTCGTGCCAGCAATGTGCTGATGTCGTACAACAATTTTCGTGTGACCAAGGCGGTGCCTGTGCCCCTGGACATGTTGACGCCAGCGGTGCAGCAGCTGCGGGGGGAGGGGCGGCTGGCAGCGGGGCTGCAGCAGGCGGTGCAGCAGGCGGCGGCGGCGGCGGCGCAGCTGGCGCCACGGGGGCAGCAGCAGCAGCAGGTGTTGGAGGTGATTCGCAGCCTGCAGGAGTGGGACCCCGCAGTTGTCCAGCTAGGCTCTGTGTTCGACGAGGTGAGGCGGATGTGGTGGGGCTCCAAGGGGGTATGCTTTGCCAGGTTTTGCTGTGTGCGTCTTGCCAGGTGCTACGGTGGGGAGCCACACCCGTGCCTAGCTGCGTGTTGTTGCCAGGTGTTACGGTGGGGTGCCACACCTGGTGCCACACCTAGCCAGCTGTGTTTGATCAGGTCATGCTCCCTGCCGAGCACAGCAACCCCCGACCCTGCACCCCACATCTCCTGAGCACACCCCTACCCACCCTCCCACCCGCCATTGAGCTTGGAGGAATCCTCTTCTTGATACAATGCAAAACAACCCTGGGGGGTCTAACCACTCGACCCTCCCAACCACACCCCAACACACCCAAGCTTTCCTCCCAACCACCGCTTTGACCCTCCCAACCGCAGGTGGGAGACGGCGTCCAAGATTCCTCCGCCTCTCAAGGAGATGCCCCACCACCCCAACACCAGGCGCCGCACACACCACACAATTTGTCCGCCCCCCAAAACCTAATTTCGGGGCACCACGCCTGCACCTGCTCCACCTCCCCGACCCCACAACTCGTGCTCTCCCCCCACCCCAACCTCCAATCGCAGGTGGGGGACGGCTTCCAAGACTTCTCCCCGTCCCCAGAAGAGTCCTGCCAAATCATCGCGGCCTCTTACAGCGTGCCAAACACGCTTCTGGTGCAGTTCCAAAACGACAACACGGATGAGACGCCCGCGGCAGCCGCCATGCTCAGCGGCCCCGCCACGTCTTCAAGCGGAAGCAGCAGCAGCAGCGGGCCCTACGGCGGCAGCGGCGGCGGCGGAGGAGGCATCAGCGGTGGGGCGCAGCGGCGCGCGGAGACGCTGGTGTTGCCGGGCAGCCATGTGACACCCTGTGGGCCCGCTGCTTGGCGGGTGCCGCCGGGCGGTGCGTTTGGGCCGCGTGAGGCGCTGGCCATGGCGGCCCAGGCGGCCCTGTCGGCAGACACAAACCGCCTGGCAGACCGAGTGCTGGCATATCTGGATGCCCGCTCCTGAGCTCTGCTCTTGTCGACAACAGCAGTGTCATTTTGGGAGGGGCTTTGAACTCCTGCGCTGCTGGAACATGCTCTTGAACACCTGTAACGTGCTCTTGGACACCTGCGCTCCTGAGCTCTGCCGGCAGAGCAACACACGATGGCAACACACGATGGCAACACACCACTTCTATGGGGCCCTGCGGACATCTGGGCTGTTGTACATGCTGTACATATTGTACATTGCTACATGCTACATGCTGTTGTACATGCTACATGCTGTTGTACATGCTACATGCTGATGCACCTAGATGTACAACCAAGCTTTTGTGCATGGGATGATGTCACTTGCTTCAAAATACAAGTGCTGCAGTGCTGCCTGTGGCGAGCAAGCCACATGGGTGCACATTCAATTGCGGTGGAGTGCGGGGCTGGCGGCCACCCACCAGGGCGCCGGATGGGGCGCCCTACTGTGGGCGGCACTGTGGGCGCCGCTGACCCATGGCGGGCTGCCGCTGGGAATGCAGCCTTTGATCTGGCATATATAGGTGCGTTGGGTTGCCGGTCACACTGCTGTGTTCATCTTTGACATTAGGAGCTCAAAGCAGAGGAATCACAGCAGAGGAATCACGGGCGTCGGGCATGCCGTCAGGCCTGCGTCAGGGCTGTCCAAAATCACCTCATCCCAAGCGCAAACCGGAGCTTTGTGACCGCAAACCTACTCCGAGTCAATGGGCAATATCGCACCAGCCGTGGAGGGGCGACAGGCGCAACCGCACGGCTGCCTCGCTACCATTGTCACGCTGAAGTCGGCGGCGGTCCCCACGAAGGTGTGAGGGCAGAAGTACCACACATCTCCCGAGGCGATGCGCCGGCACAAAGTCAAGCTGCGGCGACGCGGTCTGCTACCTGTACGGCCTGGCCGCCGCCGCTGCCGCCCCTGCCGCCCCCGACCCCGCGCTCCCTCCGCAGGCACACCAGCAGCATGTCTGCGCCCAGCCTGGCCGCCCAAGCGGGGGCAGAGATGTTAGGCAGCCTGATGACCTGCTGCCTGGCCCTGGGATCAGTGGCCAACGCGCTCCTGCCACGCACCAAAGGGGAGGGCATGGGCCTCCTTCCCATTGCCATCTCCTGTGGGGCTAGGCATCGGCCTGCCCATCGCCTGCTTCTGGAGGGTAAGTGGGCGGAAGCCCATGGAGAGGCGCAGGCCCGACTGCCGGCAGCAGCCCGTGCCGCACATAACAGCTTGGCCACGCCTCCGGGGCACCCCACCCGTTGCACCGCGGCCCCCGCTCTCCTATTCCTCTCTGCCCCCTGCCTCTTGAGATGTCTGCCTCTCCTCTGCAAACAGTACGCTCTTCAACCAGGCAACCTGCCACCCGCCTACACCTGTCATATCCCAGCCCCACATGCATGCAGTACTGCGCAATGCAGGTCAGCGCCCAGTTCCAACCCAGGCATCCGGCCATCTGTCTGCTGCTTCCCGCGCCCCCCATCCGCCCATTTACTCTAACCTTACATGTCGAATGCTGGGCTTTGCAGGTCAGTGCCTACTTCAACCCAGGCATACTGATAGCGGACGCGGTGCGGGGCCGCGTGGCGGGCGGGGCGGGCGCCTTCTTCGCGCTCCTCGGCGCTGAGCTGGCAGGCTGGTTTGTAGGTGTGTGGAACGACCAACTGAGTCTGCGTTACACGTTAAGCCAGCACAATCCTGTGCTGTTCCATCAAGCTGGTTGGGAAATGAGGGGGTCGGGTGGGGGCAAGGGCGGTGGAAGGTGGGGAGGGGCAGGCATGATAGGCATCTGTGTTGACTCTGCCGAAGCACCTTTTCCTTGCTACAAACTCCATTATGATACACTTTCTCATGAGACCGTTGCCGGCTCCCCGCGGACTACAAATGTAATTGATAATTTCATCGATTGAGTGCCACACTGTGACCACCCACCCTCCCACCCCTCCCACTTGCCCACAAGAACAAAAGAACCGCTCCTGCCGCCCCCCTGCAGGCGCTCTCGTGCTCTACGTCTTCTACCTGCCCCACCTGAATGCGGCCGTGGCGCTGCCTGCTGCCGACGAGGTGGACCGGCTGCTCAGGGACCCAGCAGTCCTCAAGCGAGTGCCCTACATTTATGTTGCCGGCCCCCCTGCTCGCCCACCCGCCTGCCCGCCCTGCCTGCCATGCAGTGACGTCGCGCTGAATCAGATGCATCAGATGCATCAGATGCATGCGTCATGGACCTTCGTTGTCCTCCCGCCTGCCTGCTCACCCGCCAGCCTGCCCGCCCGCCCGCCTGCCCGCCATACCTGCCATGCAGGGACGTGGCTCTGATGCATGCGTTACACACTTCCGTTGTCCTCCCGCCTGCCTGCTCACCTTCTCAACCGCCTGCCCGCCCGCCCGCCTGCCCGCCATACCTGCCATGCAGGGACGTGGCTCTGATGCATGCGTTACACACTTCCGTTGTCCTCCCGCCTGTCTGCTCACCTTCTCAACCGCCTGCCCTCCCTGCCTGCTGTGCAGTGGCGTGGTGCTCATGCACGCGTTATTCACTTCCAATTGTCCTCCCGCCTGCCCGCCCTGAATTGGCGCGTATGCATGCATCACTCACTTTCGTTGTCCTCCCGCCTGCCCGCCCTGCCTGCTGTGCAGTGACGTGGCGCTGATGAATGCGTCATACACGTTGGGAGCCCCCGCGGTGTCCACCCAGCAATCCATCTGGCGATTTGCTGCCCAGGATGTGCAGCGGGAGCTGGGCAAGGCATGGCATGCACGCAAGCTGGCAGTTGGGTGGGTGGGCGGGTGCCTGGAGGGCATGCACGAACGCCTGCACCGCCGCTGCCGCGCAACACATGCACACACCCCGGGCCGTCCCTGTAACCGCGCCGGCACCATACTGTGTCCTGCCCCCGCCCTTGGGAAGACCCCTTCAGACCTGAACCTCAAGCCTTCCAAAATCTATATGAATCTGGTCTATTTGTCGGTCTTATGAAAGTCTGAAAAGGGACCAGAGTACGTATCCATGTTTTCATTCAATTTGGGGAGAATGATTCCTTCACCTTGTGCAGAGCCTTTCAGGACCAAAACCTGACCCCCGATAAACCCTGAACCCTGCATCCCTACCTGCCCATGCAGACCTCTTCCGTACGTGCCCTGAAGACATGCAGGAGGCGTGCACCACCGCTGGGTACCTCAGCAGGAGCGGCTCCCAGGCACAGCTGGCGCCACAGGGCGAAGCAGAGGGCTACGCAGCCTTGGCTGGAGGGAAGCAGGCACAGCAGGCACAGCAGGCACAGCAGGCCTGGGGCAGTGAAACAGTTGAGGCAGCTGAGCTGACGCAGCACAGCGGTGCGGGCAGCGGTGGGCACCCTGCAGACTGGGATGTCGCATCGGCGGGGCGGGCGGAAAGTGGGGAGCAGGGCGTGCACCGCCGGCACCAGGCACAGCCCGGCAGCGGCCTTCCCGGCAGCAGCGGCGGCAGCAGCAGCAGCGACGACGGCGGAGCAGCGCCCACGTATGCATAGCGGCTGAGGAGGGAGGGAGGGGCGCTGCGCAGCCGAGGGCACTTGGCGGCCGCGCTGTGCAAGGCGCGGCAGGATGTGCTGCTTTCTGTGTTTGTCACCCGCCCAGCCCTCTGGAGCCCGGCCTTTAATCTGCTGCAGGTGATGCCGTGCTGTGTGAATCAGATGCGGTGTGGGGGCAACTTGCTGGGGGTGGGGTTGTGAGGACGTTTGGGGGCATGTGCATGGTGCGCGGTTGGAGAGACTGTAAGCCCGAAAAAGGAAACATGTGGGGTGTGGTCCAGTCGCGATTGGGCGCTGGAGGTGGCACGTCGTGGCCCCCTTGCACCCCACACACATCCCGCCATGGACGGGGCAAGGACCAGCAGCAGCGGCGTCCTGGCCCACCTCCCCCACCCCTGCCTGGCCCCCTTCCTTTCCGTCTCACACTTTTCTGTCTGTCCTGCCCTGGTCTGGTCTGGTCCGTTCAGGTCTGGTCTGTTGCAACAACCGCGGCGTCCTGCCCCACCTCCCTCACTCCTGCCTGGCCCCCTTCCTCTCCTCTCCTGTCCTGTCCTGGTCCGTTCTCCCCCCGGCTCTGCCTGGCCCCCGCAGGCCGCCTTGTACATCGGTGAGGCAAGGCGTCCCGCATCTGCACATGTCTTCTTGCTATTGCAAGGGCACGGCCTTGTGTCAGCAGGGCGGGGGGTACTGCTGACGCTCAGGTTTGGAGGCGAACCCAGAGACGTGACAATCTGCGCCCTGCATCTTCGGCGCATCTGCGGCACACTCTTGTGCTGCTGCGCCTGCTACCCACATGAGTGAATGGATCAAGGTGCCCTGCTGCTCACTGCTGCCCCGCTTGCTGTTCAATTCTGTTTGTATGCCGCTGCCAGTTCTGCTGCTGATGTGTGTTCGCTCAACAGGGTGTGACCGCTTGTCCTGCAGCAGAGGGCCTCCCCTGCCTGCCCGCCCGCCCTGCCCGCCTGCCCGTCCTGTCCTTGATCAATTCATTGATTCATTGAATGATTGACCGATGGCTTGATTGATTGACCGTCCTTACCGTCCTGCCCTCTCGAGCCCGCAGGCCTGTTGAACACGGCAGCCATCCTGCCCCTTGGAGGCGGTACCGGCCCCGCCATCAACCTCATGCCGCCCGCGAGCTCATGCCCCGCCTCGCCTATACCTGGCAAGGGGTGCTCCGAGTGGCACTATGGATGGATACAGGAGGGGCGGCGGCCGGCGGCCTGGTGGCAGCTATCACGAAACTGCTGCGGTGGTAGCAATTCTGCCTGCCGGCTGCAGGGCGGCACCAGCAAGCTGCCCCAGGCAGTCCGAAACTGCCGGCAAGTTGAGTCCACGCTCGGCACGTTGCATGCTCCTCCCCACACCCTTTTTGAGCGGCAATGTAATGGTTCTATCTTCTGAAGCACGGAAGCACTGAAATGGGAGTGGGAGAGGCAAGCGCTCTCCCCCGCAAAAGGCAAAGCACTGATGTCAACAGCAAGCGCCAGGGCAGTGCGTTAGATTGAATGCCGTTGCTGAAAAAGCTCCCTTGCGCACCGATTTGCGCATGACATGTCGACAAGGCCAGTGTATGTCGCTGGAAGTTTGAGTAGTCAGCTGCACCTTGCCGACACAAGCGCGGTAGCTGGCCTAGTGTGGCAGCACCGACGGGAGGGCAGCGGCAGCGGTGGCACCACCCTGGAGCACTCTGTCAGTGCCCCAGCTGGCAGGCAGTGTTTGCGATGTACATCCATGCGCAGTGCTTGTGATCCGGCATGTACCTGCCTACCCCGTGTCCTAATCAGCATGCGATCCTGGGAGGGTGCCACCTGGCCGCGCCTTGGACGCTACTTGAGCCCCCGGCGCCACAATCCTTTCGCTCTCCCGCGACTCCTCATCCTCCCACTCTTTCACAGCCACCTGGCATCATGAGCGAGGGTCATCAGGGCCAGTTCCAGGGCAAGACCAGCGAAATCGACAAGGTAAGCCGTTCCCCACCCCTGTGTGTTGGGCCGCCGCGGGCGCCACACAGGATGCTTATTTCGTGGCCGTGCGCCCGGCTGGCGGCGTTTTGCGGCAGACCCCGCGGATTTACTGGTGGTAAGCGTGTGTTTTGTGGTGGGAACGCCCGCCGCGCCCCGGCGCACGCAGGCGGCGCGCCCCCCGTCCGAGGTTCCGGCACCGCCCGAGCTGTGAGCTCATTTCATCCCCTGCCTCGCCCCTCCCCTGCAGCGCCATGGAGACCCCGAGCAGGGTGAGTGGGGCAGCGGCAGCTAGGCAGGCCGCCCCTCGTGCCAGCCAGCGGTTGCTGGCTCCAGCCAGCTTCCGCCCAGCTTCTTCCCGCGCATGTGCCCCCCTTCTTCTGTGCCTTTTTTTTTTTTTTTTTTTTGNTTTTTTTTGGACAGCGCTGCGGCGGCACATGGGTGTGCGCTGCAGGTGCGTCGAGGAGAACCTCAGAGAGGCAGCAGATGCCGGGTCGCAAACTCCTCGTTATAGAAGCCTTTGTTTCCCCCACAAGTATAGAGGTGGCCCCCGCCCACCACTCCTGCTCATTGCCCAACCCTGATCTCCTTGTTCCAACAGCCCGTCCTCATTCGTATACGCGCTGCCCTTTCAGCCCCTCGCTTGAGGTGGGCGTGGTCCGCCTGCCACACCCTTGGGCCTGCCCAACCCATGCACCCCTTGTCCCAACAGTCCCTCCTCTCCCCTCCCCTCCCCTCCCCATCCTTTCTCCAGGCGGCCTGACCTCAGGCGAGAAGAGCGCCGTGGCTCGCGGCTACATGCCAAAGACCGCCAAGGTGGGCGGGGCGGGGCGTTCAAGCAGAGGTGGTTGGTGGGTGTGGCTGAGGGTGTCTCTGGCTGAGGTGGGCAGGGGACATGCCAGAGAAGGTGGGCAGGGGACAGGCCAGAGAAAGTGATGGGAAGGTGCTCCGCCCCACCGTTTATCCCACCCTACTCCGTTTGCTGCTCATACGAGTCTGGTGCTCTGCGCTCTCATCTGGTGCTCTGCGCTCTCACCCCACTTGTCTCCCCGGCGAAAATGAAGCCTGCCACCTCGTTTGCTACCTACGTACGTTACCCAAGTTTGCCCAACACTTCCCTCCATCCGACCCCCTGCTGTGTGCAGGATGATCCCGAGAAGCAGGAGGCTGCCCAGCAGTACGCCAGCGAGAAGGGTGTGGAGCTGGACAAAGGCGCCGAGTGAAGCAGGGAAGTGGAGTAGGCACCAGGGGCCCACTGTGTACGGCCACAACGAGCGGGCACCCTGCTGCCGTGCACACAAGTGCCCTCGCGTTGTTAAAACTGTCCACTGAGGCATTGCGTGGAGCAGGGTGTCCTCAAGTCCTACTCGAACCATGCAACCAGTTGTTTGATGTTCCACGAAGTCCCGTAGCACCCTGAGCCTTGGACCCTGTCTACCCGACTTTGCCCCAATCCTTGTGCATGCCAGGCTGGTGTAAACGTTGCAATTGACATGTGTGTGACGACCAGGGAATATGGTGGTAGAAGGACAGTTGCGGATGTGGAAGAGGTCGTGCTGTGTACTGCCGTTGCTACTAGACAGGCTGGCATCTCAGCAGCAGTCAGCAGGCAGCCACACCGGCAGCACCAACTGCACTCCGATGCCGCCGCTCCTCCCCTGCTGATCAGCCGGTGCCGTTGGCGCTACCCGGGCCCAGGTTGCTCTTCTGCTGGGCAGTCTTGGGCGGCCGCCGCGAGTCACGCCGTGCTGAGCCTGCTGTGCCTGGTGTCGCACCCTTGTGCGGGCCGCCTGCCGCTGCCGCCCCAGTCGCAGGCGGCAGCGGCGGCCGCCCTGCCACTCCTGCTGCTGCTGCTGCTGCTGCCCCGCCGGCCAGCTTGCTGCCTGCAGTGGTGGCCGGTGTGCCGGATGGCAGCGCTGCCCCGCCAGGGGTGCCTGCTGTCGGGGACCCCGGCC
>JTEE01000254.1:183692-199551 GCA_002896455.3 Chlorella sp. ArM0029B
GCGGCGGCGCTGCCTGGGGTGGCGGCTGCCCTGGGGGTCTCCCCCGGACCCTCGCCGCTGCCGCCGCCGCCGCCCCTGTTGGGTGCAGCCGCGCCCACAACGGGCACAGGCACTCGGATGGTCAGCCTCCCTGCCCCCTCTGGTTTGGCCGACTGGTGCCGCTGCAGCGCCCCTGCTGCCGCTGCAGCGCCCGTGGTCACAGCGCTGCTGATGGGCTGGTCACGCGGGCTGGGTGGCAGGGAGGCTGGGGCTGCTGCGGCTGCTGCGGCTGCGGCACCTGGTGGAGCCATCGGCAGGCTGCCGTCAGCGGGGCGTTGGCCGGGCAGCTGCCAGACAAAGCTACCCATAGAGGGCAGGTCAGCGTTGTCAGAGGTTGGGGTGCCAGGGGTGGGGCAGGGCTGCAGCAGGCCCAGGAACGCTGCGGTCGCTGCCGCCGCGCTGTGTTGGTTGCCCAGCATGCCAGTCGTGACCACAGAACCCACGCCAGTCGCACCGGCCCAGCGGCGGGACACCCGCGTCCCCAGCTCCTGTTCCCCATCTTCCTCCGACCTCAAAAGTGCCTCGGCTGGCTGGCTGCCGCCCGGCGGCGCCTCTGCCGCCCGTTTGCGCGGGGCGCCGGCGCCGCGCTGCACAGCCATGCCGCCAGCTGGCATGCCGCCAGCTGGCATGCTGGGCTCGGACGTGACAGCTGGCGCTGGCGCCGGCGCCGGCAGCTGCTGCACTTCAACCACCTGCCGGTCTCCGGTGGGGCGGTAGGCCTTCCAAAGGTCACTGTGGTCCAAGCCACCAAACAACGACGCTGCGCCAGCACCCGCCGCCGCCGCCGCCGCCGCCTGCTGGGCGTGCTGCGCTGCTGCAGGAGGGCGTGCGCAGGAGCTGGAATCGGAGCGCATGGAGGCAGAGGTCAGCAGGGGCAGCTGCCCTGCCGTGCCAGCCTCCGCGCCACGCCCAGCGCCGCACATCCCGCCCCCGCCGCCCATCAGATCGGCGCCCCCGCCGCCGCCGCCGCCGCAGGTGCAGGCTGCCAGGGCGGTACCGCAGTCCATGCAGGAGTCGAGCGGCTCCAGCTCAGCGGGCGCCGCCAGCTCAGCGTGCGAGGAGCCAAAGCGGCCCAGATCGTAGCCAAAATCCAGGGGGCCCATTGGGTCGTGGCACAAGCCCTCCAGGCAATCCTGATATGGCAGGGGGGCAGGGGGGACGAGGAAGGGGGAGGATGCAGGGGACGCGGTGAGCGAGGGGCACAGCGGGCGCGGTGAGCGGGCGGCACAGCGGGTGCAGCGGGCCGTTNAGGGGGAAGGGAGGGGAGGGGGATGAGAGACAGGACAGATAGGAAGGGGTTGCAGGTAGGCGGGGGTAGGAGACAGGACAGGACGGCCCGGACGGGGGTAGGGGTGAGCGAGGGGGCCCTCTCCAGAGACAGGAGAGGAGGGGTGGGGAGGAGGCGGGGATAAGGCGATGTGCGGGGGGTGGGAGTTGGGGTGCGCGGTGCTCTGTGGTGTTGACATCACAGCTGGTATGGTGGCAGCGCACAATGTGCAATGTGGCGGGATCCCCCACCTCGCTCCCGCCACCCCCCACCGCCGCCCGCTCGCCGTCGCCTGCTCTCGTCCACCCATACAACACCTCGCTCGGTTGTGGCAAGCCTCAGTCTGGCCAAGAAAGAAGAGGGCAAGGTAGACCACAGCGTGGGGCTGCCAGCTCAGCATGACTCACCATGAGCTCAGCGTCCAGGCTGGCGCCAGTTGTCACAGCAGCATCCTCCCAGGCGGGCGCTGCAGGCTGCACCTGCTGCTGCTGCGGGGCCAGCAGCGCCGCCGCGGGTCCGGCATCGTTCAGTGGCAGCGGTGGGGGCGGTGCCAGGCCTGATTGGAGTGCCATGAAGCTGAAAGGGGCGACTTGGGGCTGCGCCCGCATGGAGGGGTCGTGCCTGAGGAAGCATGAGGTGACCGCTGCGAGCGCCATGTCAGCAGCGGTGGGGTGCAGGTGCATGGAGGGGTCGTGCCTGCACCACAGGAGCGGGCAGGAGAGGGGCGTGCGGGGTGGGCGTGCGGGGTGGGCGAGGGGTGGCGGCGGCAGCGGCGGCCGGTCAGCAGGTGGAGTAAGCGCTTACGGGCATGGGATACCCGGCAGCAGCTTCCGATCCAACTGCTGCTGCCCCTTCCTGCCGGTACCCAGCCAGCCCAGTGCCGGTGCAGCAGGGTGGGTGGCGCTGTGGGTGCAGAGGCATTGGGATACAGCAGATGGGCACCGATGATGCCCTGCCGGCAGCGGCCTCCAGGACACCCAGCCTTTCCAACTATCCTGGCGGCCACCCCGGCAGCAGGAACACCCGGGCGGGCCCCCTCAGATCAATTTGCAGGCTGCCCACCCAGCAACGCATGCAGAGCCACGCTACGGCCCGCACACACCTCCCTGACAGCATGCTGCCCTCACCTCAGCTGCTCGCATGCTTCTCCGCCCATTGAAGCGCTGTCGCTGCTGTTGTCGCTGCCCGCCTGCGCCGCGTCCTGGGACCAGGCACACGGCGTGGGCCTGCGGTCGTGGTGTGCCATCATCGTGCTGGCGTTGTGCACGTGGAGGTCGCAGGTGGCGCAGAAGAAGGCGTCGTCCTGGGCGCAGAAAACCGTGGCGGGCAAGGGGCACAGTGCGCAGGCCGGTCCCCGGCGCTGGCTGCGGTCGGCGGCGGTGCCGCCGCCGCCAGAGGCAGCTCGGTCAGGGTGCATCAAGGCCTGCGCGGAGGGTGAGGGGTGTCCTTGAGTGCTTGTTTTCAGCTCGCACTGCCTCTGCAAGCGGCTGGAGTGGTGCGGTTCTCGCCGCGCAGTACCGCGGGAGTAGCAGTGCGCCTGGGCGCTTGCAGCGCCTGGGCGCACCTGTTAAACGTCTGTGTGCCCCCTCATGCACGAAGCGAGTTGCCGAAGGCAAGCAGGGTGCTGCGAGGCACGCGCGCGCGGTCGGTGCCCTCCCAGCTCGGCTCTGAAGAGCTCTTGCAGTTCTTTGTATGGAAGGCGTTCCCTTGACAGGCTACGGCAGAGCGGGCGCACGAGCCCCGGCCAACCCTGGGGGCAGCTTCCGAGGTACTTCCCTCTGCCTGGCGCGAGGCGGGGACTAGCCTGGAACAGGTACTTCAATGCAAGCAAATAAGTATACTCGTCTGTCGAGCCCAGGAATGCCATCCTGAGTTGCCTGCCGCGAAAAAACGGCGGCCAAACTTGACAAACTTGCAGCCCAGGCTTGCAGCCACGGTTTGTCGATTCCAAACTCCGGTCTGGCCGCGTCGCGTTTGTTCGCACGTCAGCGCGTTCTCTGTCTTGGCGACTTCTCCTGTTCAGGTGTTGAGAACCTGCCTTTGGGTCACCCACATTACAGGGGGCGCCTTGCATTCACAATGCATCAAATGCATCAAAGGGCACGCGCTGCAGTCCCGCAAGCACAACAGGCGCTCACTCCTCCTCCCAGCCGTCGTCCTCCGCCCCCTCTGCCGCCGCTTCAAAGCAGCGCAGCAGCCTGCTCCGGCTGCTCAGCACCTCTGCCAGCCGAGGCAGCACCTGCAGGTGCCAGGAGAGGGCACATCGGAAGGAATTTACGCACAGCTTCTCGGCGGGCAATGCAGCAGCTTTCCCTGCTGGCATGCCATCGCTTCCCACCATCGCCTCCTCCGCCCTGCCGTGCCCCTTCCCCCCCTCTCGAGCGACACCCCCCCGCCTCCCCGCCAACCCTCACCTCCTCCACAAACACAGCCAGCTCGCGCCGTGTGAAGGCCTCCTGCGCCTCTTGCAAGGCAGCCGTCTCTTTGCGCAGCACCCGCGCCAGGTGGGCGGGGTCGTGGACGTACTGCCGCTTGAGAGCCTCTATCCGCTTGGCAGCCGCCCGCTGGTAATGCGCCTGGAGTGGGCAGGCAAAGAAGCAAGCAACAGCACTGAGCAACAGGTGGCAGCGCCGCTGGTCGGAGGCAGCACAGAAGCGGTCTGATGGAGGCAGCTCCTCATGCCTGCGACACGCCTGTGCAAGTGGCGCCAGAGTGCCAGCGGCATTAGCGCTGCTAGCAAGGCAGCGCGCACTGTATTGCATCCACATGGCACACAGCACCCACCATTGCAACGCCATCCAACACCAGGTGTCAGTCAGGCACCACACACTGCCGAGACGCACCTGCACATGTGCCGTCTGCGCCACCAGCACATCCTGCAAAGCCTCCTGCATGTCCTCCACTTCAGCACTCTCCCCGGGGTTGCCCGCCATGCGCCCCACCGCCGACTGCACACAGGGCGGCCACATGATACAATGGCAAGTGCGGGGCAGGGCGCCGGGATGGGTGCTCGAGGGGAAGGTTTGAACGGTGTCGTGGCATGGCACACTCTGGCATGGGCGTGCACAAGTCCACCGCCGCGCCCCGTGCCAGGGTTGCAGCCAGGGTTGTGAGGTGGTGGGCAGGAGCTTCCCGACTGCCATCATGTGCGGCCATGCCACAGCCCCATCTGGCTGCTATACATTCAGACGCACACACTACGCCGCTTGTCAGGGCAATGGACCTTCCACCACACCGCATCAGGGAACGAACCGCCCCCTGGCACCCACCCCACCCCCCAGCCACACCTGCAGCATGCTGGCCTGCCTGCGAGAAATGCGCAGCCCTGGGATCTCCGGGGAGGTCTCCCGCAGCGGCAGATCAAAAGCGGGTGACCCCCGCTGGCTGCCTGCACTGCTGGCAGCACGGGCGCCGCTGCCCGTGCTGGGGGCACACCCCGGCGAGCTCCGCCGGCTGCTGCCTTGCGCCGGGGATGCTGCGCCCTGCTGCTGCCGCTGCTGCTGCCGCTGCTGCTGTTGCTGTTGCTGCTGCTGCTGGGGCCCCAGCTGCGCTTTCAGCTGCTCCAGCCGCCGGCGAGAGTCGGGAGAGTATGTTGACAGCACCACTTCCGCCAGGTTGCCATCGGGTGTGATGCCCGGCGAGGCTGGGCGGGGGCGGATGCGCAGCAGCTGCAGATCTGCGGCAGTACCGCTCTCTGCCTCCTCCCCCTCCTCCTCCCGCTGCCGGTGCCGAGCCTGCCGGACAGAGACAGCAGCCTGCTGCTGCTGGTGCCGGCTCTGCCCTTGGTGGGCAGCAGCAGCAGCAGCAGTGTGCTGCTGCTGGCAGCGCTGGTCAAGCGAGCCGCCAACAGTGACTCCCTGCTCGTGCCGGCGCTGCCCGGCAGAGGTGCCAGCCTGCTGCTGCTGCTGCTGCTGCTGCGTGTCCCGCTGCGGGGAGGCGGCGGTTTGCTGGTGACGCCGGCGCTGCTGCTGGCCAGGGGATGGCGGGGTGTACTGCTGCCCACGCAACTCCATGCTGCCTCCCCTGGTGGTGCCGGCGGTGCCGCCATCAGCCTCGGGCGCCCACTCGCTGCTGCTGCTAGACCACAGGCCACGGCGCCCGCTCTGCTCCTCTTCCTCACCGCCGGCCTGTCGGCCTTCTGCGCCGCTGCCTGCTGCCTGCCAGCCCTCGGCATCACCGCTGCCAGCCCTCTGCCAGCCTTCTGCGCCACTGCCTGCTGCCTCCCACGCCTCTGCCTCCTCTCTATCCTCGCTGCTGCTGCTGTCACGCACCCCCAGCTTGTCGGGGGAGGCTGGGCGGCTGCCCAGGATGGCAGCAAGGTCCAGACTGCCCCTCCGCCACGTCTGCTGCCCCGCTGCGTCACGCCCTGTCCCCTGCTGCCTGGCAGCAGCCAGGGAGCCGTGGCTGCCAGCTGCCTGCACTTCCTCACGGACATGGCCAGGCAGCCCCCCGCCCCGGCTCTCCTGACGGCTGCTGCGGCGGACGGGTGGCTGCGTCGTGCGCTGCAGCTGCCGCGCTTGCTTCAGCTGCTGCTGCAGTTGCGCTGATTGGGCCGTGCCAGCCAGGCTGCCTCTCAGGAACTGCTGCACCTCTGCTTCAGACTCACGCCGCAGCCCTGCGCAGAGAGAGTCGGGGTGGTTGTTTGCATAGGGTGCCAATTTGGTTGGACATGAGGCACCCACAAACACACGCACACACACAGCGCCTGGCATCAGGGGCAGCACGTGCATGCCTGCAGCATGGGGCAGAGACTTACCGCTGAAGCCGCTGCCCATGCTGCCCAGCGAGTGCACGGGGCCGGTGCTGAGCTGGGGCGAGTGCCTGTGCTGGTGTTGCTGCTGCTGCTGAGGCTGCTGCTGCCGGTGCTGTTGGCGTGGGGGCTGGTGCTGGCCGGCAGACTCCGCAGCAGACTCCTCCTCGAATGATGACATGCGCTGCCGCCCCGCCGCCAGGCTCTGCTTTGGCGGCAGCGCGCCTTGCTGCTGCCGAGGGTGCTGCCGCACGCCCTCCTGCCCAGAAGACTCCCCCTCGCCCTCCGGCGGATTGGTGCGCCGCCGTCCTGCTGCCAGGCTGCGCTTGGGCGGCAGCATGCCCTGCAAACCCTGAGCTGCCACCGCTTGCGGTGCTTCTCCTTCCGCTGCCTCCCCCTGCGCTGTGCCCGGCCGGCTGCTGCCAAACAGAGGGTTGTTCATGGCCAGCATAGTGTTGTCGTCAAGCCCACCGATGCCCTGCAACTGCTGCTGGGGCCTCGCATCTGCAGCACTGGGCCACTCGCCGTCGCTGTCGCTGCTAGAAGCGGGGCTGGAGAGGCTGCCTGTGGGCAGGCCCTGCACACCCTGCTGCTCCTGCTGCGCCATGGCCGCAGCAGCCTGCTGCTCCTCATGCTGGAGCCAGTGCCGGCGGCGGGGTGGGTAGCGGTGCTGCACCGGCGGGGGCAGCTGCTCCTGGGCATCCCAGGCAGCTGGCATACCCTCAGAGCTAGAGGTTGGGGCATCGGGGCTGGCGTCGTGGCTGGCGTCAGCATTGGCGGCGCCCCTCGAGGGGCCGTTCCGCTCACTCCTGCCGCTTCGCTCCCCGCTGCGGCCCTGCTCAAGGCCATCCATCTCCCCGCTGCGGCCGCGCACAAGGCCGCCCTGATCCCCGCTGCGACCACGCACAAGGCCGCTCTGCTCACCCATGCGACTCTGGATCTGCACCGCGTAAGAGCAAAGCAGGGCAGAAGCACACGAGAGGTTGAGGCACGCCGCAGTACAGGGAACGGCAGCTGCCAAAACGACAGGATGGGCAGGTTGCAAGCTGAGCCTGCACGAGTGAAGCCGACCCCGGATCCTGGCAGGCAGGCAGGCAGACAGGCAGCTTCAATCCCTCCCGCTCTCACAGCACCGCCCCGCTCTAGCATGAAGCAGAGCGCTGTATGGATTTCGCCATACAACCGTACTGAGTGAAAATCAAACCTCTGACCCAAAGGCAAACAGGGAACCCACCTCGAGCATGTTGAGCTGCAGCTGCTCATGCAGCCGCTGCAGGCGCTCCATCTCGACGCTGGGCGACCGCGCCCGCCCGCCGCTGCTGCCGCTGCTGCCGCTGGGTGACCTTGGCCGCCTGTGGCTGCCGCCGCTGTGGGCCTCACGGTCGGGTGACCCCTCCTCAATGGCACTCAGAGCTGGCTCAAGCGACCGCCGTGGGTCCAATTGGCCAGCCTGCTGCCCGGCTTGCTGCCGCTGCGGGTGCTGCTGCTGCTGTGCCTGCTGTGCCTGCTGTGCAGCCTGCTGCTGGGCCAGCTGCGCCAGCTGTGCGGTCTGTTGCTGGGCCTGCTGTGCCTGCTGTGCAGCAAGCTGGGAGTTCATCTGCTGGGGATGCTCCTCCTGCTCCTCCTGCTGCCGCGCCGGTATCGAATGCTGGCGTGACAGCCCGTGCTGGTTGCTAGACCGGCTGGGGAAGCTGCTCAGGCTGGCGGCCAGGCTGGGTGCGGCGGATAGGGTTGAGCCGAAAGGGAGCTGCAGCTCCTCTTCCAGTTCATGCAGCTGCTGCAGCTTGCTGACGGCCCGAGTCACCATGGCCGTGAGTGGCCCCTGGGCAACTGCAACCTGCTGCTCCTGCGGCTGCTCGTCATTGGATGGCAGCTGGCTCCGCTGCTGGCTCCGCTGTTGGAAGGGCGGGGTTGCTGCTGCAGCCTGCCCCCGCTCCTTCTCCTCCAAAGGCTGCTGCTGTGCCTGCGGTTGCTGTGGCTCTGCCGTCTGGACGCTCTGTCCCAAGGGAGAGGCTGCTCGCTGCTGCTGTGCCTGCTGCTGCGGCGGCGGCTGCCACAGCCTGGGGGAGGCTGGGCGGCTGCCTGACATGCTGGCAGAGGTTGGCTGCTGCTGCTCCTGCTGAAATTGCCACACCCTTGGAGAGGCTGGGCGGCTGTCTGACATGCTGGATGAGGACGGCTGGCTGTCAAGCCTGCCTGGCGACACGGTGCGGCTTCCGGGACGGCTGGGTGAGCCGCCCCGGGAGCGTGTCACGCTGTCTAGCTCGAGCTCACCCACCCTGGGGCCAGCCCGGCTGCGGTCCCAATCCGGCAGCCCCGGCAGCAGCTGCTCGCCAGCGGGACGCAGCGACGCCGCCCACCGAGCGGCGGTGCGCTCGTCCTGCTGGTTTGGGCCGCTGCTGCCATCGCGCCAGCCGGCTGCCGTGGCACTGGGCGTGCCGCCGGCCTTGTCAGGGCTGAAGCTGGGCAGACCTCCTGTTGCCAGGGAGGCCAGCGCGCTCTCCGTGGGCAGCCCTGCTTGCGCTTGCTGCTGCTGCGGCGGTGGGCCGCCTGCCACTGGCGTCTGCTGCCCACGCGGTGAGCGCAGAGTGGCGCCGGAGGCGCTGGCAAAATGCGCTGCCCCTGCTGCTGCCGCCTGCGGGAGGACACGCTCGTGGCACAGCCGCCCTTCCCGCAGCCAGTAGCGAAGCAGCGACACAGGGGTTTTGCTGCAGCAGGGAAGAGTGCATCGGAACGCTCAGATTTTCGTGGGCAAGCGAGCACATGGGTGAAACACAACCTTGAACGGGCAGACATGCAGGCAGGCAACATGCAGGCAGGCAGCATGCACGCCCACGCAGGATGGTAACATTCAGGTCATCATCAGCGCGCCCCACGCCTGCACCCTCTCACGAGTTTACCTGCTGGGCTCTGGGCAGAGGGCAAACTCGATGCCCACATCGGCGCCTCGCTCTTGCACCCAGAAACGGACGCTCTCCGGGGCCGCAGCTTGGCTTTCGCTGCTGCCGTCGGTCAGGCGCAGCTCTGCTGATGGGGGCACGGATTGCAGGCGCAGGGAGAACTGCAGGCAGAGGGGCACAAAGGAGGTATGGTAGTTAAAACTGCCCAACCCTGAGTCACCACCTACCACGACAGTAATGCACCCGCTCAGCGAAGGAGCAGGCTGAAGCGCCCCAGTGCACTCTTCAGCTGCCTAGTCCTCACTGCTGCCAAGCGCCCCAGCGTTAGAACCGCACCTGTGCATGCTCGATGTGATGCACCGATGGTACCGCAGTAGCCGCAGTTGCCTGCTGGGTCGCTGCCTGTGAAGGCACCAGCATTGCGGCCTGGTACCCCACCCTGGGCTGCTCATCCGACTGCGCCAGCGGGTTTTGGCGCCACACATCCTGCCGCTGTGCCCCCGCTGCTGCGGAACTGTGACTGCCATCCGCTGGCAGGCTGCCTGGCGGCGGGGAGGGTGACCGGGCCGGTGGCGGTGGTGAGGAGGGCATAAAGATTTCGACAGGGATGTCCCTGCCACCACGCCCGCCTGGCTGCTTGCTGGGGGAGGCAGGCTGGGAGCCCCAACCACGGCGCTTTGTGGCTACGCCGCCGGGCTGCACCTCCGCAGGTTGCAGGTGCTGCATTGCAGCAGCAGCTGCTTGGAACGCCGCCGCCGACGGAGGCCTGCTCGAGTCTCGTCGCCCACCTGCTGCCTCCACCTCCCCATCCGCACCGCCTGCCCAGGCTGGGATGCTGTCTGAAATTGGGTCGCTGCTGTCCCCCAGTTCACCGCTGCCGACACGCCACACCTTTGCAGCCGCCGCCTGGGGCCAGCCAGACTCCTGCAGCTGCCGCCGCCGCTCCGCAATGATTGCCTTGAGGTCGCCGCGATGGCGGACCTGCTCATTGAGTTCCGCTGAGGAGGGCACATGTCCGGCGGCCGCATCTGCCATCGCTCTCTGCAGCTGGTGAGCCAGTGGCTGCTGCCCCGGCTGCTGCCCGCCGCACAGGCGCTGCAGGCGTGGAAGCAGAGCCGCGGCTGCCTGCCTGACTTGCGGGATGCGGTCGTACTTGAGGTGCTGCTCCACGGCCGCCAGTATTGCTGGTGCCAGGTGCTCCAGAGCTGGCAGCCCCTGCTCCTGCTGCTGCACCTCGCCGGGGCCTGCCACGTGCTGCGCTGCAGCAGCTGCTAAGCTGGTTTCTCTGGACAGGCCAGCCCCGCTGCCCGCGGCTGGGCTAGGATCACTCGCTGCCGTCAACGTGTCTACCAGCACTGCCAACGTGTCTGCTGCAGCCTTGCGCACCTGCCACTCGCTGCACATATGGCATGACAGAAAGTCAATCAACTCCGGGGTCAGCACCAGTGAGACACAGCAGCTGCTGCAAGGCAGTTGCTAGGCAGCCATCTTCCCAGGCGCAGCATTTACACCTGCCAACCACGAGGGAACTTGTACATGTGGCGCCCTGCCCAACCACTGCCCACCCTGTCGTCGCCCTGCAGCTCACCCTCGGTGCATGGCCTGGGTGCAGAGCTGCAGGATGCCGGCCAGAGCAGCGGCCTTGAGCCGAGGCCCCAGCAGCACAATGCACGACTGCACCGGCAGCAGCGCCTCGCCAGCGCACAGTGCCAGCGCGCCTGCATGCATGGGCAGGGGGGAGCTCCACTGCTACTGAGCACTGCTGTGTTCGGGCATTCGCCAGCACAAAACCCTGTCGGGAAGCGGAAGCGCTGGCAGTGGCATCAGTGTTGGATTTCGGGAAGAGCTTTCAGCACCCAGCCAGCTGGCGGTTGCGCACCTGATGACGTCATCTTCAGCATCTGCTTCAGGCACTCCACCGCCGAGTGAAGCACCCCCGCCGACTTGGCCCACCGCCGCAGCTCTTGAAGCACGCCATGTGCCATGAGGCAGGCGTTGGCGACGCGCGTGCGCGCGGGGCCCCTACAGCAGCGCAGGCGGGGTGCAGGAGCATGGTAAGTCTGAAAGGCACGCCGACTTCATGCGCAGCATACACATGGCCCGTCGCTGCCAACACTCCCGGCAGGTTGAAACATCTGCCTACCAAGCCATCAACACGCACACAAAGCATGACAGGGTTTGCCGCCCCTGACCAGCTGCTCGTGCCCCGGCTTACTTGCAGGCTGCCCGCAGCAGCGGCGCCAGCAGCAGATCGCACAGCCAGCTGCGCGCCAGCCCCGCCTTGCTGGCCTGGCCCAGTGCAGCATACTGTTCGCGGCAGTATGCCTCAATGCAGGTGGCCGCCACCTGTCCTGCCAGCGCTGACAGCTCCGCAGCTGCAGCACGGGATGCCAGTGGCAGGCAGGTTGGTGGTGGTTCAAGATACCTCCTCCTTTGCCCTCCACTTCTCATCTGCCGGGAGTGCCAGGGCGGCGGTGAGGCAATACAGGGGCGACCATCCAGTGCGCACGCAGCACCCACCTGCGGGGGCGTGGTCCTCCAGCCCTATGCGTGTGATCAGCAGGTCCCGCACTGCCGGCAGGCTCCCTGCCTCCCATTGCACCGCAGAGTGGTTGTGCAGCGCCTGCGCCGCCAGCCTGCATCATGAGTAGGCACAGCATGCTTGTGAGCACATCTCAGGCATAGCCTCCTTGCCCCGCCTGTACGGCCGTGCACATGCGGCCCGGCTTTCCTTACACGCCACCCCGCCACGCCACGCCCCCGCTTGCCTGTAGTTCAGGCGGCGCACGCTGCCGGTCACACAGTCCCCCAGGCGCAGCGCCTCTCTGAGGAAGAACTCGATGAGTGGGCCATCTGCGTCTCGCAGCAGCGCCTGCACTGCAAACCCCGCCTGCTTTTGGAGGTCTGGCTTTTCCAGGCTGTCGAGCGTCTCTCTCAGCTGCAGCCGCCTGTCGGCGGTGACGGGCAGGCGAGCCTGCCCAGTCCGCGGCGCCATCTTCCTGCAAGCACAGGCGGTCACGGACACGGGGCAATACATTAATACACATGAATTGATGTGCGTGGCTGAGGCTCGTTACGATTGGGTGGGGGCAGGGGTTTGAGCCTTGGGAGGACAGCGGACAGGCGGCGGCGTCGGCGGCGTCGACCGCCTGGAGGCAGACGCTGGCACTGCCTCCGCACAGTGTCCGACCGCAGCCACGTCTCACCCGCCCAATTTCATAGGTTACAGCGCTCCTTTCAGCCCGCAACTGGAGGCCAAACGGCTGTGGCTGACCAGAGTCAGTGTGCTGGCCAGGCCTGCCGGCCCGCTCAGTAGCCCATTGTGATCCAACGCCGCGGGCACGCTCAATTATAAATTGCGAGAACGCTCTGAGGGTCGAACCACGCCGAAACAAATTTGGAAGCCACAGCACGCGGGAGCACGGGCCCTTCAAACTAGACAATTCATCCAAAAGGGTCAGAGAGCGCACCATTCGCCATGTCGGATCAGTCCCTGCAGCAGACGCGGCCTGTGGAGGAGCTCCAGCTCAATGTCTTGCTCGAGGCGCTTGCGGAGGTGTTAGGGCGCAGTCCGGAGGCGGCGGAGGCAGCGGAATGTGACCCGACCAGCTTGGAGGTGCTGCGGGAGACAGCACAGGTGGGGACAGCTAGTTGGGTGTGGGGGGAGGCGGGAGTCTGCCCACGCTGCCGCTGCCGCTGCCGCCTTTTTGTTAGAGACGTCTCTTGCCCCACTTATCCTCCATGTGCAGCTGAACGATGCCTTGCAAGCTCTGCACATAGACTTCTCCACAAGCAGCAGCAAACAGGCAGCAGAGGGTGCGGCAGCACAACCTGCAGTCGCCACCGAGGCAGGGGCAGCGGCGTTCGTGGGCCTGCCTGGCACATGCCTGGGTGTCTCCCAAGCCGACCTGCTAGCAGAGGCGCTTCCCTCAGAGGCTGTGCGCCGGCAGGCGCTGCACGCTGTGCTGCCAGCGCTGGAAGCTGCGCTGGTGCGGCAGTGCTCTGCCGTGGCGGCCGCCTGCGGCTACGAGTCCTCCAGCGACTTCACCGGCCTGACAGACCACATTCGGCAGCTGCAGGCGGTGGCAGACCAGCAGGCGGCCTCACAGGTTGGTTGGCAGGCAGGCAGCGTGGCTGACCTGGCAGTCGTGCATGACGGATGTGCTGCGTGGCAGAGCGGCAGTCAGGTGCATGCCCTGCATTCTGCTGAACCAACCTGTTACCGGCGCTGCCACGTGCAGGGGGAAGTGTGGAGCAAGGCCGTGGCGCAGGCGGGGGAGGCTGTTGGGCTGCTGGCGCGCAGCAGCCAGCTGCTGGCTGGCATCGTGGACAAACACAAGCTGACCAGCCGCAAGGTGCTGTGCATGTGCTGTGCAGTGCTGTGCTGTGCATGGGCTGGCAGCACCCGCTTGGGCTGGCAGCCTGCCAGCAGCAGAGCTCCCCTCCTGTCGGGGCGGCCGCAGGGCCTGTCTGCTGTTGGCGCGCTGGATGCTGCCAACCCATGATCCGCGTGTTCACGCCACTGTGGTTTGGCGTTGCTGATGGCGTGGTGTACTTTGTTGCTGGGTGCAGGAGGCGGATGAGGCGCAGGCTGCTGCCTTGCGCAGCGAGTGTGTGTTTCTTCAAGAGAAGCTGCAGACGGTGCAGGTTCGTGGGTAGGGCATTGCAGTGGCTACATAGCACGTATTGCCCACTTCTCGGTGGGAAGATGCCTGGGACAAGCACCCCTGCTGCCGCTTGCATGTTGAGGCCATTGTGCTGCTGGAGCGAGTGTGCGAGCAGTTGAGTGGCGGCCAGCTGCATAAGCCGGGGTGTGCCACACCTTGCGCCTCTGTGCATGTCCATCCCCTGTCACACCATGCCTCACATCTTCATTAACCTCATCCCCAACACCCACCCCTGCCGTCCCACGGTATGCAACGCGAGCAGCTCCAGCTACAGGCAGCCACCTACAGCGCCGACACAGTGAAGGTGCTGCGCCAGGTGGCAGACGAAGTGGAGCGGGCGCTAGCGGGGGCCACGACGCAGCTGCAGCAGGTGGGTGGGAGGTGCGGCGCAAAAGCCAGCTCGTGGCCAGCCAGCAATGGAGGGTGAGGTGGCGGGCAAGCCAGTGTCCGGCAGGGGTGCTCGGGAGGGTGCTCAGCACGGCGCCGCACATCGCCGTTGTCCCGCTACACCACAACATGAGTACCGCTGCGCCGCTGGCCCTCAGCATATCTGCGCCTGTTGTCTCCCTGATCGCACTGTGTCCCCCGCTGAGCTTCCTGTGTCCCCACTTTGAACTTCTGCAGGCCAGCTCCCGGCTGGCGCAGTACCGTGCGCTGGGCCCCGGGTTTGCTGCGCTGGCAGCGGAGCACGGGGCAGTGCTAGAGGCGCTGGAGGAGGCCGAGTACGAGCTGCAGGAAATTGAGCAGTTCAGGGCGCTGACGGCGGTCACGGGGTAGCGCAACTACGGCGCTGGGAAGCGGCGGTGGACGGCCGCAAGGGTCAGGTACACTTCCCCCCTCCGCTGCAATCCGGTGTTTGCTGACCCTGAGCCCTTATAGAGCACAGTCAGCGGCATTTTGAATGCCCACGACGTCGACCCGCGTGACGGTGCGCATGCAAGGCAGCACGCCAGCCTGCTGGTCTTACGTGTGACGCAACGCGTTCGATTCGTCTAATCCATCTGTGAGCACCATTGGCCTGCTGAAACCCGCAAACCGACGCAAACCGACGCAAACACGCATAGCCCTTCAGTCGGTGTTTTTGTCTTTACTCTCTGGCGCGTCTCCGAGGTCCTCTGGGCTTCGAAGGATGAACATACATGCACTGCGGTCTCGGCGGAAGGCCGCACCGCCGCCCTGGGCAGGTGCGTCAAGAATATGTAGTTCCTCGCACAACACTCGCTGGCGGCTCGCCTGTAAGGATGATGGGGGCATACGATGCTCGGGGACGGCCACGCCATTCGCCGACCTATGCAGTGGGGCCAGGGAGGCCGGCGCCACCGCCGACTCGCCCGCCGGCCCTGGCGCTCAACCCGCTCAATTTGATGGCGTCCCATAGTCCTCCAACACCCTCCCACTCGCACTTCTTCACCTCTTCAAACACCTTCCCCCTCCTCTCCTGGCAGATGAGGAGCCGGCAGGCAGTTGGGGCTGCGGCAGCTTGAGCAGCGGCAGCTCGTGTGCGCTATCACGACTGAGCTCGCTGCGGCTGCCTCCCACCCCGGGCAGCTCCCAGGAGCCGCCCAGGCGCCACGCCGGCACCAGCATCAGCAGCATGGGCGGCAGCGGCAGCCTGGGCAGCCTGGCAGAGCACGCTGCGCCCTCGCCGACGCTGACGCCCGTGTCGGCAAATGCACAAACCCCGCACCGCCGGCAGCAGCACCAGGCCAGCTCGGCTGCGCTTCGTGAGCAGGCCGCCCTGGCGATGGCCGCTATCGACCGGCAGGCGCGGGAGCAGGCGGCGCGGCATGCAGCCGCGCATGCCAAGGCGGCAGCAGAGGTGGAGGCTGTAGAGGCGGCACAGCGCTGCCTTGAGGCCCGCCTGATGCTGGTGCGTGACACGGCAGCCCTGCGGCGGGAGGAGGCTGCAGTGGCAGAGTTTGGCGGCACAGCCGGGTGGGAGCGGGTGGTGGCGGAGGTTCAGGGGCGGCTGGCAGCGGCGCAGCAGCAGGCAGCGGCTGACTGTGCCGCCCGTGACGAGTTGGCGGCCCGGGAGCAGCAGCTGTGGGCGGAGCGGCACAGCGCTGCGGTGAGCGCGCTGGCAGCGGTGCAGCGCGTGGCAACTGCGGAGCTGCAGCATTTGCAGCGCGAGCTGGGCATGGGGCAGCCCAGTGGTCTGACAGCCGCATGCTGCCCGGGTGGCAGCGGCAGCGGCGACGTGGGTTTGCTGCTGCACGCGGCCGCCGCCGCCGCCGCC
>JTEE01000254.1:201701-217719 GCA_002896455.3 Chlorella sp. ArM0029B
TTTGAGGGTGGTAAGTGTGCCGGGGGTGTGGGACCAGATTTCGCAGGAGTAGGAGAGGATGGGGGTGATGAGGCTATCGAAAAGTTTGCACATGATGCTGGGGGTATCATGTGCTGCGCTCTGCCGCGGCGCTCGGTGCTGTCTAGCGCGCTCTGCGTCACCCGCCAGTGACAAGAGCAGGGCCTCTTTGCGCGTGCACACCGCTCTGATCGGTCAATTGACGACCATCATCGATGTCTGGGCTGGCCAATGTCGAGGAGGGCGTTGCAGCGGCGGGAGCAGACCGGGCGCCGCCTATCGCGGGCGTCACCGTGGCTGCTCCTGCCCGCTCGAGAGTGTGGACGTGCCCTCGCTGCACGCTTGATAATTCGATAGGAGGCTACGCCTGTGCGGCCTGCGGCCTCAGACGCGCCAGGCAGCGTGCCCCTCGCCCTCCGAGCAGCCATGTGGCGGGCATGCTATTGCGAGGTGAGCTGCCAGCGCGCAGGTGGGGCGCTGCAAGAGCGCGCGGTGACAACCCTAACTTTGCCCCGCCTCCCCCGCTGTTGCCGCCGCATTGCTGCCGCTTGCTTCATCTTGTCTTCATCAAGCTGCACCCCACCCACTGCTTGCCTCCCGATAATCCCTCCCTGCATCGCAGCTGCGGTGGCTGGCATGGCAGGCCTGGCGCTGGGGCGTGCCTCCACGCACCGCGGGTCACGGCATTTTGTCTATACTGCGCTGGCAGTGGCTGCCGTGCCTCTCGGCACCGCCCTGCTTCACCGCCTGCTGGGAGGTGATGCGCAGCAGCCGGCGCCAGGGGCGGCCATGGGGCCCCCCGGCGCTGCAGTGTCGCGCGACAGGCGGCGCCGCCAGCTGCGGCTGGTGGCGCAGCAGGCAGCAGATGAAGGGGCGGCAGCGGGGGCAATCACAGGAGAGGAGCTGCAAATGCTGCAGCTCGTCATGCAGGCAAGCAGGGACGGGGTGGATCGCGAGAGTGGGTGGGCACGCATAACATTTTCGATAACAAACGGCAGCCCGCATCGTTTTGCTGGTGCACTGTGGCCTCCTACACAGCGCCAGCGGTGCAACCTGCGCGCTGCCCTGGCAAACGCGGGGTGCCTGCCCCCCTTCCCGCCCACCTGCCCACCCGCATACACACCCACCCGCCTGTCCTCCGCATTTCACCACCCTAGTTGTATGCCTGCCGTCCCGCCTGCTTGCAGCCATCGCAGAGCCGAACGGAGCGGGTGCAGTCGTTTGCACATGTGCTGGCGTGGCTGCGGCGTGTCGAAGCCGACCCGGCGCCCCGCAGTGAGCCCCTGTGGTGCTTTGCTGTTGTGCAAAAGCAGTTGGCACGTACCTGCGGTGTTGTGGTGGCTGGGGGCAGGGCAGAGCAGAGTGGGCAGGGCAGGGTGGGGCAGAGTGGGTGTATATTGGGGCAGCATTCCAGGCTCAAAGCAAGCAACCCTTGGGCTGTGCGTCCTCTGCCACCAACACGCTCGCCAACCTGTGTGGGCTGCGTGCCTCCCTCACATGCATTTCCTGGCTGGATACTGCAGCACCCAACTGGCCAGCGCTTCCTATGCCCAAGCTGCAGGTTGTGGTGTGACATCTGGTGTGACAACCCCTGCTGACCCCTTGTCCTCCTTCCTTCCACCTCTTACCCATGCCCGCAGGCCGCAGCACCCAGCTGGTCAGCGCCGTGGTGGTGTATGAACTGAATGCCCTGGTGGATGAGATGTCCTACGACGAAATATACGATGCCTTTGGGGGTAAGCGTTGCATTTGCAGTGTTGCATTTGCAGTGTCACGTTGCGTGTTGCAGTCGCTGCTCTGCGCTGCGCTGCGCTGCGCTGTGCTGTGCTGTGCTGTGCTGTGCTGTGCTGTGCTGTGCTGTGCTGTGCTGTGCTGTGCTGTGCTGTGCTGTGCTGTGCTGGTCAGCGCAGCCACGTGAACCAGCGGCCCACTGGCACTGCTGGCCTCTCGCTTGCCTTCTTGCGCATGCACACACGCATGCACAGCCACTCGCGTATGCCATGCACACCTGCGCGCCGGCCCGCCTGCCTGCCCGCCCACCCTGCAGGCCCGCCCCCAGCCAAGGCGCTTGCGGAGGAGGCCATCTCAGCGCTGCCCTGCCGGCAGCTCACGGCAGACAGCATCCCAGCGCTTCACAGCAACACCTGCTCCATCTGCCTGGACTGCTTCCAGCCTGGCGACACTGCCAGGTCAGCAGGCCCCAGGCTGGCAGTCTGAGTGCAGGCGGGGTGCCCCGGGCGGGGGGGCAGCCAGCCTGGGTTTGTTGATTGGCCGGCTGATGTATGCATGTGCTTATGATAAGGGGAGGGGCTGCCCCGTGAACGCACACAGCTGCCACGCTCTCTGGCTGCAGCGCACCCCTGGCAGCCGTGCAGCATTGTGTGCCTACCCTTCCCCATTGTCAAGTCGTCATTCCCGTGGGGCCTGTCTGTATGATGCAGGGAGCTGCGGTGCAGCCACACCTTCCACTCGGCTTGCCTGGACACCTGGCTGCGCAACCGTGCGCTGTGCCCGGTGTGCCGCGACAATGTGGAGGCGGCACCGCCGTAAAGAACCCGGCTTGCCTTATCATATGATCCACGAAGTTTGCTGCGAGTGTGGTGGTGTCGAAGGAAACCATTACGTTTAGGTGCAGCGGTGGCACGAGCGGTGGGACCTCTGCTGTCCCCCTCTGTGCTGCCGCCGGCGCCCACAGATCACCTTTACGCCACTCATGCTGTACCTGCCCAACAGCACACTTGTAGTTTGATAACACTGACCCGATAAACGGCCCTTAATGCCGCCCACCCTGATTTCGTGCTGCGCATCTTCATCCTCTCTGCGCCCGTCACTCCGCCAACGACGTGCGCCCCCCGCCAGTGTATACAACCCGCCGTTTGGGCAGCGAGCAGCTGATGCCTTCTCCCAACATGTACATCCACCTGTTCCAACCGTCTTGGATTAGGTCCCCTCCTGGAGGTTGATGGCCCCTCCTGTCCGCCGCTGCGCACCCCACCATGCCGCTCACTCAGCCCAATTTGTCTGCAGCGAGCAAACGCCTTTTTCCAAGTCGGCCTCCTCTTCCAAAACTCCACCCTGTAAAATTGCAGATTATGTGCACATGTAAGAACTTTGCAGCAGTGGTGGGGCACCGTTTGCAGGGAATGGGGGAGCAGGGGAGAGGAGGCGTTGCCGTGGGTGTGCCTTTCGGCGTCCCGCCCACTCATCTGCTACCCAGCCTCACATACATCACATCACGTCAGCCCCACCTCGTAATTTCCGTATTCCTCGCGTGTTCCTCCTCTCCCTTCCAACAATCATCTTCACGGGGCAGCTGCTGCGGTGCTGCGCTGGGCCTGAAGGGCTTGCTGCACGCCGGCATATCTCTGAGCGCTGACCTGCCTGGAGAACACAGCCCTCCTCCCCTCCCCACCCCACCCCACCCTATGCTCTCCCAGGCACCCTCTGCATACCCACCCCCTACCACTTCTCCCCACCTCGTCCCGCCGCGTCCCCCTGACCCGTGCAGTACGACGAACCCGTGGGCATGAACGACAGCAGCGCCAGGTGGCGGCATGCTAAGCGCGCTATGCAACCGCTGGGCGGTTGCAATATTGTGCGCTATAGGCAGTGTCGCAATGCTGCACATAATAAGTCACTGCTCTTATATATTGACGTGCGATGCTATGCACACAATGCGGTAGCCGCAGCAGGACTGTGACTGCACGTCGCAGGCTCGACTCTCATTTGGGCCCCATGACACACAGTGGCGGCGGCGGCGTTTGAACCCTGCCGTAGGTCGCTGAACCCTTGGCTTTCGCAAACTCTGGTTCACTGCGGTGCTGGTATCCACGGGATATGACAGGCCAGATGTCTCACAAGCTGGCAAGGCGCATCCAGCCACTGCGATGTCGCAGCGCTCAAAGCGCCGAGCCATGTAGGCTGCTCCCCTGCCTGCCTCTGCATTCTACCTGCCCCCTTACTCCTCTTGCTGCACCCAAACTCACCTTCTACCAGTGAGTGACAAGCTGCTTCTCTCCTGCTGCACCGGGCAAGGCCGCGTCGCGGAGGGGAACTCGGAGGTGCCGCCCGCCTCGAGCTTGGCTGCCCCCAGCCCGCTCCAGCCTGCGCTCGCGTGCTTCCGCCTGGCCTCAGCGCCTGTCTGCCTCGATGCGTATGAGCACTCTCGCCCCGCTTGCGCTGACAATGCGCTGACAAGATTGCGTATGGGAATGTAGTGCTTGTATTGCAGTACAGCTTGCACATTGCTCCAGCCACGAGACTGCTGTTTCTTCCCTTCCCACCCACTGATCACAGTCGTCCCCGCTCCTCCCTGGACTCAGCTTGAAGCCCAACCATGGCCCGCTTCCACGCTTTCCTGGCGCTGCTGGTGCTGGGCGCTCTGCTGCACCGTGTCGACGCTGGTGAGATGAAGCAGCAGGGAGAGCAGCAGGCACCGAACCAGCAAGCACAACCGCAGGGCGGCAATCAAGTGTGCCCTCAAGAATCCTTCCTCTCAGCTGCTGATGCAAAACTGCCTCCATCTCTACACCCCTACCCTGCCCAACCCCGCCACTTGTGCATCACCACCGTGCCGCACTAGCACTCATCCGCACGCATCCCTTTTGATTGCCCACCCACCCACCGTGCAGTGACGTGCATGTATTGCGACGGCGGCGACCGCTTGTCGTGCCGTGTCGCGGAAGACCCCTTCGACTGCCTCTTCAGGGGCACCTATTACTCTATCGCGGAGTGCTCATCCTTTCGTCGCTCCAAAGCCACCACCTGGTGCACGAGGTACGGCAGCAAAGACGCCGCCTGCCCCAAGTATATCGAGAGCAAAGGCAGGCGCTTCACCCTGCGTGCCATCGACAACTTTGGCAACTGCCCCCCCAGCGACACCACGGCCGGGGAGTGCGGCCTCACCAGTGTGGACTGCCGCCCCTGAACCGGGCGGCGGCAGGCACGACACGCAGCACCCCCGAGTGCCCGCCCCCACACGCGCCCCTCCATGGGCTCCCTCCACTGCCTCCTTGGCAGCGAGCGTCATGAATGCCTTCGTTCCCTGCCCAGGCTGGCACCAACTGGCACCCCCCTTGCCAACGCTCTGAACGGAGCTCCTTCCCCTCGCCTCATCACCACATCTGGGCCCCAAATTTTGCCCACCACCGCTCATCCACCACCCTCAAACTCTCCCCGCACCCCTCACCCCTGAACACCCATGTCGGGCGTAAGCCGCCCCTGAAATACAAATCCAGCCAGTCACAGCCTCTATGGGTAGTGTATTTGCTCGCAATATCACTTGCACATCCCAGTCACAAACCGTTTGACCGCAAAACCCCATCCAGCCCCCGGCCTGGCCTGCACAGCACCCCCACCACTGCCCTTCACGTGCACATGCCCGCCTGCACCGCCTCGTCCTCCGTCGCTGCGCCTGCCCCGGTTACCCTACCTCCGGAATGTACAGCATGTAAAGCCAGCTGCCAGGGGACCGGGGACCGGATACAAGATAGGCGAAGTGAGGCAGGTTGTACTGTTATTACGTTGGTATAGATTGCTGTGCACGGTGAGGGGGCTTGGGCGAATGCATGCTTCACTAGTGGTATACAGTTTCGGCAAGGCCTAGGCTCAGGTGGCCCAAGGGTTAATCACTAGAGTGCTGCTGCGGCAGGCGGCGCACCAGAGCTAGGCTTCCGCCCATGTGCTCAAGCAGACGGAGGTGAGCGCGGCCAGCGCATCAACGGGGGTCAGGTAGAGCTGAGGGTTTTGCTGTAGTAGCAGCGTGCGCAGCATGGTGGCGGAACTGAGAGGGCGGCAGCTAGACGGCCAAGCTGTTGGCGCGCAGTTTTGAAAGATGAGGCCTGCGGGGGTTCAGAGGGGTCCACTGGGGGATGGGCAGGATGGGCAGATGGCAAGCCCATGCGTGTGCTTCAGCCCAACTTGTCTGCAGCGAGCACGCCCCTAAGCCCATTCGGCCTCCTCTTCCAAAAATCCACCCTGCGAAATAATTGCAGATAAGTGTGCACATGTAATAACTTTGAGCAGCAGGGGAAGCGAGTTTCAGGAGTCGCAGCGGCGGACATGACTGCCGTCGCGACGCATCGGCGGAGCGCGCGGCGCGCACAGCAGGAATGTTGTGGGCTTGTGCCCTCACATAGCGTCTGTCAACAGAGTGATTCATTGATACTTTGAGACGTAATCTTCGGTGCGTGCAGCTATAGAAGTCACCGGCGCGCCATCGATCTCCTGGCCCAAGGGCCGCACGCAGCCCAGGGCCAGCGAAAGCAGTAGCAGGCAACTAGCATAGTTCCAAAGCAGCCGCGCCGCTATGAGCGCCGCGCTAGCAGCACAGCAGCGCTCAAGGCGGCTGCCGCCTGAAGTAAACAGGTAAGCGGGCTCTTGCATCTGCCTCCGCTGCTGTATCGGACGCATGAGCAGCGGAAGAGCGCCCACCAGGCTGTTCTTGATCGCGTGGCCCTCTCCCTGCTGCAGAATACTCTACGTGAGGAACCTGCCGTTCAACATCTCGTCGGAAGAGGTGGGCCCGCCCGGTGGCTCGCAAAGCCGCCGCTACAGCCCATGGCACTGCCGCCGCCGCCGCCGCCGCCCGCTGCCCCCTTGCCCTCCTTCCACCTCAGCGCCTCTGCCCCTGCCTCCGCTCGCCGCTGCAGCTCTATGCGCTCTTCGGCAAGTACGGTGCCGTCCGACAGATCCGCGTGGGCAACAGCAAGGACACGAGGGGCACAGCCTATGTGGTGTATGAGGACATCTTTGACGCAAAGACGGCGGTAGACCACCTGTCGGGGTTCAACGTGCAGGTGGGTGTGCTTCAATCTTGTTTGTGCAATTGTTTAGCAGGTGGCTGTGATGTACCCTGGATGGTGTTTCATTTTGTTGTTGTTTGTGGAATGCACTGTGTGTGGAAGCAGCGTAGCATATTTTGCCAGTGAAGTGAAGCCGGCGGTGGGCTTCCGGCGGACAGCCTGGCATCACGCTGTTCTGTGCATTGGGGCGTGATGTTATTTCCGGGGTGCTGTGTGTGTGGTGTGTGTGTGAGGGGTCAGGTACCCCTTAGTCAGGTACCCCTTACCACCTGTACCTCACCTGTACCCGTACCTCATCATTCTCTGCCCACCACCTGTCCCCTTCCCCTGCAGAACCGGTACCTCATCATTCTGTACTACAACGCCACGCGGCACAAGCAGAAGGCGACTCTGAAGGACGAAGAGGCGTCGCTGCGGCGCATGCAGGAGAAGCACGGGGTGGATGGGGAGCAGCACGCCAAGCCCCAAAAGTGATCACAGCCTGCCTACCTGGTGTTGTCCCGGCGCCTGCCCACCGCTGCCGTGGGGTGGCCCGCGCCGCGGCCAATTGATGCTGCCGCCTGGCGCCAGCTGCAGCGGCGCCTGCAAACCGCTGCCGTGGGGTCGTTTCGCGCTGCGGCCAGGGCGTGCTGCCTCCTGGCGCAGCAATGCTTGCCATGCTTCCCCCCCTACGTGCTAGCGTTCTATGCCCTGTTTGTGTTGTGTTGGCAGGCCGGCTGCACTTGCCGCGCCTCGCGTCGTCACGCCGCCACCTCCCCTCTTTGCTTGACCCTCCCCTGCTCCAGACCCTCCCGCAAACCAGCCTACACCCTTTGACGTGGGTGGCTCCCGGGCTTCCACCTGTTTTGCCGCACCCCTCCCCTGACGCCCCCTCTCCCTCCTCCTCTTTCCTCTGCTGCGTCGCCTCTCCCTTGCTCACCGCTCCCTTGCTGCCACCACTGTGCCACACTTGGCACTGCTCCCCCTTTTCTGCAAGCTAAAACTCGTAAGCCAGACATCACAACCCAAGGACGCAACGACTGCCCAGCTAGTGCTGCTTCTGGGGCATGCCCGGGCAGGATGCACGCATTTTCCAATGGGGTATGTGTTGGTTGCTAGTCTGTTTGGGGCAGCCGGAAAGCATGAAACGGGAAGGGGCACGAGGGTGTGAAGCAGGGACAGGAGAGGAGGAGGGGAAGAGCAGGGGAGCAGCAAGCGGAGTTGGGCAGGCAAACGGCCAGGCACAAAGGCTGGGCAGGCCAACAGGCAAGCCTCAAACGTGCGAAGGCCGCAGCAACAAATCAAGGAGGGATGGGTGGGAAGGGGAGGGGGAGGGGTCGCTTCAACGAAACGTGGGGGAAGCTGGGGAGGCACTTTGCACTTTTAGAGCAGCCACCGCCATCACATGCTAAGTTCCGGTGGCTGAAGGTCCAGCCTGGCCTGCCCCATGCTGCGCACGGCATGCTGCGTACGGCATGCCACGTCATCATGCCGCCACCGCCTCGGGTGATGCATCCATGGAAGCTTGAGAAGCAGCAGTCACAGAGGCGCTCGCTGCTGCATGGTTGGCGCTGATGTAGCCAATCATCTTGTTCAAAGCGCTGCAGGCAGTGGTGGCACAAGAGACAAGGGTTTCATATGACCAGCTGCCACACTTACCGCTCCCTTCCACCCACCGACATCCCATGCCTACGCGGCCACCCTTGCCAAGAAACACATGGGAACGCCACAAGCGCGGTGTGGTGCCACTCAGCCTCCTGTCTCTAGCCTGGGGCGGCGCACAACACGAGAGGCAACAACGATACCTTGCCTGCCCCGCTGTCCTGGCCCTCCTTAGTGCAAGCCAGGCAGGCAAAGCGAGCGCAGCACGCACCTGACGTAGGCGCGGGCAGAGGACACGACAATGTCTTCGTCGGCGCCGCTGCCGCTGAAGGAGCGCTGCGTCTTGCCGCCCTGTCGGGAGGGACAGATATGAGGGCACACGAGGGCCGGGGAGGAAAGGGAGGAGGGAGTCAGGCAGGCACGAGGGGCGGGGGGCCAGGGTTGCTTGGTGGTGCGGGTGCGCAGGGACAGCGCAGGCGCAGCTCCAGCACCCACTGCAGCAAACAGAACCCAAATAGCCATTGTGGCATGGACACACCCAAACAGATGCTGCTGCCCATGCTCACGCACGCACGCACGCACACGCGCCCGGCTTGCAAGGTGCCTTTGACCCCTACACACTCACACGGCTGCCGTTGCACAGCTACCGTCGAACTCGCTGCACTCAACTGGCAGCACAGCTGCCGCTGCAACCGCACCCCCACCTGGTAGTTTGTTGTTCACCTATCCCTCGAACACACACACATGCACGCACACAGGTACACGGCTTGCTGGGTGCCTGCGACCCCAACACACACACCTAAACAGCCACCGCTGCACCCACCCACTACTACCCCCTGCCTGTCCCCCCTGTCCTTCTCACTACTACCCACTCTCACACCCTGCCTGTCTGCCTTGCCCTTCATCTCTTGCTCCTCCCCTCCTTGCCATACGCCCCTTTCCAGCCCGCCCCCACCTGGGGATACGTGAACAACTGCCTGGGGATACGTGAACAACTACCTGGGGATACGTGAACAACTACCTGGGGATACGTCCCTCTTTCCAGCCCGACCCCACCTGGTAGTTGTTCACGTATCCCTCGCTCGCCATCTTGCCCGACGGACGGATCACCACCCGCGTGTTGGCCAGGGCCTCGATGCCCTCTGCATTGCAGAGTTGGAAAAAGGAGAAAGATGGGTCGGGCACACATGACGCACATGGCGTGATTGGCCAGGGCCTCAAAGCCCTCTGCACAACATTGGAGTACGGAGAAAGATGGGTCACACACACAGAACGCACAATGTGTCATGGGTAGCTGTGTGGGCGGCCACGACAACCTTGCCCTCACCTCACCCGTCACAAAACTGACCGCGGAAAAAGGAATTCAACGACAAACAAAGGCGCAGGCACAGCAACCTGATGTCACCCTCCACATGGTAAGCAAAGCGTGCAAACACACGGGGTGTTGCCCTCACCCCTCACAGAGTTGAACACTGCTGTTTGCAAAGTGGTTGGCGGGTCGGGGATGGGACGATTTGGCAACCTTCTGTGGCAGAAATTTCGCTGCATCCCCAAACTTCCCGCACTTCGTCCCCAAAGAAACACGGCATCAAAAGTGCAAACAACGCCCCCGCCCCCACCCGTCGCAGGCTTGTACGCAGCAAAGCAGGCAACATCGCGATACATTAGGAACAACCCTCACCCGTCGCAGACTTGTACGCAGCAAAGCGGACAACTTCACGGCACAGTAAAAACCGCCCTCACACGTCGCAGACTTGTACGCAGCACAGCAGGCAACATCGCGATACAGTAGGAACAACCCTCACCCGTCGCAGACTTGTACGCAGCACAGCAGGCAACATCGCAACTTCACGGCACAGAAGGAACAATTCTCACCCGTCACAGAGTTGACCGAGTAGTCCAGCAGCTCGGCCTGCACCCGCACCAACGAGTCAATGGCCTGCAGGGGACAGGACAGTGTTGCATTTCAGTGTTGCATTCACAGCGTTGCCATTCAGTGTTGCATGTCAGCGTTGCATGTGCTGCGCAGTGCCTGCACCCGCACCGATAGTCCTTGGCCTGCAGGGAGCGGTAAGAGTGTTGCACTTCAGTGTTGCATTTGCTGTGGTGTGCCTTTACACGCACCAACGAGCCAACGGCCAGCAGGGAACAGAGTAAGTGTTGCATTTCATTGTTGCATTTGCTGTGCTGCCTTTACCTGCACAACGAGCCAATGGCCTGAAAGCAACAGGGGGGTACAGATACAGTGGAGGGGAAGGGGGAGTACGGTACAGACGGGGAGCCGGGCATACAGGACAAACAGTTCATGCCGCTGCTGACGCTCAAAATGCCCCACCCCCCGTCCCGCCCCTTCGCCCTCACAACCACTGGAGCACTACAAGGGGAAAGCGCACCTTGTATGCCGCGTCCACGGGTCCGGAGCCGATGCCGCTGCTGATGCGAGAAATGCCGTCGGGCCCCCGCATGCGCACCGTGGCGGTTGGCATGCCCATGCTGCCGCACACAACCTGCACGGCGGGAAGCAGCACAGTTGAATGCTGGCAAAACCGGGCGGCGCGGTGGGCTTCGTTGCGGCGCACACAGCAAGCACGTGCTGCCGCCACACTTTGCAGGGTGGTGGGTGAGGGTGAGCTTGGACGGCGGGAGAAGAGGGTCGGTGGAAGAGCGATGGCGAGCGCGTGCCATGAACACATGCGACGCCGCCCTGACAGCAGCTGCGCCTCATTCTCCAGGCCCGCTCCTTGTTCCCCACCTGCCACTCTGCTCTGGCCCCACCCCGCCCCACCTCCCGCCGAGCTCTGCACCACCCTACCTCAAATCGGCCCTGCAGCCTGTCTTCTTTTGCCCCTTCACCCNGGCGCACACGTCGCCGCTGCCGGCAGACGGGCGGGCACGCATCAGCGCCGGCAGCAGCGTCGCGGATGCCATGCCGCGACACAGCGGCGCTCTGCAGCAGGCCGCACAGGGAAAGCCTCACGGCAAGCCTGCTGAGCCAGGGAGCTGCGGTGAAAGCGGGTGCGAGGAGGAGTGGCACGACTGCAAGGAGGGGCCGGAGGCAGCGCTGGCAGCAGCAGCACGGCCGGTCGCCAGTGCAAGCACCAGCGTGTCGCAGCAGCGGCGGCGCCGAGGGACGAGCCGCGTTGGGCGCTCGCCAGAGGATGCCTCTTCCGCTGGCTGCTGCCTCATTATGTGAGATGAAGGGAGGCTGGACGCGCGGCCACGCACTCCCTACAAGGGTTTCTCTGGGGCCGCTCGTGATCTCTGCTATGTCCTTTTCTTGGGGATTGTCCGGAACTTCCTTTATGTTTCTTGGTGCATGGCGCACCCCCTTTTGTACCCAAGGTGTCTTGCTCTCCACATCCTCGCAATCACGTACAGTATGCCACAACAATGCATGCCCTGTGTTTAAACTCCACTTGTTTGTAGCTTTAGCTCCCGCTCAATTCAGCCCCACCCAAACCCCTTTTCAACGTCCCATGTGTGACACACGCTGTTGCACCACGAATTTTGGTTTCCGATCTCTGTTCTTCCCTCTGAGCCCCATCAATCCCCATCCTGTCTCCTGCCACTGCTTCTGCCTCTCCTGATCTGTTTCCCTCATGCCTTCCCGCCCACGTGTCGTTTCCGCCTTGTCTTCTTGCCTTTGTCTCCTGGGTGCTCCAGCCCTGGGTGCCTACCTCTCTCCGACTCCTGACTGAAGTGCCATCCTGCCTAATGACGCCCTTCCTGTCCCCCGCTGCAACTCAACACGTGCATTGCAAGCGACACTACCTGCACTCAAAGCGGGGCACGCAGGCGCAGTGCAGAGCTCAGCCCTTGCTCCTTGGTCTGGGGTATAGCCGCGTGTGTGTGTAGTGGGCAGATGGTTGGGTGTGAACAAAGTTCATGGGAAGGAACCTTGGGTCAATCAATCAATCAATTACATTTAGGGTCCACGGAGCCAGCAGGACTCATGGGACGGTGAAGGGAAAGCTTATCTTTGTGGGCTTTGAAACAAACAGAAAGAAACTCAGGAATGCGGGTGCATGCACTCTGGGAAAGCCACGCATGCGTGGTGGTGGGGTNCCCCGCCCCACCAGAAGGTCCTCCAGCACCCACACTGCCTCCCCCTCTTTCCTTAACCCTGCCCAACCCTTCCCCATCTGCCAGTCTTACTTTGCCCCACCAACACACCCCCCGCACACGCAGCTGCAGGTCTTCCAGCACCCACACTGCCTCCCGCTGCTGCCCCCTCCTGCCCCACTCTAACCAACGCCAGCCCAGCGACCCTCTTCTTTGCCCCCCAATCTTTGCCCCCCAGACCCTATTCTTTGCCCCCCACCAACACACCCCCCGCACACGCACCTGCAGGTCTTCCAGCACCCACACCACCGTGGGCTGGTGCACCTCGTCATTCACCAGCGCCAACACGTCCTCGTCAGTGATGTTCTGCAGGGATGGGATGGAGGGAGGGAGAGGCCGGTTGTTCAGCACAAAGGTCACCAATCAGTGGAGGGTGCACCTCGTCGTTCACCAGCGCCGATACGTCCTCGACGGTAATGTTTTGCAGGAGGTAAGGAGGGAGGGGTAGAAGGTGGGAGAGGCAGTTAGGCATTCGTGTGGCATGCTACCTCTTGTTGGGTGCTGCACACCAGCGCCAACACATCACCGTCAGTCATGTTGTGCACTGCACAACAGTACAAGGTGTGGAAGCCCGCCAATCGGCTGACGATTCACCCCAGTCAGCTGATTCGCTACTGCACCGTTGGTTCCCCAGCGCAAGGACGCTCTTGTCGGCAAAACGCTGCCCACGCAGCCAGTATCCCTTGAGGCCAACTATTCCGACAAACGAGGTGTGCCTCCTCACCTTCTTGCGGTCTGCCAGGTTCTTGAACCGCCGGAACACGTCGTTCAACTGCTCCTCCACCAGCACAAAGCCCAGCTGGCCCAGGCGGGTGTTGAGCGCGTTCCTGCACAGGGGAAGGTGGGCAGGGGAGAGCAATGGGTGACTAGCGGGTGGGCCAAGGAGGCCGAGAGAACAGGAGCTTGCGCCCAGCTGGGCCGGGCCCGTGTTGAGGGCGTTCCTGCACAGGGGAGGTGCGCAGGGGAGGGCAGCGGGTGACGTTTTGGGCTCCGGGGCAAAGGAGGCTGGCAGCTCAGCAGGTCACCGCACGTGTGCTTGCATGCAATACACAACCAAGCCCGCAACAGCGATGTTACCATCCCCAGATGCAAGTGCTGGCTCTGCCCTTTCCACCTGCTGCCCCCCCAAAAGGAGGCCCTCAGAGAGGGCAGAGCAGGCTCACTGTGCAGCTCTGGCTGACGCGCGTGCCGAGTGCACGCCTGAAACAACACAGACAGAATGAGCACAACAAGAGCCAGCCAGCCAGGACGCCCCACACCGAGCCAGCCGCCTCACCTTCCGGAGTGCTTGCCCAGCACAATGCCTGCTGCGTCCACACGCGTCAGCCCGATGGTCTCCGGGCTCATGATCTCATAGCTACATTGATGGATGGGGGAGAACAAGAAGGGCGTACTGGGGTTCAGTTGGGAAAACAGTCAGGGGCGCACGGCAACCGATTGTTTCAGGGCTCAAGAGGCTCGTGATCAGACCAGATCTCTCGTAGTACAGATTCTTGAAACTGCATGGGGAGGGAGGGAACAAGGAGAGGCTTGCAAGGGGCCAGGTGTGCCAACAGTTGGGAATGCCAGGGCGAAGGATGGTGCATCCAGCAGCAATCCACTTGTGCCGCATGTTGTGTGCAAAGCAAAGCCTGCCGGCCAGGCCAGCCTGCCATCCTGCCCTGCCCTCTACACCGTCCGCATTCCCTGCACACACCATTACAGCATGTCTGGGCTCTGCAGCACCAAGCTGTGCAGCCCATTGCCGCCCCGGTTGCGTGTCCCGGTTCTGGAGCATGCCAACTGCCCTGCCGTGCACACCGCCCCTCACCCCCCCTGCACATTTGCACGTGGAGCCCGGCAATCGATGGTAACACCCCACCCTGCTCACGTGCCCCGGTTCTTCAGCATGCCGTCCTGGTGGATACCGCTCTCGTGGGCAAACGCGTTGGCGCCCACAATCGCCTGCACGATGGAACACTCATACATACGTAAACGGGAGAGCAGTGTGCTTGGGCAGGCGTCCTGTCAGGCGCATGCATCGGCGCCCACAATCGCCTGCACGTGTGGCCAACAGCGGCATGGTTGGCACACTCATTGAAACAGGAAACGGGAGAGCAGTGTTTGCGCAGGCATCCTGCCAGGCGCATGCGAGGGAGCCCACAACCGCATGCAGGTGAGCCCGCAGCAGCGCGACTATGTGTGAGCTGGGAGAGGAAATTGTTGAGCGGGGCACTGTCATGAGCACACGCATGAACGCGTACAATAGCTGCAGCACGGCGCACCCCACACCCCACGGCCTTCCTCACCTCACGCCAACCGAGCATCAAACCCGCACCCCGCAGCCTGCCCCCACCCTCACTCTTCTTGCACCCTTATTGGCACATGTCTGCTTCCCCTCCTCGCCTTGTGCGGCTGCACCATCATGCCGGTGTAAGAGCAGCATAGCAAGGAGGTCCTTCCACAGCCCAGCCTACACAGCCTCCCCCGGCTCTCACTTTGCTGCAGCGTGCACTCATCTTGAGTTGTGCTTTCCCATAATGCTGGGATGACGCATCTGCGGCACACTTTTGTGTTGCTGCGGCGCTGTAAATGAATGAATGAATGAATGAATGTATTGGCACAGTGTGCCCCTCTTCACCTTGTGTGGCTGCACCATCATGCCGCTGTAGTCGGAGACCATCTTGGAGGCAGCCGAGATGTGCACGGGGCGCACGCCCGTCCACAGGCCGCCCATCTGCTCCTGCCTGCGCCACGCGGAGCACACACGGGAGAGGGAGGGGAGGGGCGGAGAGGCGGAGGAGGGGCATTGAGTGAGCAGTGCGTTGAACTGGCGAGAAGAGTGGAAGGGAGGGAGCGGGGGCGAAGGGCTCGTGAGGAACAAGAAACAAAGGAACCGGGAGTGGGTGTGGGCATGCCAAGTGCGTGTGCGTGGGAGGGGAGTCTGAGTAGAAGCAGAAGCAGAAGAAGAAGGCAGCAACAAGAGAGAGGGGTTTAACCATAATATGGGCCACGCAACAGGACCGGGGGCTCAGGGCAGGGAGCGTCGCCAGCCAGACAGCGGCGCTGGGGGGGTTGCTGTGCGCAGCCTATAGTCATGTCCCGGCCATGGGAGGGGGCCGGCACACCGGCTTATTTGCTGCAATGGCGTGTGCAGGGGTGGCTGATGGTGGGTGACGCGTGTTCAGAATTGGCACCTCCCCCAAGGGGCTCTCCCCACCCATTAGATGTTGACATCAACACCTCATTGAAAAGCAAGGGGAAGCCAAGCCCCACAGAACCACGGCATTGGTCGGCCATGCCCCCCCCCTCTGCCAGCCCACTAGCAGGACCTTATCATCCCAAGGATACACCGCCCAAATGCGATCCAACGAAAGAAAGAGAAAGGAAAAAAGAAAAAAGAAAAAACGCTCGCCCACCCGCGCAGCGCCACGGCCATCACCACCTCCTCCAGGGAAGCGTTGCCCGCCCGCTCGCCGATGCCGTTGATTGTGCACTCAATCTGCGGGGAGGGA
>JTEE01000254.1:222554-238525 GCA_002896455.3 Chlorella sp. ArM0029B
CCTCAAACAGGTGTCGCCGCCGCTGCACAATCTGGATGGTTGCTGCCGAGGCGGCTGGCTCTCCGGGCAGGCGCTGCTCCAGGGGGACCTCTGCCGCCTTTGCTGCCGCAAGCAGCGCCTGCGTGAAGGCTGCCACAGCAGCATCTGGCGGGTGGGTGTATCTGGGAGTCCGCGCCGGCCCGGCCGCCGCCAAGGGCACCCGCCGGGCACAGGCTGGCACGCTACCCAATCCATTCTAGGCGGCCGTAAGTTTTGCGCTGCTGCCATGGCGGAAGGGCAGGCGAACGACTCTAATAGACCGCCGGGTGGGCAAAGGAGAGGAGAGGCAAGAGGCAAGAGGGGAGGCAGACACGCAGTGGGGGAAAGGGCAGGAAGAGAGGGGTGCAGGCGCCAGCGACCTTGGGCCCAAGCTCAGGCATCCTTTCTTCACGAAAAAACAAACAAGTATCATGACGACAGGACGAACGCAGGTAGGGGCACACCTGGGCAAAGGAGCCAGCATAGCTTAGCGCACTTGTGAAAAGCTGTAACGACTATACTAAGACGAGCTTAGGGCAGGAATCCCAGGCCAGGGCAATCTGGAGCCTACTCTCTCTTGCTCGGCACAAACATGAACCTGGCGTGCAGGGTCCCGCCACAGACAGCCAACCCTGTGCGTCCTTTCTCTCGGCCCCGACACCTGCCCCCTTGCTTGTGCCAACATGGCACGCTGTGGTGCTGTTGAGTCCAACCAGTGTGCAAGCTGCTGCGGCCCGCTTTCCTTAAACAACCCAGCCATCACCCAACCACCGCCCAATCATCTCCCAGTAAGCGCCCAGTAAGCGCCCAGTGACGTAAAGTGACTTGATCAGCACCCAGTTACCGCCCAGTCATCACCCAGTCATCACCCAGTCATCACCTGGTCGGGGGTCATGCGCAGCTTGTACTTCATGTGGATCTCTGCACACACACACAAAATAACGGAACCAGTTATTACGCCAGAGAGTTCGTGTTGGTTTTTGTTCAAACAAAATTTCGATTCCAGTACAAACAATGCTCACACAACCAACGGTAGAAACGGAGATGTTGATTCATGGGGATCTCTGTACAAAGCAAGCAGGATTTGGGTTTGGTTACCAAGAACAACCAGGGTTGGCTCTTTGCAAATAAGACCTGAAAAGAGGCGGTTGATACAAGTGCAGGCACTCTGCCACACAACCAACGGGCACACAGTGGTAGTGTAGATTCATGCGGGGGGTGGCACATGCCAATTAAGTGCCCCGGCTGCCCGCCTCGGCACGCGCACACGTGAGCTCCGCGCGGCCTACCAGTGTGCTGCTTGCGTCAAAATCTGTGCTCTGCAGAAACCCACGCAAAAGGTCGCTTCCGCCGCCACCGTGGTGACCCCCCGCCAACAAAGGGTGACCCCCCGCCAACAAAGGGTGACCCCCGCCAACATAGGGTGACCCCCCGCCAACAAATCCCTGCGCCGTCACAGCCCCGCCTGCCGCCTTTTTGAGCACGCAGTGAGACGCATTTCACCGGGCTGCCAAACCACCGCAGCCGTGTTCCCAAGGTGTGCAAATCGGGGAACACAACACTCCACATGCAACCAATCAAGCACACACGAAGCAAACCAAACCATAAGAGTCACGTACCTGAGCTTGCAATGAAGGTGTGCACATCGAGCCAAGGATGGCTCCACCGCACATGAAACCAAGCACACAAAACCTTCAAGCAGACCAGGCAAAACCAGACACCAAGCTGCGCAGGCCCCTGCCGCACCTGATGTGGCGATGAAGGTGTGCACGCGTGGCAGCTTGGCGTGGCGCACAGCCTCCCAGGCAGTCTCCAAATCCTAGTGGATTGCGGGGTGCCATGGATGGGGAGGCAGGTGCAAGGGCAGGGGGCGAGGGCAAGAGAGAGGGTGAGCTGTTGCCACCAGCAGGGCAGCTGTGTCACACGGCAGCAGCCGCAGCACCTGTCCCCCTGCCAGCTGCTTATGTGCTGCAGGCCTGCCGCCGGGCCATCCCGGCCCTTCCCGACGCTGCCCTGCAAGCGCACTGCGCCTCGGGCCGCCGCTGCTAAGCTGGCTCTCGTTTGTCGCGGGTGCGTGGGAGGCCGCAGATCACATGGGGCACAGCCGCTGCCTGCCCGTCTCCATGCAGCCCTAGCACGAAGCCGCCAGTGTTGCAGCCCCCAAACGTTACGGTGCAACCCCCAGCACACCTTGTCGCGGGTGCGTGAGAGGCCGCAGATGACGGGGACATAGCCATCCTCTTGCACCGCATTCCCCACATCCATGGCAATCGCCCGCACCTGCGGCACAGGGAAGTGGGAAAAGGGTAGGTTAGGGTGGGTGGGACATGAAGCAAGTCAAGTCAGGAATGGAGTGAAGGCGGGGTTGGGGAAGTGCACCTGCAGCACACACACACACACACAGCACACACACACACACATAATGGGGTCAGGCAGACGCAGGCCGGAGCGGGCATAGCGGTCGGAGGGTGGCGGGGGGAACACGTGAAGTGGGCGTGGGAGGGCAAGTGCAGCCAGGGGCGGGAGAAGCAGGGGTTACGGCAGGGGCAGCGGGCAATAGGCAGCAGGCGGTGGGCAGCAGGCAGCCTGAATCAGTGCAGGGGGAGCAGGCAGAGCAGGGGCAGGGCCAGGGGCGGGAGGAGCAGGGATACGGCAGGGCAGAGAGCGGCAGGCAGCCTCGGGCAAAGTAGGGGGAGCAGAGATGCGGCAGGGCAGCGCGCAGCAGGCAGCCTCGGGCAAAGTAAGGGCAAGCAGGGCGAGCAGGGGCAGGGGTGCGGCAGGCGGCTGGTCTCACCGCCGCGAAATCGTCGGGGGAGGCGATGGGGAATCCTGCCTCAATAATGTCCACACCTGGGGAGGGAGACGAGAGGGCACAGGGGAAGGGAGAAACGTGGCATGAAAAGAAGGCGTGCACACGTGGCGCTCATGCAGAGGGAAGCCAGCCTGGATTTGCGTCCCAGCTTGGGAAGGCAGGAGCAGACGGATGGTATGCACAGTTGTGCTTGCAATGAATTCAACGCACACACACAGGGTGGCAAGACTGTTGGCAGTGAGGCGCTTTGGGGCATGCTGCGGCTACAAACAAACGTCCACAATCAAAGGGGTAGGCAGGGCCGGGTGGGGGAAGGTGAATCTGGGAGTCCGCGCCGGCCCGGCCGCCGTCAAAGGCGCCCGCCGGGCACAGGCTGGCACGCTACCCAATCCATTCTAGGCGGCCGTAAGTGTTGCGCTGCTGCCATGGCGGAAGGGCAGGCGAACGACTCTAGTAGACCGCCGGGTGGGCAAAGGGAAAGAGAGGTCATGCGGACTGATATGCGCAGCCAGAGGTCAGCGCCGCTGCTGCTGCAACCCAGTGTCGCTGCACACTAAGTCTTGCAATGCACCCATGTCCAGACATCCCGCCAGGCTGGCACCCCTCTCTTCTGTCCGCCTCACCCAGCTGGCTCAGCTTCTTGGCAATTTCCAGCTTCTCCTTAGAGGTCAGGGTGGCGCCTGCAGGAGGCAGTACAGGCAGGCGTACTGAGAGGGAGATGCTGGGAGGGGCAGGGTTCCCAGCCGCAGGGCCGGGCATGCAGTGTGCCGCACAGGGGTAATGACTGGCCAGTAGGTTTCCGTCGCCCTGCTGCTCCCCATCCCACTGCCAGTCGCTTGTGCCTGTTGCAGCTTCTGCTGCTGCCGCCTCATGCCCGCCCCTCTGCTGTGCATGGTAGGCCTGAAGGCCCTTATGCCCACGTGTCCACCCCAGCAGCTGAACACCTCCGAAACCGCTCCTTCCCCCTCCCACAGCCGCAACCACCTCAGGCTGCGGACGTCCTTCCCCCCGCTGCTTCTGATGTTGCTGCAGCTTGGCTGCCTCCTGTCTCCCCGCTGCACCTCGTGCCACATCAGCAGGCCTGCACAAGATTAACCTGTGGAAGCGCACCAGGAGACTGCTCGCCGTCGCGGAGGGTGGTGTCGAAAATGCGCACATAATCGGGGTCGTCAATCCTGTTGGGGATGTACTCTGGGCGTTTGCGGGGCACAACCACATCCTCAGCGGTCGCCATAACGCGTACGGGGCCTGCAACGAGGGTTGGGCAATGCGTGGGCTGCTGGCCGGCGCTGCAGGCGGCGGCGGCAGCAGCGGCGGCGGCTGGGCGGCAGCCTTGTGGCCTAATGTGCTCAACCCCACCCTCCCGCTGGTCCACGAGTACTGTTTGGTCACGTTCCACATAATAAAGGCCACCCGCGTGCTGCAAAACCCCAAGTCCTTGCCTCACCGCGATGGGAGAGCATGCGCCGGCTGCTGCGTGGCCCCGCAACCGCCCTGCTGCCTGCCAGATGAGGCTGCATCACGCCGCAGCTAGCCATTTTGCTGGGAGCCCGGCGAACACCGCTGTGGACCGGGTGAATGGCGGGAGCCTCGGGGCGCGTCCACAGGTGTTGCTATCAATTGTGCGGCCACAGATGTTTGCTCCTTTACGATCGTGGCCCAATTCGGCGACCAACCAGCGCAACCCCAGCCACGTAGGATGCAGTGTAGAAAACACAGAACGGCCTCGGCGTCCGTTGCTTTCATTCCGGTCACAAATACCAACCGATTAGCAGCCCTCGGACGCCTTGTAGAAGGCTCACCGCGCTACTGTCCAGTCCTCAGTCAGGCCGTCCCTCGCAGGCCGCAGCGGTCGCTTCGTGGAGTCGGGCAGCTGATCTGGTTCCGGCGCCGTCAGTCCAGCAGCGCCGGACGCTGGCCAGCAACCCCGCCGCCGCTGCCTTCTGCCCCGCCCGCCGCTGGTTCAGGCGGCACACGCCTGGCAGCCGCATATTGATATAGCAGCAGGCCCTATGCCGCTACTTCGGCAGTGAAGGAGCGGTGGGGCAGCTGAACGTGAGCACTGCTTGAGTTGGGGGTGACCCAGACACTGGCTCAGCACACGAGAGCGAGCGGCAGGCGCAACCATGCCAGGTGCGGGCGCAGCTCTGCCGACTGCCGGCAACCTTGCCATTCTGCCAAATGTTTTGTAGCGCTACTGTCATGCATGCGGCCGCCGCTGCTGCTTCGATCCAAGCTTGCATCCCCTTCAAAGCAGTGCATTGGCCCAGTACTGCCTCTGCCTCTGCTTCCCCCCCTCCCTCCTCATTCATCCAACCAATCATTTTACAGCGCTGCAACAACACAACAGTGCGCCGCAGCACCACATTGTGGTCCACCCACCTACCCACCCGCCTTCCCCATCTGCCTTTGAGCACAGGCTTCCGCACGCAGTTCCAGGGCTATGCGGTGCGCTTCTCCCCCTTTGAGGAGGGAAAGCTGGCGGTTGCCACGTCACAGAACTTTGGGATCGTGGGCAATGGGAGGCAGTACGTCCTGCAGGTGCGTCCTGTACTGCAGGCGGGCGGGCGATGCTGCTGCCCTGCTTCCCCGTGTGTAGTTAGCTAGTGTGTTGGCGCGTGCTTGGAGGGGCCGGGGGATGGGCCGTTGGCATTGTGGGAAGCAGGCGTAAGCATGTGCTGCTGGCGGCACTGGTCCTGCTGGGGGGTGGGCGGGCCGGGGCGACATGACTTGGGCTGGGCGGTAGCGGTGGCATCTTGGGCGGCAATATGTCTCGCAGGTGCGCCCTGTACCGCAGGCGGGCTTGCACTGGGGTGGGGTGGGGTGAGGGGGTCGGGCTGGGGAGCTGCTGGGGTGCTGCTGGGGAGCTGCTTGCCTGCTTCACTCTGCATAGATGGTGTGTTGACTTTTCGAATTGTTGGCTTGTGCTTGCAAAGGGTCAGGGGATGAGCTGTCGGCGGCTGGGAAGGAAGCCGGGTGTTGCATGAGCATGTGCTGCAGCTGTCTGGGAGTGATGTGCAGCGGCGAGATGGGGCGGGCTGGGCGGCAGCGGTGACCTCGTGGGCGTCTGCTCGTGGGGGTGCACGTGCTGCTGCCTACAACCTGCAACTAAACAAGCGCCCCCCTGTCCCCCTTGTGCATGCAACAGATGGGACCCAACGGCATCACAGAGTTCCGGTCTTTTGACACGGCAGACGGGCTGTATGACTGCGTGTGGAGCGAGGAGAATGAAAACATTTTGGTGTCTGCCAGCGGGGACGGCAGCATCAAGGTATGTGGGCCGACGTTTGAAGGCATGCACGCGGGGCGGGGGTCGTGGGTCTGATATCGTTTGTTAGGCGATGGTGCGTGCGTGGAGAACAAAACAAGAAAGCATGGCAGCAGGACGGCTGCATCAAGAGTGTTCTGGGTGGTGTGTGTGTGCTGTGTGTCGTGTGTTGTGCGGTGTGTGTGGAGGGGGCAGCGGCGGTGAAGGGCAGGGGAGGGCTGCCTGACCGTGCATAGGGTGGGGTGGCTGTGCCTCGCTTCCCAGCTGCTTGGCTCAGGAGGAGGCACTGACAGGCTGTAATAAAAAGGCAGTTCACCATAGCAGCAGAAGGTGGGGGCACCTGTTTTGGCATCACGCCTGCGGCTTTCACTCGGACTGTCAACCCACCTGCCTCGCCTGCCTGCCCCGGCTCCACCCGCTGCCGCTTCCTGTTTCCACCGAAATAACTTTACAAGAAGAAAAAAAAAGTTCCCGTTGTTTTTCCTTCTTCTGCTAAACTGCCAGGTGTGGGACTTGTCGGCTCCCCCAGAGGCCAACCCGCTGAGAAGCTTTGAGGAGCACACACACGAAGTGGGCCGGGGAGGGGGCTGGGGCATGTGGGCCCCGGGTGAGGGGACCGGGCTGGTTTGGCTTCCGGGAGGGGCGGTGGGGTGAGGCTGGGCCTGGGCAGGCAGAGCCACGGCTGGGGATGGGGGCTGGGCTGGGCTGGGGTGTTGCCACAGGCATGCAGGCAGGCAAGCAGCCGGCTGGCTTTGCGGCCATGCCGTCACACCTGCACTGCCCAGCATTCGGATGCATGCAATGCGCACCGCTGTTCTGCCCAACCTTGCACACCGCTGTACTGCTCAACAGCGTTCAGCGGGTGCACATTTTCAATGATCAGTCAGCCCTTGATGATTAGTTGCATGATGCATTTAGGATCGACTGATTCGTTGCACTGCATGCCGCAGGTGTACAGCCTGCACTGGAACCAGGTGCGGCGCGACTGCTTCCTGTCGGGCTCATGGGACGACACAGTCAAGGTGGGTGACGTGGCGTGATGTGGCGTGACAAGCGTGACGTGGCGTGATGTGTGACGTTACCATACCAGAGACATAGCATGTGCAAACCAGAGACCTCCAAAGGCAGCACAACAACCTGCCAACGTGTCTGGGGCTGGGTGCGCCTAGTGTCAATGGCCTGGGCTGGCAGTGCCGGGAGGGGCTCAAACCATGCGCTTCCCTGTGCGGTGCACGGCGCACCTCCCTGCACCGCTGGCGCCCAACAGCAGCCTGCGCCCCGCTTCCTCCTCTGACTGACCTCGCCTTCACCCTGCCTGCCCCTGCCCCTGCCCCTGTCCCCTTCCTTCCTTCCTTCCTTCCTGATGCACCGTGTCCGTTTACAAAGCCCATGCCGCCCCCGCCCCCCTTGGCCCCTGCAGCTGTGGAGCCTGGGCTCCCCCACCAGCCTTCGAACATTTGCGGAGCACACGTACTGCGTGTACGCCGCACAGTGGAACCCGCGGGCAGCTGATGTGTTCCTGTCGGCCAGCGGCGACTGCACCGTCAAGGTGCGGGGGAGGAGGGAGGGAGGGAGGGTGACCGACCCTGGGGACCATGGGGAGAGGAGGGTGGGAGGGTGAGCGGCCAGCACTCTCCTTCTGCCTCTGCTTCCCCTCCCTCTGCCAGCGCTTCCATATCCCCCCTCCCTCCCCACCCCCGCGTGCCTCCCCCTGCCGCTGAGGAGCGCAGATATGGGACGTGCGACAGGAGCGGCCCACGCTGTCTCTGGCGGCGCACCGCTACGAGGTGCTGGCGGCGGATTGGTGCAAGTACAACGACTGTGTCATAGCCACGGGTTCTGTGGACAAATCGATCAAGGTAGTTAGTTAGTTAGTTAGTTAGTTAGTTAGTTAGTTAGTTAGTTAGTTAGTTAGTTAGTTAGTTGCATTTCATGTCCATATGGAGCCAGGAACGATCTCACGAGACAGGAGATTTGTGCAGCGGTTGTGTTGTGCAGGCTGCCGTTGTGGTGGCTTCTCTAGGTTCTCGATGGGCGGGCAGAGGTGCTGGGTGTGCAGACAAGTGCAAGCACAGCAACTGTGCCACAGCTGGGTGCGGGGGGGGGTGATGGAACGCCAACCAATGCGGACCCTTTTGCACTGCTTGGTTTCTGCTGCACGCCAGCCTGTGTGTGCGGTGGGACACTTGTGTCGGCCTCCCGCCTGCCCACCTCGACCATCCCAGTGTCAGGTGCATGCCTCGCCAACCTCTCAGGAACCGGTGCGTCCTGAAGTTAAACCCTCTTTCATGGGATGCGAACAAGGGATGTGAACAGCTTTGACGGCTAGGCTAGACTAGGGGACGTGCACGCACCCCCGCCGGAAGCTGGGAGCGCTGCCGAGCGCATACCACATGCTCCCTTCCTCCACCTCACCCCAGCCCCATCCCCATTCCTTCCCTCCCGCCCTCCCTCACCCCCTTTGCCGCCCAGGTGTGGGACGTGCGCATGCCGGAGCGTGAGCTGGCCACGCTGCTGGGACACACCTATGCTGTGCGGCGCGTCATGTTCAGCCCCCACGTGGAGACGCTGGTGGCCTCCTGCAGGTGACTGTGCAGGGAGGGGGCGTTGTGTGTGAGTGTGCGCGTAGGACGCAGGTGTCGGGATGTGTGCGCGTGTGGGCGTGGCTAGGTGCCCATGTGCCTGAGGCGTCGTGCAGGTGTGGTGACCCGGGGTGCGGGTGTGTCTGTGTGCAGATGTGTTTGTGGGGGGAAACATGTGGGTGTGTGTGAGCGTGCGAGAGCACAGAGGTGAGGCTACGCAGTGAATGCTCGCTTTGAGATGACTCGATGCTTCCCTGAATGGCGCCCCAGCTCAGCTCCCGTGCTGTGCCCCGGTCGGCCCCACCCCACCCCACCCCATCTCACCCCTCCCCACCACCTTCCACAACTGCGACATAACTGCATGGCTCTGGGAGGGGCGAGCTGAAGGAGATCACCTGGCTTGTTTGGGACCGGCGCATATACACATACCTGCCGCTCCTGCCCCTCCCCCTCCACCAACACCCACCTGGTCTGCAGCTACGACATGACCGTCCGCCTGTGGGACTATGCCGCCCCGGAGGACGCCCTGGTCAAGCTTTGGGACCTCCCAATGTTTCTCTTTATTGCCACTCAACTACTCACAGCTGCAACTGCGGCACTACATTGCCCCAGGAAACGCCCAACTACATCGCCCCACCCCAACCTCACCTTCCTACCGCTCCTCACCCACCCCCTGCAGCTACGACATGACCGTCCGCCTGTGGGACTATGCCGCCCCAGAGGACGCCCTGGTCAAACTTTGGGACCACCACTCTGAGTTTGCGGTTGGCCTCGACTGGTCCACCCTGGTAGATGGCCTGCTGGCCAGCTGCGGGTGGGACGAAATGACGTATGCGTGGCACATGAACGGTGACCCGCGCACCAGCTGAGCTGGCAGGGTGGTGACGTGGCGGCGGCGCTGGCATGGCGGCCCCCAACCTGCGCTGCTACACCACACGCTTGAAACGGGAGCCCTGAGGCCGGATAATAGCTGGGGAGGCGCTGACGTGGCGGGGCTGAGTTGGCGCTCTACAAGCAGTGGCGGCCCGGTCGCTGAGCTGGATTGGCTTGGCTTGGCTTGGCTGCAAAGCAGACTGCAGGCCACCTCTTTAAAGGCGCGGGAGCGGCTTGCACGGCGCGCAGTTGACATTATGTGTGATTGGTGTGGTGCCCGCCCAATTGCACACTTGTAGATGTTGCTGTCAGACACAAATAACGTGTGCTGCCCATGTGGCGGGGTGCTGCCTGCGCTGTGCCACCAGCTGTGCACCCCGCGATGCAGCAGGATGTGAGCTCATTGGCATGCGTGCTGCTGGGCAGCTGTGGGAGATGGCCCGTGATGGAGAGGGTTACAGAACGGCGTGTCGGAGCGTGTGGTTGTGGGTTTCTTGCATGTATTGTGAGTAGAGTATAGGTGCGGTACTTTGCGGGAGCCAGTGGATAGGCTGAAAGGACAGGGCGAGTAGGCGCGGCAGAGAGGTGGGGTGCAAGCACGACGGGAAAAAGCTGAGGGACAGAGCTGAGGGGGAGACCAGTGGGCATGAGGGGAGAAAATGTTTACTGAGGGGAGTTGGCAGGGCACAGGGTGGGAGACGAGGAGGCACATGGGCGGGGCTCAAGGGCGTGGTCAGAGCATGAAAGCACAGGGAGTGACGTTCAATACGATTGGGTAGGAGCGGGGAGGGAGGGGCACGAATTGGGCAGGCGTGAAGGGCACAGGGCGTGCAGTGATGCAGAACAAACCACCAGCACGCAGAGATTTGTGGGGTGTGCGTGTGCATGGGGCGAGGGACGGTCCCGCGGGCTTTTGCAGGGAATGGGAGAGGAGGAGGCACACGTCAATACAAGGAAACTGGCCCAGCCGTGGGATGAGGCAGATCGTGCCACGAGAGGCGGAAAAGCTGGGGGCAGGGGTAGGATGAGGCAGAGAAGGATGAGGCAGGGTAGGAGGCGCAATGTTGTAGTAGGGGAAGAAGGGGCAGTACCCCAGGGGCAGGGGTAGGAGGAGGTAGACAAGGATGAGGCAGGGTAGGAGGCGCGATGTTGTAGACGGGAAGAAGGGGCAGTACCAGACGCTCACACGGTTATGTTGCACGGATGCGGAGAGATGCAGGCAGGAGGGCGGGTCCGGCGCGAGCGACAGTGTCGTCTGTTGTGGGCGCATGCAGTGCTGCTCGGTGCGTGATAGGTACATGCCTTGGCGCTCACAGAGACAGAAGCTCCGGAGGTTGGAGCTGAACGCGTGCATTCAGGCGAGAATAGGGCAAAGCAGGGCCTGAGTCGTTGAACCAGAAGCTCAGCTGGCTGCGCAGCCCAGACGCGTCACGGGCGCACGCTCTGCCCCGCTGCCACGCCTGCTGGTGTGCTGGCTACTACTGGCCCCATGCCCCGAATGCGCTGCGAGACCCGCTGCCCAGGGGAGTGTTTGGGAGCAGAGGGGACTGCTTGGGCAGGTGCAGCGACGGCATGGGGCTGCCCAGGGTCACAGCTGCCGACAGACCCGAGCTGCAGCAGCTGCTGCTGCGGGGCAGGGCGCCGCTGTCGCCGCTCGGCGTGCCCGGAGGCCGCTGCAGGCACAGCTGCTGCGGCCCTGGCGAGGACAGCAGCTGACCCAAGGTTGGAGGCTGCCCCCGCTGGCCCAGCCCAGCCGTCAGGCGGTCGCTGCACCGCTGCACCCTGCCGGCCAGGGCAATCAGACGGGTGACCAGCGAGAGAGAGGCCTGCCGCAGAAGCCTGGACTCCCCGCTGGGCACGGGAGTCGCCACAGGGAGCAGGGGCAGCGGGGGTGGCGGCGTCGAAAAGGGCTGCGGCGGCGGCAGCCCGAAACCCAGCGGGAGCAGCGTGCAGGGGATCATGCCTGCCGGAGAGGGGCCCTGAAGACCAACCCTTGGCAGTGGCAGCCTGCCGGGCTGCCGCTGTTGCCGCTGCAGTGTGTGCCAGGTGGGCGGGCCGCTGCCGCCGCTGGCCTCGCTGGCGCCCACGGCTGTCGGCCCGCCCGACAGGGCAAGGGATGGAGCCTCTGCGACCGCCGTGGCAGCCGTCCGCTCGCTGCCGGTGCTGCTGCGGTTCCTCTTCCGGGGGCTGCTTGCCTGTGCCGGCGGCGCGCGCTGCTTAGCCTGCTGTGGTTTGGGCTGCTCCTGCCGCACCTGCCGCTCCCGCCGCAGCTGGGTGTGCCTCTCTAGGCCCGCCCGGCATGAGACCTTGCTGCCATCAAAGGCAGCGACGGGCTGCATGCGCGAACACTGCACGTGGCAGGAAAGGGAAGGCTGCACGTCAGCACTGTCTCGTGGGCCGGCGCAGAAGCACACGTGAGTCAGCGCTGGGTGGCGAGCGCTTTTCGTGGGGATTGTGCAAGCCCGCGGGTGCAGACTGCAGGCAGGCAAGCGGCGCTTTCTGGCCGGCACGTAGGGGGACATGCAGGCAAGCAAGCACAGGTAGGAAGGCAAGCGGGCGGCAGGCAGGCGGGCAGGCAGGCAGGCGGGCAGGCACTCGCGCAGGCAGGCTGGTAGGCAGGCGGGCAGTCGCGCAAGCAGGCAGTCTTGCATGCAGGCGGGCAGGCAGGCAGGCAGACGGGCAGGCAGGCAGGTAGACAGGCGGCGCTTGCCTGCTGGCAGAAGCGGCTGAACTGTCCGTCTCCCATGTTGAGGAATGGGGCAGCCCGGTGCATACGTCAAATCCGATATTTCTGCAGGGTGGTTGAGGGGTGGGAGTGACAAAGTGCTGTTTTGTGTGCTGCCGGGGTGGGCGAGGGGACATGGCAGACTGTCAATGCCTTCAAGCACAGCACGCAACCCAAGAGCTTGCCTTTCTACAATAGGCCTGACAGGGCAAAGGCACGGGGGGCGGGGACGGGGAGGAGGCACGGCTGGCGGGCAGAGCTTCTGTGCCGCTAAACGAAGAAGAAAGAAGAGGCAGAACGCGGCCTCAAGATGCAAGGTGTAGCAAGCCAGCAGGCTGTCGAGTCAGCGACACCATCCAGCTAGCATATGCCCGCTTCTGCCCTGTCCCGGAGCACTCCTGCGCCCTTTGACATGTGGAGGCCCCCGCCAGCGGCCGCCCACTGTGCTCACCAGGCTGTATCCGCCCTGCAGCGTCGACGTGCAGCCGGGCACGCGGCAGGCGTCTCTGCGTGGCGCCTCTGTTTGGAGTGATGGCAGGTCGAGGGAGTCCATTTTGGGTGCGTGCCTGTTCACACTACAAGGGGTGGAAGAGGTGTATGGCGGCGGCGTGTCCCCGCTGTCCTTGCAAAATGCCCAGCCGCTGCGTGCTTGTCCCTGTGTCCACACCTAGGGCGTTGTCTGTCAACGTGACTCTTCTGTAGGGTTTGGGGAGAAAGAGGCGTGGATGCAATGGCAGGGCGGGATTCCCCGGGTGAACACTCTGCCTCTGGCCGTGCCTGTGGCGGCAAGTGACAAGTGACCGCCCGGCGCGCCGCTGCCGGCGGCATGGCGGCAGGGCGCCCTGTGTTCCCTGGGCTGAGCATCGGGAGCCGCTCGTTGCGCAGCCCTCGGTCTCACTGGCGTGTATCATGGCAAGCAGCCACAAACGCTGGAGGACTTTGCACGTATCCAAACACGGTGTCCTGTCGCCACCAGTGTGAGTGTCATACGGCATGCTCATACGTGGGAGCACAACTCGCATGCCACAATTCGATGAGCGCATTCACGATTATGCACGCCAGGACCGCTGCGCGCGGACACATCATGCGAAAGCCCGTCCGGGGAGCCTCCCGACCGCCCCAGACTCCCCCAACGCACCTCACGCGTCGGGATGAGTACGCTGGCAGTTTGCTACCGTGCGAAGCGTAAAGGGGGTGAGGCGCTTTGAGAAACTTGCCAGCTTGGCAGGTGGCGATTGTTGGATCAGCCACCTGCCAGCTGGCATGTCAACATGCTATCTTATCTCGAGCATTCCAACTGCAGTGCAACTGCCTTTCGGTCGAGATCATTTGTGGCAGTAGGGGCGGGAACTCATGTGGGGTTTGAGGCAGAGAACGCGCTAACCAGTACGCTGCTTGGCTGGCAAGGAACTGGCGGGGCCGCAGGGCCGGCACTCGTGAGAAGGGTGGGTGCCATGCCCACACGCATGCCTCAAGCCTGCAGCCATCATGCAAGGCCGGTTGCTGCTGCCGGTTGACACTATCAAGCCCTCTTGTTGACACTCCGACATCTGGCGCTCGTCCATCCTATCACCCAGGGTGCTCCTGCTCTGGCGGCACTGGCCGGGCACTGCCTGTGCGTGCCGGCCGAGCGGCACCCGCTGCCTGCCCCCTCCCTCCATTCACCTCCCCAAATTATGCAGCCTGCTGCCATGCGCTCACTTCAACGGCATTGCAGCTTCAAGCGGCCATGCCAAGTGATGCGTGCCTGTGAGGAGGAGGCCGGGGGGCCGGGAGGGCAGGGGGTGGGGAGTGACCTCCCGCCACCGTTTCATGGTCTGCTGGACAGGACGGCCAGGAGCCTGCGCGTGCAGGGTTGAAACCACGGTTTGTCTTCGGTTTCTTGCCTTCGTTGCCCACTATTCCGCACCCGGCGCCTATGCATCCTCCCTCGATCAGAATGGGACTGCTGCGCTGTACTACGCACGTGTGTACGCTGTTACAGTACAGTACACACCCATGCCTGTGCCTTTGTGTACGCTGTAGACACCCGTGCGTGCTGCTTTCGATGTGCACACACCCGCACGTGCACGTGTGCATTGACACACATGTTTGCGCATGTGTGTGCAAGGCGCATCGCCGCTGCTGAGACGTACATGGTGTAACAGAAAGGCAGGAAGTACGCACCACCTGCAGGGGTGGCCTTGAACAGCACTCGTGCTAGCTGCTGCAGCTGCTGCTGCTGCTGCTGCAGCCACCCGTTTAAACTGAAGCACAGTGACAGCCAGCCGCCCGGTGTGACACGCTTTGTGCGTGCACCAGCCCCTGCCGTACCCCGTGCCAATACATCCACAAAACACTGTGCCAGAGACAGAGCCGCTTTGCGGTGAAACAGGCGCGCACACCCCTGTGGCTCGTGCCCTAGGGTGCATCAGTCCGGCAGGCCTCATCACCAGCGGGGCACTCTGGATGCAGCGTTTGCAGCGTGTGCCTTACAGTAGGATCATGCAGACATGCAGATATAAGGAGGCATAGAAGACAGCCTGATGCCTGCACTGGGCGGTGGGGCCCAATGAGCAGGCAACTCAGATCAACTGAGTGAGAAGAGGGGTACAGGGCAATGAAGGTGGGTAAAACCAAGGGACGGCGGCAGCCCGGGCAGTGAGCCAGCAGAGGCAGAGCCTGTATGTTACTGTTTCTGTTAGTGGAAGAACTCTTGTGGATCCTTCGCGGTGCCTTTGGATGTGTTGCATCCAGCAGCGGCAGGGCGGCTGACAAGCCGGTGGATTTGGGCCGCAGCATGCAGTTTCGTGTGGGCATGCCATGCATGGAAGAGAGGGCAGGGAGTTGGGGGTGCATGGCAGGCGGGGGGGAGCACATGGGGTGTTGGGGTGGGGAAGATGGATCAGCGCTGCAAGGGTCGAAAAATGCGGCTGGGCGGGGCAAGGGGCGGTGGGAAGGGCACAGCGCAGGCATGGTTCACAGGGGTTTGAAGTTTGGGCAAAGTACAGGGGTGTGGAAGGCATGTGGTGGCCTTCCGGCACCGCAACAACAGGCGCGTGGAGAGGGGCGCGGGGAGAGCGCAAGCGGGGGGTGCATGCTGGGGAGGAAAACTTGAAACCGGGGGGGAAAGTTCAAACCGAGAAACAAAACTTAGGGCTGAGGCTGGCAGGTGGGGCGTGAGAAGGGAGGCATGCCATCCATGGTTTATGATTGATGATAAGAAAACGTGGAACAGCAGCAGTGGGGGAATGGGGCGGGCTTCATCACAAACCAACCGCCAGGTCAGCTGCTGACGTGGAAGGGGCGTGCAGCATCATGCATGTCATGCAAGGACGGGCCCCGCTGGCGCGGCAGCCGCGCCAGCTGGCACGCCATGCTGTGCCACGCTGCTGCCATCTGCGCTGTCATCTGCGCTGCCGGCAGCAGTGGAATCTTCCTGGGTGCTGCTGATATCGGCATCAAGATCAAGGGAGTCCTCTGGGGGCACCGGTGAGCCCCGCTGCTCCTGCTCCTGCGCCGGTCCATCGGGCGCACGCCGCCTGCCCGTGCCGCCCAGCACGCGCTGCAGCATGCGCAGCAGCAGCCCAACCAGCAGCACGTGCGTCAGCACCATCTGAGCCAGCAGAGAGCGGCGCTGCTGCTCCGACAGCTGCTGCTCGCCGCCGTTGACCAGCGCCTGGGCGCTGCTGTGGTGGCGCCGCAGCGTGCGCG
>JTEE01000254.1:244330-255109 GCA_002896455.3 Chlorella sp. ArM0029B
GGCCTCAGCTTCTGGGCAGCTGCCGATGCCGGCAGCCATGATGCGGGACAGCCTTGGGGTGGGTGGGCGGCGGGGTGAGTGAATGAAATAAGTTGGCCACGGCCTCAGCTTCTGGGCAGCTTCCGTAGTCATCAGGCGGGACCAGCTGGGGTGGGGGAGGGGACGGATGGGGCCAAAGCCTCAGCTTATAAGCAGCTGCCAATGGGTTGATGCGGGTGGGTGATGGGCTGAGTGGGCCACGTCCCTTGCAGACCAGGCGGGACAGCCTGGCGGGGTCTCTGCTAGGGGAGGGGACGAGGCTGCAATGTAAATGTCTGTGCAAGCGGGAGAGTGCCTTGGGTGGACAGGAGGAGGCCTTGTTGGGGCAACGACAGAGGGTCAGGTGGGCAACCCGACCTCACTTGTGCCCTGCTGCCTGTCGCCATGCATGCTTCAGGGTTCCCATGTGCCTGGGTCTGGGTTCCCATGTGCCTGGGTCAGGGTCAGGGTTCCCATGTGCCTGGGTCAGGGTTCCCATGTGCCTGGGTCAGGGTTCCCATGTGCCTGGGTCAGGGTTCCCTTGGGCAACGACGCCCCTGCAAGGCGAAATCCAGCACTCATGCGGTGGCATGCACGCTGTGCCTTGCCTGCAGGGCTCGCTTTGTGAAGGACGTCCACAACCCTGAGGTGCGAACATTCACAGGGGGTGGGACCACCGCGGGGTGGGACCACCACAGGATGGGACCACCACGGAGGGTGGGACCACCACGGGCGGGGCTCAGCTTGCCTGTGCCTGTGCCCGGCAGGCATGGGCAGCCCAGGCGTGCAAGCCTTGCTAGTCAGACTTGGTAATGCATGTTGAGAGCTGGGCAAACCGTGCACGACTGGCCGTGCCAAGCTGGCCTCCATAGATGGCTCCCTGGTCTGTTGCCGGTTGCCAGCGTGGCGCGCACACGGCTGGGTGGCCAGCCCTGTGCCCTGTGCCCTGTGCCCAGCCAAGCACCGCGTTGAGCCCCACTGTCCACCCCGCGCGTCCCCTCATCACCCCACCATGCATTCTGTCGTAACAAACTTGCACCCTCAACCCAAACTGGGAACCCTTCAACCTGCAGGCCCGCGCCTTCTACGGCTTCCAGATCGCCATTGAGAACGTGCACAGCGAGATGTACAGCCTGCTGCTGGAAACGTACATCAAGGACAGCCAGGAAAAGGACAGGCTGTTCCACGCAGTGCAAACGGTACGTGTGGGTGGAGGTGCCAGGCGGGGTTGTGTTTGTGGAAGTGTCCAATCGTGGACAGCCAGGAGCAGGGCAGGCTGTTCCACGCCGTGCAAACGGTGGGTGTGGGTGGAGATGCCAGGCGGGTTGTGTGGGTGTGAAGTTGCTCAATCATAGACAGCCAGGCGAAGGACAGGCTCTTCTGCGCTGTGTACATGGTGGGGCCTGTGAGGAAGTTCTGCTTTGCTCTTATTTTGGCTCACTCGGTGCGCGGCTCTTGCTTGCATGGTTTTCCGCAGTACTCCTAGCCGGCACCTGGCCAGCAAGGTGCGTTTTGTTGAAAGCAAGGTGCGTTTTGTCAAAACCAAAACAAACAAGACTCCCCGGCCCTTTATAACAAGCACTGCCCCATTGATTTAACACGCGCAGGTGCCTGTGGTGAAGAAGAAGGCGGATTGGGCTGTAAAGTGGATCGCCAGGTGGGCAAGGCTGGGTGGGGAGGGCAGGGCTACAGGGCTGGGGACAAGTTTGGGTGGGGTGGGCAAGGCTGCAGTGCTGGGGACAAGGCTGGGTCGGGTGGGCAGGGCGGGGCTGCAGGGCTGCAGGGCAAGGACACAAGGCTTCAGGGCACAGGGCTGCGGTAAGCTGTGGAGCGCAGGGCCCGGGATGTTTAGCTGGCCACAGTAGTGCCTGCTGTGGGTGGTTAAGTGGGGCCTCCAGCCCAGCTGCTCCTGCCCAGCTGCCTCCTAAGCATCACCCGCTGCCTGCCCAGCCGTGCCGTAGGCCAGCCCGCTGCCAGACTTTTTGTGTTGGAGCTTCCAAGTTCCGCCTGGCTGTGCACCTGGGATTGCCTTGCCCCACCCTCCGCTTCCTCACCCCACCCCACCCCACCTCGAAGCCTTCCAAAGCGCCAGGAGCATTTGCCTGCCACACCTCTCTCGTCCGCAGGCCACCCCACCCCACCCTACCCCAAAGCCATGCGCCAGGCAGCATTCGCCTGCCGCACCTCTCTCGGTCCGCATGCCACCCCCCCCCCCCCCACCCCAAAGCCATGCGCCATGCCACACCTCCCTCTCCCTCACCCCGCCCCGTTGATCAGCTTCACAGAAATTAGCCAAGACATCTGCCTTTCTGGTTCACCCCACGACACCGCTGGGTGCAATGCTTCCGCTGCTCTTTTTGCAGTGCGGAGAGCTTTGTGGAGCGCCTGGTGGCGTTTGCCTGCGTGGAGGGCATCTTCTTTTCGGGCTCCTTCTGCTCCATCTTCTGGCTCAAAAAGCGAGGTGGGTGGGTGGGTGGCCCAGCGGTGGCTGTGTGATGTTGCAGGTGGAAGGCGTCAGCAGGTGGGGTGGTGTTGGTTGTGGGGGTGCGCAGCACAGCGGCCCTTGCCCGTCACGCACCCACCTGCTCCACCGTCTGCACTGATGTGCCTATGCCCGGCCAGATCTTTCCCTGTATTAATCAACACCCGTACGCAGGCCCCGGAGCCGCTGTCATTGGGCCCCACCCCCTGCAGCGCTCGTGCCCGGCCTCACCTGTTCCTGTAGAATCATATATGCCTGCAAGCAAGTCCCAATGCCTGTTTCCCCCCGCTCCCCACCCCCCGCAGCGCTCATGCCCGGCCTCACCTTTTCCAACGAGCTCATCTCTCGGGACGAGGGCCTGCACACCGACTTTGCCTGCCTGATCTACAGGTGGGGTGCCTGCACGTCTCCCCTGCTGCGCCGCTGCTGACAGCTCAGCGTGGGGTGCCTGCACGCCTTCCCTGCTGCACCGCTGTCGACAGCTCAGCGTGGGGTGCCTGCACGCCTTCCCTGCTGCGTCGCTATCGACAGCTCAGCGGAGGGTGCCCACACGTCTCCACTGCTGCACCGCTGCCGACATGTCAGCGCGGCGTGCCTGCACGCCTCCCCTGCTGTACCGCTGTCGACAGCTCAGTGTGGGGTGCCTGCACGCCTCCCCTGCTGCACCGCTGCCGACATGTCAGCGCGGCTTGCCTGCACGTCTTCCCTGCTGCACCGCGGTCAATATGTCTGCGCGGCGCGCCTGCACGCCTCGCCTGCTGTACCGCTGTCGACAGCTCAGTGTGGGGTGCCTGCACGCCTTCCCTGCTGCACCGCTGCCGACAGTTCAGCACGTAAACGGACAGGGGATCGGGCTGGGGTTCGTGCTGGTTTGCTGTGCCTGCCTGCTGTACATGAGGTCAAACTGCGTGCTGGCGATGTCTCTGACTGTTTCCCTCCCCCCTGCCTGCCACCCCGGTGCGCTGAGTGTGTGTCCCTGCCTCCCTGCGTCCGACTGCCCCCCTGTGCTGAGGTGTTCCTGACTGTTTCCCTCCCCCCTGCCTGCCACCCCGTGCGCATCTGACTGTTTCCCTCCCCCCTGCCTGCCACCCTGGTGCGCAGCCTGATGAAGACCAAGATGAGCCAGGAGCGCATCTCGGAGATTGTGTCCGAGGCGGTGGACATCGAAAAGGAGTTCATTTGTGACGCACTGCCCGTGGCCCTGATCGGCATGAACGCCGGCCTCATGAGCCAGGTGGGCGGGGGCAGACCACCTCATTCATTCGTGCATTCAATCATTCATTTACAGCGCCGCCGCAACACAAAAGTGTGCCGCAGATGCGCCATCCCAGCAGCATGGAAAAGCAAGTAATCGGACCCATTCATGTTGAGCAGACCACCTCATGCTGAGCTCCACTTAGCTTCTTTGTTCACAGGACCCCTGTTGCTGGGCTACCGTTGTGTTTTTTTTGTTGACAAAGTTGCTGGCTGGCTGGGCGGGAAGCATACGCACTGTTGCTGGCAGACCCACTCATGCTGGGGTCCACTTTGGTTCTTTGTTGATGAAGATGAAGTTGACGGAGCCAATGTTGCTGGCTCAACACTGCGATTCTTTGTTGATCAAGTTGATGCGGTGCATGCGGGCTCAGGTGGCATTCATGGCGACCCGTTGAACCGTTTTTGTAGGCCGGCGCCACTCAACGGTGTGTGCGGTGGATGCATGGAGGGAGGTACTGGTGCTGCCAGCACCCGCCAGCAGCAGCACAGTGACTGCACCTCCTGCCCTCTGCAGTACAACGACCGACTGGTTTTGCTCCCTTGCATGTGTGTGTGTGCCTCCTCTGCAGTACATTGAGTTTGTGGCTGACCGGCTGTTGGTGGCGCTGGGCAACCCCAAGCAGTACCACGCCACCAACCCCTTTGACTGGATGGAGCTCATCTCGCTGCAGTGAGTGGATTCTGCTTAACTCGTTTGTTAATACGATAAATTGGCTGACAAGCCTGGCTTGAATTGGCTGGTGGGCTTGCTGGGAAAAGAACAGAACCTTAGAAGCAGGAGGCAGCTGGCCCAGGCGTGGGGGGTGCTGTGCGTGGGGTTGGGCGCATGCTGTGCCTGCTTTGCATGGCCCTCTCAACCTTTGTATGTGCACTCAACTTCAGCGTACACTGTTCACCCCCCGCTGCAGGGGCAAGACCAACTTCTTCGAAAAGAGGTAAGCACATGTTGTGCCTCGCAATGTTGTTAGTTAGCTAGTCAGTCAAATTTACTGTCTACGGGGAGCCAGGAACGGGTTGTGCAGGTGCTCCCTCGTGTTGTGTTGGGAAGACACTGCTGGGGAGCGCTGCGCTGCTCAAGCGCCCCGCGACGCGGCGTGCAGCAAGGCGTGCATTGCCAGGCGGCTGGCGCCGCACATTGCCCCCAGCTGGGTTTCACTGCCCCCCACTCTGGGTCCTCTGCCTCCGCTCCCCTGCAGGGTGGGCGACTACCAGAAGTCTGGAGTGATGGCGGGGGTGGGAGGCGGCAACCAGCACGCCATGCTGTTCGAGGAAGACTTCTGAATTCAGAAGTGGCCCTTCTGAAGGGCCAACTGCATGGGTGCACCCATGTGCCTCCTGTAGCAAAGCTTCTCACCACCTTTTGAGGGGGCTCCTCCCCTGCCGGGCCCCCGTCGCACTTTCGAAGGGGCTTTGGCGCTCGCCTGCTTGGTGGGTGCTGGGGTGCGGCGGCGCCGGGCGACCCCAGAGGGCACCGGGCATGCTATCCACCACCCGATTTGTCCCACGCTAGCAGCCAGACCTCCTGCGGCCCTCTTGTGTGCTCCTGTGCCTCTTTGCACCCGTGCACCCATTGCTCGCCCACATTTCATGCACGCTCCTCCCCTTGTTCGCTACTCACCAGCCGGTGCCAGCTGCAAGCACTGCTAGCGCCCCGCTATCGGTGCCCCTGGCAGATCTGCTGGGTTTGTACCATTTCACGTTTTCGTCATCGCCCGTCACCGCCAACTTTAGCACCCACGCTTCAACCACAAGCACACACCCACTTTGTGACGCTTCGCGCTGCGACGCGCGAGCACCCAATGGCAGGTCGAGGGCTGTCGAACACAGGACATTGCAGTACGAGTTGTACGAGTTGCTGTGCGCTAGGTTTGAGTACACTTGTGATTGGGAAGGACGGAGTGCGCCAGGAGGGTGTGCAGGTGCTTGCCTTGCCGCTGGCCCGCATCCCGGGTCACGCGGCGGCGGCGGCGGCGCCACATAGGCAGAGGCGCGGCTGTTCTCTCATTGCAGCCAGGTCTCCATCGCTTCCACATCTTCCCCCGTCGTGCTGTTCCAATTGACTCTGGCCAGAGGACTCACTTCCTCATCGCTGGAGCCGACAGCCCTGTCGGAGGTGCCCGGCTGACCAGTCGTCGCAGCCCACTGCCGGAGTCTCTTTCTAGCTGTGGCCTCCACGCAGAGGCCACTCGTGCGCCGCGGAGTAAGGCGTCACTGCAGTCAGGTGAGAAGCGCCTGCGCTCCGAGAGTCGCGGTGCGCCCGCAAGCAGCGGGCATCCTGCCTGGGAAACGTCCAGCCCGGCAGCCAAAATGCTTGCGAGCCCCGCCTTGCATTGCCGCCACCCAGCCACCCGCAACCGCTGCCGCCGCTGCCACCCGCCCACCCCTGCCGCCCACAACCGCCATCTACGCCTGGCTGCTCACCCTGCTGCCCATCTTTGCCATGTCTGCCTGTTCCAAGGACGGAAGGAGCCCGAACATCAAACGCTCGACGCAGACGCCCACAAGATGTCAGCACCCAACAGCCCAAGCATGCGCCCGCCAGCGCCGAGCCTCTGCGCCGAGAACATTGGCCGCCCCGGACTGGCCGTTGAACACGATACCCCTGCGCCTTCCACGTGGAGCTCTCGCAGCCGCTCACCACTGGCTGCCATCAAGGTACGGCTTTGCTTGCTGCATGCCGGGGTACAGCACCTCTCCGTTGTGTACAGATGCTGTTGAGGCTACTCATCTCCCTGCCAGCTTTCAATACTGATGTCCCGTCCTGACTTACTGCCTTGTCTGAATCATCTGCCGCCCTGCAGGAGAACATCATCTCCCCAGGGCTCTCTGCCGGAGGCAGCAGTCTGGCGGCACCATGCCACGGCAGCCTGCGCTTCAACCTGTCACCTGTGAAGCCTCCCGCCGCGCACAGCTTCTCCACAGATGCCCCAACCCTGAACGTGAGCGGTTGTGGGGACGATGGGGGGGGGGGGGGGGACTTGAGTAAAGCACAACACGGCGGTAGACAGGCACTGGATGTGGTGCCTTCGTGTGCTCGTACACATCAAGTTCAGCGCTCAAGCTTGCTGGGCTGGACGTCTGTCTGCCCTCATCTCCCTGCTTGCTGTTGCCGCTGATGTCAGCATGCGGCCTGTCCTCCCACTCCCTCCTACCCCTCATCTGCAGCAGGCTTCGACTGTCCCCGGAGCCAGCAGCGGCAGCAGTGGCAAGACGCGCTCCCCCCAGAACCTCTTCCTCTCTCCCCAGCAGCCCACCCCGCCAGCGGGAGCCGCAACGGAGTTCAGTGTCAGCACGGCATCGCAAGCGGCCGGCATCAAGACGATGTTAGAGTGCGTGGAGACGCAGTTGGTGGCGACGCAGCACTTTGCGGCGCACGTGTCTTCACTGGAGTTTAAACTGTCCACCGCCGCGCTCAAGGTGGGGCACTAGGTGCAATGGCCGGGGCACGATTCAGAAGAGTGGGGTCGTGTGCACAAACAGGGTCTGCGGGCAATCCACAGGCTTGGTGGCCTGTGTCCTACGCCGCACAGTCATTGTGTGCGCAGCACAGCTGTGCAGCTTGCACAGGTCAAGGCTGCCACAACCGTCACCCTGCCCTTCCCCTCCCATGCCCTGTCCTCAGATGCTGAAGCTGGAGCAGGCCAATGGCGCGCTGTGGGCTGCGCATGCAGCGATGGAGGAGGAGGCGGTCGTGCTGCGGGCACAGGTGGCGGCCGCCAAGCAGGGCCAGCATGCGGGCAGCAGGAGGCCGAGGACTTCTTTGACCAGCTGCAGGAGGCTGCGGTGGACAACATGCTGCTGGAGTGCAATCTCAGTGACACCACCCTGGGCATGCTGCTGCTGGACTCCCAGCTGGCACAGGTGCGCCCCGGGGAAAACAGAGTTGTGGCCTGGTGGGTGCACCACTTGGTGGAGGAGATTGTGGTGCTGTGCTGACAACAGGGGTTAGCTTGCTTGAATTGTGAAAGGCGGCAGCGTGGGTGGTCTGGGTGGGAAGGCAGCATTGGCTTGAACGGATCCCAGAGTTCTGCTCAAGGGCCACGCGTGATAAACGCAGCACGGATGCTGCGTGAAGGAGGCCGCCTGCCAAACCTTTCTGAGTGCTGCTGACGTGCTCTCCTGTGTCCGCTGCCCTGCCCTTGTTCCCCGCGCCTTCAGGAGATGGCCAAGAACTCGGGGTTGACTGGCCTGAATGGCGACCTCGCACGTGACAACGTGGACAAAAGGATCCACGTGAGCAGCGCTGAGGGGAGGATTCTTTGGGGTACGGGCAGGCAGCACATAGTCTGAGGGCCAGGCTGCGGTGTATGTGGAGGTGGGTGCTAGCCAAAAGTGCCAGAGGAGATCCTCCATAGCTGTGTATGTCATATATTTGGGTAGGAGGCAGGCCTGCAGGCTGCATGGTCAGGGGAGGGAGCACGGGCGGGTTGGGAGAAGACGGGCAGGCACAGGCAGAGCAGGGCAAGTCAAGCCTGGCGTTCAGGGTGAGCTGGCCAGGCCCGCATGTCTGTGCCATGGGTGAACCTGCTGCAACCTTTTGCAGGCACGTGCATGCTGAGCATTACCGCCAGAGGCCGTCGACATTCTGCCTGCCCTCCCTCCCCGTGCTATGCCACATCATCGCTGCAGGTGCGGGAGCTGCAGGACAAGCTGGCAACAACCGAGCAGGAGCTGGTTGGTACAGAAGATGAGCTGACAGCGGCTGAGGAGGAGCTGGAGGCTGCGCAGTACGAGGTGGCAGTGGCAGAGCAGAAGCTGGAGGTGGTGCAGGGGCAGCTGGGTGATGCCCAGCAGCAGGCGGCAGCGGTTACAGAGAGGCAGGTAGCCGCAGAGCAGGAAGTGGCGGCGGTGCACAGGGCGCATGCAGGCACACAGCTGGCCCTGGTGACCACACAGCGTGAGCTGGCAGCGGCGCAGGGCCAGCTGGGTGATGCCCAGCAGCAGGCGGCGGCGGTGCACGCAAGGCAGGCAGCCGCAGAGCAGGAGGTGGCGGCGGTGCACAGGGCGCATGCGGGCACACAGTGCGCGCTGGTGACCACGCAGCGGGAGCTGGCAGCGGTGCAGGGCCAGCTGGGTGATGCCGAGCAGCAGGCGGCGGCGGTGCATGAGAGGCACGCAGCTGAGGAGCAGAAGCTGCACAGGGCACACACAGGCACAAAGCGCGCGCTGGTGGCCGCACAGCGGGAGCTGGCAGCTGTGCAGGGCCAGCTGGCTGCCAGGTCCGCTGCAGAGCAGGCTGCACTGGCAGCGGGAGCTGCGACACGCAAGGCAGCACAGCAGGCGCAGCAGCAGGCTGCCGCCATGCGCAAAACGTACGAGGTTCTGCTGGATACGGTGCGTGCGTGGTTCTGGCTGGCTTGGTGGTTGGGCGGGAACAGCGGGTCTTGCTGGCACCAAAGGATGGATGCAGAGAGCAGAGTGCTTGGTGGGGAGGTACACCGGCGGTACCGTGTAACGGCAAGGCTGTGAGTGGGCTGCGCAAACGCTTGCTTGCTTGTGATGCCCACGCTGCCATGCCACACGGCTTGACACTGCCGGCCAGCTTGCTGTTCTCTTCTGCCACAGGTCCGGCAGGAGCGCGACGCACTGCAGGCCAACGTGACCGACCTCAACCACGACGTGGTTGACCGGCAGCTGAAGGTGAGCAGATGGCATCACCAGAGGGTAGGGGCGGGTATGAGCTGCACTTTGGGTGACACGCGGGAGTGAGGTTTGTGGGGAGGAAGGACGGCTTCTGTGGCGCGTTGCTTTTCTTGTGTGTGTGTGTGTGTGTTGTGTTGCTTGCACTGCCAATACCGCCGGGGCAGCGCTGCAGGGCCGGAATTGACCTCGTCACATTTACTGACCCTGCCTTCCCTTCCCTTGCTGTTTTTCAATGCTGGCGCAGGTTGAGTCTGAGATGCGGGCGCGCAAGGAGGAGGTGGAAAGCCTGATGCACGAGCACAGCGCAGCGCTGGCAGCGCAGGCACGCGGGCAGGAAAGTGTGGCGGCTGCACTGAAGGAGCAGCACAGCGCAGCGCTGGCGGCGCAGGTGCAGAAGTGGAGCACTGCGCTGCATGTGGAGCGGGATGTGGGTGCATCAGCGCTGGGCGAGGCACAGCTTCAGCACTCGCATGCGATGCACTCGTTCCAGCAGCGGCATGCAGAGGCTCTCGGCGAGACGCAGCGCCGCGCTATCAAGAGTGTGCAGCAGCTGAAGGTAGCCTGCGGCTTGCTGCTGGCAGCGCTGCTGGCGGCGCTGCTGTTGATGCTGCTGCGCCCAGCCCCCAAATGCTAGCTGCATGGCTGCTAAGTGGACCAGCGGCAGCTGTGTTAGCACCGCAGGTTCTGCCTACCCTTGACCTTCAACAAATATTATGTGTGTGTCAAGAATGTCTGTGTCACACCAAGCAGTCGCTTACAAGCACTTGATAAGGCAGTCGCATCTCAACTAAAGAGAAAGCATCATACAGCGTGGGAGGCAGGTGAGGTGGAAGGCAGGAGAACAGGACCGGAGGCATGCGCTTGCAGACAGCAGCGAATGAAATCGGATACGGGCAATCCCGCAGCAAACAATTGGGGGTGCATGTTCTTGTTTGTAAGTCCTGGAACCGACTGCGCAAAGCTGTGTGAGGTGGGCAACCTGCCAGAGAGCCCTTGAGGGCGGCAGAGGTGGAACATGGCGGGAAAAGGCCGTGGCCAAGCATGCGTTCAAAGGCACATGTCAAGAAGGCCCTCATGACGGACGCGTAACCAAGACATTGTGATCAGACAGGGATTGGGAGGCTCTTGACGGTCGCACAGTTTGGCATGCAGTAGGTAGAGTGGGTAGGTTGCCAGCAGAATCAGTTACTGAAGGAGGTGATGGATGCGGAAGAAGGAGTATGGAATGGGAGTGTGGGTGCATGGTGGTTTGTTGCTGTTTGAAGTGGGGAGGCAGCTAAGCGGTACAGATGGGCACGGCGGCTGTCCAAATGGGGCCCCAAGAACGGAACCGCAAACCGCGAAGCTCAGCGCCCCCCGGCGCCTGTGCCGGGGGCGGG
>JTEE01000254.1:261946-276396 GCA_002896455.3 Chlorella sp. ArM0029B
CAGGGACAGGGCGGGCAGGGGCAGGGAACAGGAGAGCCCCATGCAAAGATGCATGGAGAAGCGGGGTGTCGTGCTGCACTGGATTACACAACAGCAGCTGGCAGGTGGTAAGCATAGCTTGCATTGTTTGAGGTGGCCTCATTGGCTAGGCCGCGAGCGCCAGACCCCGGGCACATCAAACAGCTGATGCCAGTGCCAATGCCAGTGCCAATGTCAGTGCCAATGTTAGTGTCAACACTTGCCGACGCCTGACCTTCCTGCAGGCACCCTGCCTCCCGAATGGGGCCAGAACGGAAGCTTTCCAGAGCTCAAAACGCTGTGAGCGAACAAAGGCTGCAGGGTCTCTAAGGCTGTAGTGTCCTTAAGGGGATGTAGGATCTCTAAGGCGCTGCGTTGAAGGACACCTCACCTATGGGATCACACCTGCGCTGTGCTGTATGCCAGTTTAAGCCAGTTGCCCCTTGCTGCCCTGCCGCCCACCCAACCCGCGCTGCGCCCCACGCCGTCTCACTGTGCACTGCTTGCCCCACGACGCCTCACGCTTCCTCTTCCCACGCTGCCTTATCCCACGCTGCCTCCTCCCGCCACATGTGTGCAGGGACTTGAATGCAACACAGATGTGGGGCACGCTCCCCCCCGAGTGGGGCTCTCCTGGAGCGCTGGCCACTATGGAGTCAATGTGAGCAGAGCAGCAGGGCAGCAGGGCATCAGAGCAGCAGAGCAGCAGGGCAGCAGAGCAGCAGAGCAGCAATGTGAGCAGGGCTAGCCTTCCGTGGGGGCCAGTGGGCAGACAGCCGGGCAGGCCGGCTCGTTTGGTTGGCAAGCAGACGGCCACGTGGTAGCCAGGCAGCAACGGGAGCTCACTGGTGCCTCTGGCTTGATTGCCTGCCGGTTTCGTCAACCTCACACCCTCGGGCTGGCCCTGTTCCCTGCCGTTTTCGTCAACCCCATGCCCTCGGGCTGGGCTTTGCTTCTTCTTCTATGCAGGCAGAAGTGTGCTGTGCTTTCCCCTGAGAGCCCTGAGAGCAAAGCCCTTTGCCTCACCTCGGCTCTGCCTCCCCAGCAGCAGCGCGCTTGCTCACCCGCCCACTCTCTCGCTCCCACCCTACCGCCCCGCTCCCCACTTTCCCAGCGTTATCCACCCATTCAATTCACAGAGCTGCAGCAGCACAATAGCGTGCCTAAAGTGCGCCGCGGATGCCTCACTTTCCCGTTGTCGCCACCCCCTTCCCCACAGGCGCATTGAGAGGAATGACCTGTCAGGGACGGTGCCCCTCGCGTGGGCTGGCATGGAGAATCTGGCCCGCCTGGTCATCTTGCCAGGCAACCCCCGCCTGTGCGGCCTCCCGCCGCCCGACCTGCCATTCGCACGTGAGTGCCTGGAAAGGCAGGGGGAGGAGCTTGTTTGCCGGGGGGGTGGTACAGGGAAAAGGGGAGGCAGGGGAGGTGGTTGTGTGTTTACGAGAGGAGCGAGTGGCTGGGCAGGCAGGGGGAGCGGCTGTTGTCGGATTTGTTGTCGCGAGAGGAGAGGAGAGGAGAGGAGAGGAGAGGAGAGGAGAGGACAGGTGGGCCTGGTGTCTTGCCCGGTCCTGCCTGCCCGCTGCATCAATTGTCCCGTTCTGTTGGGAATTCAGCCTATTTCGCACAGCACCGACTCTTCGTGGTCTGGCACGCACGTCCTTTGCGTATCCTGTCTGCAACACTGCGAGCATGCAGAAGATCTGCCCTGCATGCATGGCTTGGCCAACGTACGCCCACCCCCTACCCCCCGCTCCCCTGCAGTGTGCGACGATCGGGACCTCACCTGCTTGCGTTTGCCCGCTGAGCTCAACTCCACTTGTGGCCCCATCCTGGCGCCACCCCGCCAGGCGCCGGCGCCGGCAGCAACGGCAGGCAACGGCAGCGCTGGTGGTGTCACCGCCGGCAGCGTGCCGGCACCCGCAGCGGCACCACGTGGCCCTCCAGGTTCCAGCAGCGAAACCCCAGGCAGCACTTCTGCCGGCGATGATGGCAGCAGTGGCGGTGCCAGAACGGGGGCGATTGTGGGCGGTGCGGTGGGCGGCGCAGTGGGGGCAGCCCTGCTTGCGGGGCTGCTGGCGCTGGTGCTTGGGCGGCGGCGGCGGCGGCGGCGGGAGGATGAGCAGCATAAAGAGGATGAGCTCATAACACAGGAGGATGCGAAGCCTTCGTCCCGGCCCTTCATTTCGGAGGTGAGAGTGGGGCTGATCAGAGGCTGGAATGGGGAGGGGAGGGCTTGAGTGGGGATGTGAGGGTGGTCAGTTTGGGCAAGAAGGACATGGTGGGGCCATTTGCGGCACTTTTTTTGTGTTGCTGCGGCGCTTTAAATGGATGAATGAATGAATGCATGAATGAATGAGGGACATGGTGGGGCCGGTGGTCACCCGGGGCCCCCGGGGGCGACCGCTCTCTCGTTTCCCCCGGCAAGCGCGCATGTCGTCCATCCTCGTCACACTTGCAAGGTGCTCATATCAAATCCCCTGCCCTCTTATTGAGTCTGTCTGCCCCGTCCTTTGATGGTGCCAGGAGGAGGAGATGGAGCACGGACTGTCGGGCGGGCCAAGCGGCAGGGTCCACAGCGCCCCACACATGTCGCCCTTTGCGGCGGTACCAATCCGGAACCCCAGGTGAATACAGCGCAGCGCAGCTCAAGGGGGTCCCTCACGCCTGGCTTTGTCCGCCACCCCAAGCTTGCATTGCTTGATGGTGCACGTCGGCCGATGTCGGAGGGCAGCCCTGGCGAGACATGCGCAATGCACATGTTGGCACAGCAGCACTGGTTGGCATGTTGTCGTGCTGGGCCCACAGGCCTGGTCAACATTGTCTGCAGTGTTGTACAACAATATTGTCTGTCGTGTTGTACAACAGTAGTGTCTGTCGTGTCGTACAATAGCGCATGGCAGAGTGGCAGAGCGGCGCATTGGGCGCGGTGCCCGCATGCGTCAATTCCACATCTTCACCACCCCTGAAGGGCGCCCTCACCCCTGCCTTTCCTCCTCCACTCGTGCAGCGCCTCCTTCTCCAGCCGCACCACTCTGCCCGTGCAAAATGCCAGCAGCAGGAGCCTGCCTGCGACGCCAGAGCGCAAGCCCAGCCGGCTGGAGAGCCTGCTGGCGGGCAGCGGGCTGCTGCCCTCGGGAAGCAGCAGCATCTTCACCAAGTGAGAGTTTAGGGGGTTGGGGGTTAGGGGTTAGGGTTGGGGTTGGGGATGGGGTTGGGGTGCAAGGTATTGGGTGCAGGGTTTCGATACCCGGCTTCGCTACCAGGCAATGCGCTCGGCACTTCTGTGGATGGGGGGACCAGAGAATGTGTTAGCGTTTGCGCTGGCTCAGCAGGTAGCGTCAGAGCTGCCGCATGTGCAGGCCGGCAGGTGCTTGCTCAGAAGCCGTAGCTTTCTTTGCTACACACTACATGCCGATACACTCATCCCCCACCCTGTCCCACGAGACCTTTGCTGGCTCCCCTGGACTAGAAATGGCATGGATTGATTGAGAAGGATGGTAATAGGAAGGGTGCTCTTCTCCCGTGGGGCTGACGTGCACGCGCGGAGCGGCAGCCATTCACACATCTTCCTTCCACCGTTTTCTCCCTGCAGGTGGTGCAGCGATGGACGCACTGCAAGCCTGGAGCTTCAGGCCAGGGATGCAGAGGTGCGGCCTTGCCGCCACACGGGCCTGGCATGTGTTTGCTGGAGTCAAACAATAGGGTTTATTGTGTGACCTTGCATGTGATAGCAAAGCTGACACGTGTCACCTGTGACTGCCAGGGCTGCCGTTCATTTTCAGCGCCGCCCCGCCTGCCTTTGGCTCTCTAAATCCTGGCCTCACTTGCCGCCGTGCCTGCCTGTGTGCCAGCCTGTGTTCAATCAATCAATCAATTACATTGCGCTGCGTGTTGATGTGTTGTGTGCCTGCAGCTGGGCACCCCACGTGCGGGTGCTTCTATGGAACAAATCACTGAAGAGGCAGAGGGGTCTACACACAGCAAGAAGCACTCAGGTGGACGGGCCGGTGCACGCTGGGGTCTGTGCGGCATGGATCAATCAATCCCTTACATTTCAAGTCCAGGGGGAGCCAGCAAGGTCTCATGGGACAGGATGGGGGGTGAGTGTATCAAAATGTAGTTTGTAGCAAAGAAAAAGGAAATGTGCGATGCGGGCACTGGCGCGCTGCGCCAGCCAGGCCGTGGGTGTGGAGATGGAGGGTGGGAAGAGGTCTGTGAACTGTGTACGAAGGGTGGTGTAGAGGGGGCAGTGAAACAGAAAGTGTGGCACGTCTTCTGTGGGAGCAGAGCAATGGGGGCAGTGCAGATGAGGGGCACCTGTCGAGGCTGTGCGTACTGTTGCACTGCCGCAGCTGCCGCCCTCCGTGCAAGAATTGGCTCGTTTGCAGAGCGTCTCAAATCAGAGCGCTTCCTGTCACCCTGCTGCACCCCATTTGCAGCTGCGAAAAGGAAAGCATGTCCCAACTCACACCCCATCCCCAGTTCCTGATGTCAAATCCCCATATTTACAACCCATCCCCAAACTCCCTGTGCAATCCCCATCTCCCTGTGCAGCCGAAGCCGAGGAGGCGGCCATGGCGGCAGCGGTGGCAGCCGAGGTGCTGCCCCCCTCCAGCCCCACCTCCCCTCTGGGCACCGCCCCCGCGAGCGCCAACGGCACCGGCTCTGGCTCCCTGGCGCGCGCCAAGAGCGAGGGATACACGCTGCCCTGGATCGACTGGGAGATCCTGCCGGAAGGTGGGTGGGCGGGTGGCGGGGAGGAGGGATGTGGTGGGAGGGAAGGAGGGATGCTGTGTGCGAGGCAGTGGCGGTGGGCGAGTGGGAGGGAGGGNGTAGGGTTGGGGGTAACCCTCTAGTGCTGTCAAAATAACTGGTTATAACGCTACATTACTCAATCGTTAGTTATATCTCCTCCTAACGTTATCCTGGAAAAGTAACCATGACACCGGGGCGGAAAGCGTTATAACCCGTTACTGCCGTTACTGCCGTTACTGGCCGTTACTCTGGGTTATTACGGTGTTTGTGGTTGCACGGCCGCCCAGTAGCGACCTCAGGCACAAGGTTGACTTGATTCACAACACAGGGGCAGTCATGGTCGCGAAACATAGAGGGACAGGGGAGAGGGCGGCGCCGCCCTCCTCCCGCCGGCGGTGCACAGCTGGGCAGCAGGGGAGCCCCAGGAGGTCGGCAATTCTAGACAATGGTGTTCGAATGCCGTTCCGAGGGGTTTCGCAAGCCAAGAAATCACTTCTTGCATCTTCCACTGCCAGCTGGCAGGTTTTTCTGCTGGTCAGTCGTCACAGGGCGCGATATTCACACGTTACTAACGATCGCATTTTTTTCAGCCGGTAACGTTAGTATCGGTTATAACGCGTAACGTTAGTTACTAACGCATAACGCACCCCCCAACCCTAGCTCCGAGTCAACAATTGCTGCGTGGCCGTCTGCAGAGGCCGGCATCAGATGCGTCCAGCCTCGCACGTCTGCATGGTTTACGGTTGCACCCGCTGCCAGCTGCCGCCACGGCTGCCATGGCAGCTGCTCTGCTGTGCTGCCACTGTTAGAGCAGTCACACCTTGGTGGTCAACACACATGGCCTCTGCACCCGCTGCCACCAGCAGTCAGACAACTGCTACGTGTCCGCTTTGTGCTGCCCTGCATGAGGGCGGTCCTGTGCTCGGCTGTGCCTGCATGGTACACCCTGCTCCTGCCGCCAGCAGCCGCTGCACAACCCTCACACACCCGTTTTGGGCTGCGACATACTTAAGCAGTGCGAAAATTTGAACACGAGGAAGGGGCCAGCACATAGCACCAGGCACAGCAGTGCTGCATGCCCTGCACACAGGGGCGCACCCGGGCTCCCGGGAAGGCGAAGCAGCAACATAGGCACCGGCTGCTGCCACATGCTGTGAAGCACTGCGCTGCCTGCTGCCCCTGCCTGCTGCGCCTGCTGCCCCACGAGTGCAGCAAGCGGCTCTGCCCACCGACGCAACACACGCTGTGCATGCTACGCTGCCTGCGCTGCCGCCTGCTCGGCCTGCTGTGCCGCCTGCTGCCCCCTGAAGGCCAGCTCGTAGATCTGATCGTACTGCTCGACAAAGTGGGGCTCCAGGCCGGCCTTGACGTCCTGCAGGGCAGAATGATGCAGGGTGGAGGCGGTACGAGCACCGGTGGGAGCGGGGCACAGGCAGTACGTGCACCAGCGGGGGCCAGAAATGGCGACGCATCGACAGCCCCATTCAACACAGTGGGCCGAGTACGGGACAGGCTTGACGGCCTGCAGTTGAACAATTGCAACATGAACAGTCGTGTGGGCCGGGTGGGAGGTAGTAAGAGCGCAGGAGGGCAGGGACTGGGGAAAAGGTTGCCTCTCCTGCGCTCTTGCTACTCTTGCCCATGCCTGCCCGGCACTCGCAGCCTGCGTGCCTGCCTGCCCCCAAGCGGGGCCCCAAACTGACGTCCTGAAAGCCTCTCGACGCTGCTTGCTTGCCTGCCTTCCAACCAACAAAGCACCCGCCCAGGCACAAGGCCCGTTCCCGCACCCCTTCCTCCAGCTGTTCTTCCTCTGCTCGCTCTTCCCGATTGCAACCCTGGCGGCCCCACACTGCCCAGGGGCCTGCGTTGCAGTTTGTTTGCGGAAATCGTGCTGTACCCCCCNTGGGTGGGCGGGTGGCGGGGAGGAGGGATGTGGTGGGAGGGAAGGAGGGATGCTGTGTGCGAGGCAGTGGCGGTGGGCGAGTGGGAGGGAGGGAGGGAGGGAAGGGCGTGCTGGGCATGCCAGCACAGCGTTTCGGGGGGCTTGCCTGCTGCTGGGTTGGTTGATGCTGAGGTTCTGGGTAGAGGGACGTGAGAATGCACACTGCTGCCAATGAGAGAAGGCAAGGCAACTTCTGAGACCTTCCACCGGCGACCTGTTATCTCGTGTCCGGAACTCTCTACCGGGGTGCCCGACGTGCTCTCAGCTCAATCTGCATGAGCCCGGCCTAGCTGTCTCTGCACTTTCCACAGCCCTGTTCCCTGTTCCCCCACAGGTGTGCCCGCTGAGCTTCCTGACATTTGTGGATTCCGGCCGCCGGCACCGCTGTGCCTCTCGCTCTCCCCGTGCCTCCCAATCTTCCTGCCTCCCTGCAGAGCTGGGAACTGTAAGAGCGCTTCGAAAAGCAGCGACTGCCCAAGTGCACCATCATGCCAAGCTCCCTCCCCTCTCCCTTCTAAACCCAAAAGTGCCTGTCGCGGCCTCTCAATCCCTACCCGCCTGTCCCCTGCCTGCAGAGCTGGACATCTGCAAGCGCCCCGACGGCAGCGACTGGCTGCTGGGCAGCGGCGGGTTTGGCAAGGTGGGCGGTGGGACTTGCAGCGTGGGCCTGGGTGAGGCAGAACAGGGGTGTATCGGTATTGAGAACTTGCCTGAGAAGGCTGGGAAGGATGGCTTGTGGGGTGGGCGGCTTGCCTCACCCACATTTGTGCACAGATCTTACATAATGGTCAATTGGTCAGGTGGATTTGCCATGCAAACGCGTGCCAATCGGCCGATCCGCGTTGGCCGATCCGCTCCTGGCTGCAGGTCTACAAGGCACTGAAGCATGGGGTGCAGCCTGTGGCTGTGAAGATTATCCCGGTGCGCAGCTGCGCTTTGTCACGCTGCGCTGCGTCGCGCTGTGCCATGATGCGCTGCCCCGTGCTGCTGTGATGTGAGGTGCTGCTCTGCTGTGCTGTGAGGTGTGCTCTGCTGCGCTGTGACATGCTGTGCTTTGAGCTTCTGTGGCGCTGCGCTGCGCTGCGCTGCGCCACGCCGCGCTATGCTGTGCTGTGCCCTGCTGTGTCCTTCTTCACGGCGTTGCAATGTGCTGCAGCCTGCCAGGAACATGTGGCCTGCCGCCCATCCCGTTTGCTGAACCGGACGGGTGTCGACCGTGCTGCACTCTTCCACAATCCATATGGCTGGCGGTCCCCTGTGCAGAACAGTCGCAACAGCACCTGCTACCACCTGTTTTATAAGATTGACCCGCTGCATCCCCCTGCGGCACATCCAAACCCACCTGGCGCACATGACCACGTTGTTGCAATATGGCTGACCCCCTTGCAGAACCGTGGCGACCCGCACACTCCCGGCACGGTGCAGGAGGCCAAGCAGGAGATCGCCATCCTGCGGGCCTGCCGTGACGTCAACATCGTGCAGTTTGTGGTGAGTGTGGCCCGCGCATGTCTGACGGGTGGGTGGCACGTAATGCACGTAGGGGTGCACGCAAAGCAGCGAAGCGTCCCGCCATGATTGGGGGAATGGGGGCTGCCGCCACGTCAACATCGTGCAGTTTGTGGTGAGTGGCATGTATGTGAATGGCCGGCAGGTGCATGGCATTACATAGCATGTTTACAAGCATGGGGACCAGCGGAGCGCCATCAGTGGGGAACACGGGGGCTGTCGCCATGGTCAACATTGTGGCGCTTGTGGTGAGGAGGAAGATGGGGGAAGGTGACGCCGGCGCTTGCCAGTACCCATGCTAGCCACTGGCACCCAGTATCCGAAGACCCACTTTGTTTGTCGAACCTTTGTGGTGTCTTGCCACGCCTGCAGGGAGCCTTCCTGGCCACCCTTGTTCCGCCAAGCCGTGCATCCACCTACTTGCAGAGCAACCGCCTTGCTGTGTCTTGCCACCCCGGCAGGGCGCCTTGTTGGAATCCGGCCTCACCATGCCGGTCACTCATGTTGTACGTCGTCCTACACATGTCTGTTGCCTATGCCACCCCCGCAGGGCGCTTTCCTGGGCCCCGACCTCACCATGCTGGTCACAGAGTACCTGGAGGGAGGGGACTTGATGAGGAACATCGCGGCGCACAGGGTTTCCTGGTACCGGCGCGGCAAAAAGGTGGGGGGACGGGCGGGCGGTCGGCGCATTTGGGCGCATCACATTGGCGGCAGCAACACAGAGTGTCCTGGTACCAGCGCAAAACAAATGGTGGGGTGGGTGGATTCGCGTGTTTGGGTGCATCAACTAGGCAGCAGCAGCAGCAGCAGCGGGTGGAGGCTTTGGCGGCAGCAGGAGCAGCGGCGACAGCCAACAGTGCATGTGTGCATCATGCCAGCCCTCATCTGATGGCCCTCTCCTACTTCGCACCCTTGCCAGCCATGTACTCACCGATTGCCTCCCCCGCTGCTCCCCCACCCTGCCCTCCCCTGCTTTAGATTGCCCTGGATGTGGCCCGCGGCCTCGTCTTCCTGCACTCCCGCCGCGTGGTGAGAGGAGGGTGTCGGTTTCTGTTTTTTGTGTGTGTGGGGGGGGGGGGGCAGGGTAGGGTTTGACAAAGAGTCTGCGGTGCCCCCCCGGAATGCAGCCGGGGCCGGTGCCAGCGGCAGGGCAGCCGCCCGGCAAGCCAGGAGAGCGCTTCTCAAGAGAGAGGGGGGCTGCCTGCAGGGAGGGGGAGCGCCTCTCTGCATTTATTTAGCCAATCAATAACATTGCAAGTCCGGCGGGAGCCAGCAAAGGCAGAGGCAGCTGTGCACATGTGCTGCTGGATGCCTCCCCACCATCCTTGCTTCATACCCTTGTGTCCCCCATGTGTGGCCGCCCCACTGCTGCAGGTGCACTTTGACCTCAAGTCGCCCAACGTCCTGCTGTCAAAGTGAGTCCATGCCACGGCTACTTGCTCTTACTGCTGTTTATGGCTTTGGAGTACACGTCTGCTGCCTCTACCCCACGCCCTCGGGCTGTAGTGATCTCCCTCGTCTTCTTTGCCTGAGCCCTCAACACACCATTTGCACACTGCAGCATGGCAGCCGTGCCTGCCTGCCTGCCCGCCTGCCTGCCCAGAGCGCTGCCTCCCAGGCTGCACGCATTCCGCCGCCTGCACCGTGATACAGCTTGGAGCTAGGCATCCTGCACCCCGCCCACCCGTGCCCGCGCTCGACGCATCCTCACAAACGCGGCCCTCATCCCCCTGCACATTCCTGGCCCAGGCACGGCGCCGCTAAGATTGCTGACGCGCACATGTGGCCAGAGCTAGTGCTACAATACCTTGAGACACTGCCACTGTCCCTCCAACCTTGCAGGGATGGTACCGCAAAGATAGCCGACGTCGGCATGGCAAAGGTCATGCAGCGGGACTACATCACCGGGGTGGTGTCCACGCTTGCATGGTGAGTGAGCCATTAAGAGGGGCTGTGTTGTTTGGGTGGGGTGGGATGAAACAAGGTGTGCGTTTTGGAGGCATCAGGGCATACGGCATCACAGGGGTGGCGTGGTGCCCACGCTGGCACGGTGAGCTGCTGCAAGGAGGTGGGCGTGTGAGGTGGGGCTGGTTGGCATTGGTTGTCAATACATGGGATTACGCCATGTTGGTGTGACGGCATCCCCTGAAAGAGGAATCAACTTCAGGACGAACCAGATTCGGAGAGGTTGACAAGGCATGCACCACAAGGCGGCTGGGTGTGTGTGCAGAGGGCTTAAATGTGCCTTTTGAGGCGGGGACCTGCGTGTCCGCAGAACCGCAGCGGGCGCAGCATGCGCCCACCGTGCCCGCTCGCCTCCCTCACCCACCCACCCGCCTGGGTGCCCCCCCGACTTCCTCGGTCCCCGCAGGTCTGCCCCCGAGATGCTGTGGGGAGCAAAGTGCACGGAGAAGGCAGACATCTACAGGTGAGCGGCGGCTGGTGGTTGGTGGGGCCTCGCATGTGGACGTGACGCATGCAAGTTGAGGGGGTGGGCTGGACAGCAAGGTGCACGGGGAAGGCGGACATCTAGAGGTGAGGGGCGGCTGGTGGTTGGTAGGGTTTTGCAGATAAGGTTCGGGTTTGGGTTTCAGGGTTAGGGTTTAGGGTTAGGGGTATAGGGCCTTGCATGTTGATGCGACACGCGAGAGGCGAGCAGGTGCGCAGATGGGTCTAGGGAGGCAAGTGCACCGAGAAGGCAGACATCCACAGGTTGGGGGCTGATGGTGGGGTCGTTCATGCCATGCAGCCACGCTGGTTCCCACTATTAAATAAGATGGCTCATGACATGGGCGTGCAGCCGAGGGGGCAGACTGGGGCAGGGCTGTTGGGGTGGGGAGCGTGGCGGCGCAGCTGGCAGGAACATGGCAGGCCGCAGAACACCCTACCTTAGTGGGTGGGCCCCATCACCTTTTCTGTCCCAACAGGACGATCCCTGACCTTGCCCTTCCTTGCCTTCCCTCCCCCCCCCCTCCATTCCCTTCTGTCCTCATCGCTACACCCGCAGAGCACCCTACCTTGTCGGTAGTCTCACAACCCTTTCTGCCATTCAATCCCTGACCTTGCCCTTCCTTTCTTTCCTCCCACCCCCCTCCATTCCACACGTGCCTCGCCACTCAGCTACGGCATCGTGCTGTGGGAGATCTGCAGCGGAGAGGCGCCAGAGCGGGGGCGCCTGAGAGATCTGCGGTGGGTGGGCAGGGCGGGGCAGGGCGAGAGCGAACCGTGCCAGTCCACTGATGTTGAAGCCTCCTCTCACAAAGGGTGCTTGCGTACAGTAGTATGCCTAGACTAGCTGGACTAGCAGGGCGAGAGCGGTGGGGCGGGGAAGGCAGGGCGAGAGGAATGGATGGGGCACGGATGCAGGGGGCGAGGGCGGCAGTTAGCACGCACGTGAACCGCCAGCGATGTTTTGCCCACCCACACACGCGTCACTGTGTGCCCCCCTGTCTCCCTCTCCAATACATTCCCAACTGGCTGCACACCGCCGCATCCTGCGATGTGCCACCCCAAACCTCATGTGACCTGTTTGCCGCTTCGGGGCTTCGTTGCGACCTGCAGTGTGCCCCAGGAGTGCCCCGCCGGAGCGCACTATGTGTTTTTCCCGGCCACAACCTTACTCTGCTCCGCCTTGACTTATAACAACTGCAGTGTGCCCCAGGAGTGTCCCCTGCCGAGGTGTGCCAGATCACCCCTGCTGCCCTCCTCACAAAGTCACCACCTTGCGTCCCACTCCCGTCTCTCAACAAACTGCAGCGTGCCCCAGGAGTGCCCCGCCGAGGTGTGCCAGCTCACCCCTGCTGCCCTCCTCACAAAGCCACCACCTCGCGTCCCACTCCTGTTTTTTGAACAAACTGCACGTGCCCCAGGAGTGCCCCGCCGAGGTACGCCAGCTCACCCCTGCTGCCCTCCTCACAAAGCCACCAACCTGCGTCCCACTCCTGTTTTCTGAACAAACTGCAGTGTGCCCCAGGAGAGCCCCGCCGAGGTGTGCCAGCTCACCCCTGCTGCCCTCCTCACAAAGCCACCAACCTGCGTCCTTTTCCTGTTTTCTGAACAAACTGCAGTGTGCCCCAGGAGTGCCCCGCCGAGGTGCGCCAGCTCATCCTGGAGTGCCTCGAGTCCCGCCCCTCCCTGCGCCCCAGCGCCCTGCAAATAGCAGAGCGCCTGGCCGGCGCCTCGGCCACCCCGCCCCCTGAGGTCGCGCTGCCGCGCAGCAGCATGGAAGGGCAGGCTGCCGCGGACGCAGCGGCAGCGGGCGCAGCAGGGGAGGCAGGCGAGGTGGCGCAGCAGGACCAGCAGCGGCAGCAGGGGCAGCAGGAGATGTGGCTTGGGCAGGCGGAGCAGCAGGCGGAGCAGCAGGCGGCGTCCGCTGCCCAGCCGCAGCGTGGCGACCAGCCGCCGTCTGAGCCGCAGCGTGCAGACCAGCAGGCACAGCAGGCACAGCATGCAAACCAGGCACAGGCACTGCAGCAGGGCCCGTCTGCAGGCGCCTCGCCTGAAGAGCTCCAAGAACCCCCAACCCCACACAGCGAATCATGGCACGCGCAGGCTGTGCGCACCTAGGACACCCCCTTATCGCCGACGTGGACAACGGGCAGGCAGGCTCCTGCGGGCACAGCCAGCCAGAGACAGCATCGCCACTGCCAGCATATGTCGCCCCCACCCCACCCCATTGCCGTACCCCTTTTGCGGTTGCATTTCACTCGTGCCATCACCCCACCCCATCGCCGTACCCCTTTTGCGGTTGCATTTCACGCGTGCCATGACCACACACCAGTGCCAGGACCCCTTTGCAATTTGATTTCACGTGCCACACTTTCACGGGCACACACATCCCTTTCTTACCTCCCTTCACTCCACACCACCGCCCCTTCACACGTGCAAGGTCCACCACCCATCACCCTGCAAAGCCCCTATCTTCCAGCTTCCCACTTTCTTGCCCAGGTCCAAGTGTACGAAATGCATCCCGACAGTCTGTGTTCGACTGGCCCGCTTTTTGCCTTTCGCCCTTGTTTTCCAACCAACCTGTACCCCTCATGGTGTGCCCACCCGTTTCCAAGCCCGCCATACCCCTCCCCAAGCGCCCCCCCCTACCCTTTTCCCAAGCCCCCCTCTCCGCCCATCACCCGCACACCCCTCGAGCAACTCGACTTTTGCCGGGCCTGCCTGCATTTCCCCTCTCCCACCGTGTCCGTTTCTCAATCCCCTGCCGAACTCAATCCCGGCCTATTGGAGTGCCCCTTCCACTTCCAGCCGTGCCATCGCCCTTGATTCATCTTGCTTCATCAACGGGGGGCACATTCGTCAACCCCAATTGCCTTTCATGAGAACTGAGCCCGGCTGTGTGACACCACCATCATGCCTGGCACGCTCTAGCTCTCCAGGAGTGTCCCCCGCCGGCACAGTGCCCTGCTGAAACAGCGATTATACTTGGCGGCATGGGAGGCCATGACACGGCCTGGTTGTGTGCGACGATGGGGGTGCTTGGCAGCAAAATGTTGAACACGGAGAAGGGGTGACACCATAGGACGGGGGCAGCACACAGGGTTGCATGCCCTGCACACAGGGTTGCATGCCCTGCACACAGGGGCGCATGCCCTGCACACAGGGGCGCACCCGGGCTCGGGAGCGCAAAGCAGCAACATAGGCACCGGCTGCTGCCACATGCTGTGAAGCACTGCGCTGCCTGCTGCCCCTGCCTGCTGCGCCTGCTGCCTCAGGAGTGCAGCGAGCGCCTCTGCCCACCGACACAACACACGCTGTGCCCGCTATGCTGCCTGCGCAGCCGCCTGCTCTGCCTGCTGTGCCGCCTGCTGGCCCCTGAAGGCCAGCTTGTAGATTGATGAGAGTTATCGGCAATGCATGCACCGAAATTTGCGGGTCAAAGAGGGAAAAGGTGGGAGCGGCTAATCTTGACACCTGCCACGGACCTGCCCCACCAAGCACGGAACTCAGAAAGCGTGAGCTATTGCAGAGGGAGCGGCCTGCGCTGTGCGTGGGCCAGATTGGCTGGGTTTTGACCTGCTGTGGCCGCTGTGCGCCCATGGGGAGGCAAAGCACAAACAGGTGGCAAGGGACGTGAGGCAGCAAGATCTGCAAGGCTTCAAATAGCTGGGTTGATCGTGCGGCACACCGGCTTGTGCACCTTCCACAAGGCCCGGCTGCACGCCTCGCCGCAGAAACGCACGGTGGAGCAGCCAGAGCACTTGCGGCGGCAGGC
>JTEE01000254.1:281662-294014 GCA_002896455.3 Chlorella sp. ArM0029B
GGCAGGGCAGGGCGTCGGTGCACCATGTGTATAGTGGGCGGCACGAACCAGCCGATGGGTGACAGGGTGGGCGGGGAGGAAAGCAGATGAGAGAGTGCGTGCCGGGCTTGCAGCACGCACAGCAGGGCAACGCGGCTGCAGTGCCCCCGCCGCAGTCACAGTGCTTTCCCCAGGCGGCCTGCACTCATCCGTCCATCCATTTTACATGCGAGCTCGCTGCAGCAACACAACAGTGTGGCGCAATCGGCGTCAGCCAGCCCCCTCACCCGAGCGGCGAGCCGCCAATGTCTTCTCCTTCAGCCCGCCAATGGGCAGCACCTTACCAGTCAGGGTGACCTCGCCTGCAGGGAGGTGTGGGGATACGGGTTAGAGAGCATTGGCATCCAAGGTACCCATGAGGGGTGGAGGCCGAGGGGGATGCACCAGCTGGCCGCTGCATCAGCCAGGGGTGCGCTGCCGTGGATGGCGCAACAAGACGCTGCTGGGAAACGGCTTCTCGTGCAGAGAGTCAATGGGCAGGCACACTTGAAAGTGGGAGCGGCTACCAGCCATTAGAGCGTGGGCTGCCAGTGAAAGTAGGCGGCCAAGCAGCCAGCGTTTGAGAGCAGGCGACCAAGAAGGCAGCCAGCCGTGGAAGGCAGGTAGGACTGCCAGTGAAAGCAGGCGGACAGCCAGTGTAAGCAGCTGACCAATGAGGCAGCCAGTGCAGGCAGCCAGTGCAATCGTCCGAACGGCCAAGAAGGCAGGCAGACAGTGCACTCGTCCGACCAACCAAGAAGGCAGGCAGCCAATGCAATCGTCCGACGGACCAAGAAGGCAGGCAGCCAGTGCAATCGTCTGACGGACCAAGCAGGCAGGCAGCCAGTGCAATCGTCTGACCGACCAAGCAGGCAGCCAGCCAGCCAGTGAAAGCAGGCAGGCAGACAGTGCAATCGTCCGACAGGCAGGCAGCCATTGACAGCCATTGACATCAGGCAGCCATAGCCAAGCAGCCAAGCCCTTAGCCAGGCAGGCACCGGCAGGCACCCGCACCCGTCATTGCCAGGTCTGCCAGTGCTGGCCGGTTGAGCGCCAGGCTGAGGAGGGCGGTGATGATGGTGCAGCCGGCAGAGGGGCCGTCCTTGGGGGTGGCGCCTGCGGGGGGAGGAGGCGGGGCAGGGCAGGGCAGGGCAGGGAGCAGGAGGGTTGCCACGAGGGGTGGTGGGTGGAAGGGAACAGGGCAGGGCAGGGAGCATGAGGGGTGGCACGAGTGGTGAGAGGGAAGAGGGCAGGGCAGCGCAGGGAGCAGGAGGGTTGGCATGAGGGGTGATAGGGAACATGACGGGGCAGGAGGGTTGGCATGAGGGGTGAAAGGGAACAGGGCAGGGCAGGGAGTAGGAGGGGTCGCACGAGGGGTGAAAGGGAACAGGGCAGGGCGGGGAGCAGGAGGGTTGGCACGAGGGGTGAAAGGGAACAGGGCGGGGCAGGGAGCAGGAGGGGTGGCATGCGGTGTGTGGAAACAAGTGGCGGGTGGGAGGGTGGGCTGGCACAAGGGCCGTCCTTGAAGGTGTCGCCTGCGGATGCCAGGGGAACAATGGTGCAACGAGAGCATGCTGAGAGGGCACGGTGCTTGTGCAATAGCAGCGCGCAACAGGGCAGGGCAGGGTGAGGCGAGCGGAGGGCGAGCGGGCACCCTGCACCCTCGTCTGCACTATCGCACGTTCCGGCAGTGTTTCGTGAAACAGCCCCACACGGCCACTCGGAGCGGGCATCCCTCAGTTTAAACCGGCCGTAATCCCCACAAAAATAACCCTGCCACCCAATCACCTCCGCTCCTACGCCGCCACCTGACTGCTTCCCCAGCTGTCACCCCCACAACCCCCTCCCCTGCGCCACCACCCTACCTGCGGGCACGTGCAGGTGGATGGCGTGGTCTGCAAAGAAGGAGGCCCCCGCCTCGCTGCCACCTGGCAGCTGGTCGGCGGGCAGAGCCTCCAGGAACTTGCGGGCAAAGGTGTGGGCAATGGTGGCGCTCTCCTTCATCACGTCGCCCAGCTGGCCTGCAGGGAATGAGAGGGAGGGAGAAGGAGGAAGGATGGGAGGAAGATGGTGAAGGAAGTGGGGCGATGGTGGCGCTCTCCTTCATCACGTCGCCCAGCTGGCCTGCAAATGGGTTTGTGTGTGAGTGCGATTGGGACAGAAGTCGTCCGATCAAGGGCAGTGCAGAGGCGAGGTGTGGGCATTGGTGGCGCTCTCCTTCATCACGTCGCCCAGCTGGCCTGCAGGGAATAAGAGGGAGGGAGAAGGAGGAAGGATGGGAGGAAGAAGGCGAAGGAAGTGGGGCGATGGTGGCACTCTCCCTCATCCCATCGCCCAGCACCCAGCATACACACGTCTACGGCAAGCAGTGGGCGGCGGGGCAGGCTGGGTAGGGTGAGCCGGTGTGGCAGGCAGGCGGGCAGAAGCAGGGTCGGCCACAGGCTAGCAGGCTCTTGTCTCACATTACGGTGCCCTTGTTTCAAATTTTGGTGCCCCACCAATGGAGTCCCCACCTCGCCCCCACCTACCCGCTCCATCCACCCATTCGGGCTTCCCTTGCCATCCCCCCGCTCACCCTTCTCGCACATGAAGACAGCCCCTCAATCTCATGCCCATATATCATCCCTAACCACCCGCCCCGCCCCCCCACCCGTGGCCTTCAGGCTTCCCTTGCCCTCCCCCCGCTCCACGCTGGCCGCCTCGATGTACAGAGTGCTGCCGCCCATGGCCGTCCAGGCCAGACCCATCACCACGCCTGCACAGGCAACGCAGGGGAAGGCAGGCAGGCAGGCAGGGTGGGTGTACGGGGTGTGCGAGGAGGTGAGCTCAGGCAATGTACAGTGTGGTGCCGCCCATGGCCGTCCAAGCCAGCCAGCCCCATCACCACGCCTGCACAGGCAACGCAGGGGAAGGCAGGCAGGCAGGCAGGGTGGGTGTACGGGGTGTGCGAGGAGGTGAGCTCAGGCAATGTACAGTGTGGTGCCGCCCATGGCCGTCCAAGCCAGCCAGCCCCATCACCACGCCTGCACAGAGCAGGGAAGGCAGGCAGGCCGGCAGGGTGGGTGGGGAGGGGATTTGGAGGTGGGGTGTCATGACAGAGTGAGGTGAGGCAAGCGAAACAAAAGCATCCCAGCCTGCGCCCAGACAGGGGAAGGGGCACATGCGCCGTAAGGGAAGGGAGGCTTGGGGCAGGGAGGGAGTGGGCAGACAGCGGGCCTCGCACAGAGGTAGGCTAGTGCCGATGGCATGAAGCAGAATATGATGGCGCCAGAGCAGGCGCGCTGCACCCGGGCACGCGCCTCGGGGCACACCATGCTGTGCATGTCATGCCCCCTGGCCCTGCCTTGCATCGCCACCAAACACCATGCTGCCCTACCCTGCCCCACCCAGCACCCCGCCACACCTGCGGGCGTCCCCTCTGCGTAGATCTTGTCGGCTGGGTAGGGAGGCTGCCCCACATACTCCTTCAGATTGCCGGCATCAATGACGATGAGGGGCTCAGCCATGGCGGTGGCAGCTGCGCCCTCTGCCGACGCTGCCAGCTGCGCCGCACGGCTGCCTGGGTGGTCCGCGCCCGGTACCTCCTCATCTCCCTTTGGTGCCTCCTCATCTCCCTCCAGCTGGCGATCCAACTGCTGCTGCTGCTCCTCTGCCGCGGGTGGCGGCTGCTGCTGCTCAGACGGCTGCTGCTGCTCCTGCTGCACCTCTGCCGCTGATGTGGCAGCCTGGGCTGGCTGAGCTGGCACGGCCGCCACCAGCTGAGCTGGCGCCACCTCCACCCCCATTTTCACCAGCTTCAGCGCAGCCTTGCGGTAAATCTTCTCCAGCTGCTTCTTCAGGTTGCGTACACCCGCCTCGCTGCAATTGGGGCAAAGCAAAACCAATACACCAAGAGAGGGGAGCTGCTGAGGTGGCAGGCGGGGTCAGGTGTAGCGACAAGTTACAAACTGTACATCGACACACCGGGACACCAGCCTCGCTGCACGGGGACAGTCCACGGGTGAGTGCAGAGGAGAGGGCCCACAAGTAGGGTGGAAGAGGAATAGGCACACCATGTCATGCACAGCACGGCATGGCACGGCATGGCCAGCGTGCAGCTTCCACCAGTGCTACACAGCGCAGCACAGCACGGCACAGCATAGCGCAGCACGGCATATGGATAGTGCACAGGGACTCACCGAGCATAGTCTTCCACCAGGGCCGACAGCGCTGCGTCTGTCACCGTCACCGCACCCTCGGGCACGCCGGCGTCGGTGCGGGCCTGCAGAACAGGCCGGGGCCAGGGTGGGGGCAAGCATTCGAATCAGGAGGTGCGCTCAGGCTGCAGCAGAGCAGTCAGTGAGCCACCGTTACACCACCAGTAGTACTCCGAATCCAGGTGGGCTCAGGCTGCAGCAGAGCAGTCAGTCACCGCCACACCACAGCCACCGCCACACCACCAGTACTAGTCCGACTCCGGGTGGGTGCTGTGCGCCGCCTCATAACCACTACACAGGCGCTCGCCTATGAGATATGAGTAGGTCATATGGGGCGGTGAACACTGCCAGCTTCTCCTCGGGGGGCGCTTCTGAGAAGGCCGTGGCACAAGCACGTTGCACGTCACCCACCAACCACCTCTCCTCGTTGAAAGGCAACCGCTGCCCCTACCACCGGAATCACCTGCGGCTCCAGGTACGTGCGTGCAATCTGGACCTTCTCATCAAAGATGTAGCCGCTCAGCCTGCAGGCAAGAAAGGGGGGCGGCGGCGGGATGCAAGGGTCAGACGGCCCAGATGAACAGGAGGAAACTCAGCGGCATGACTAGCACACGTGTCGTTCAACTGCAAACTCGCATGCCCCGGGCCCCGCCCTGTCTCTGAATCACGCGCGTCTATAGACAGCACACTGCATGTGTATCCTGTGTCCCCACCTTCCCACCAAGGAATGCCCACTGTCTTTCACAATGTTGCATTGTGCCCGCCGCCCACCTGATGATTTCCATTCGGTCCAGCAGGGGCCCCGGGATGGTGTCCAACACATTGGCGGTGCACATGAAGAGGACCTGGGGGCCGAGGGGCGGAAGGAGGGCAGAACATGCATAACTTATACAATAGTATTGTAAAGTGTAAAAGCGGCAGAAGGGTGTCCGGTGCCGCAGCAGTGCAGTCCCAGACGTGCCGTCTGTGCCCCGTGATCATCCAGGGGGTGGTTGTGCCCACGAAACTCACGATGCACCAATATCAAGTGCATCATAGCCTGACTAGAACCTTAAGGAGGTCCCACAACCCCGGGCAGGTGGCCAGCCATCCCTAGCTTTGCCCAACCCTCTTCACACAGATGCAGACCTAACCTTGGACAGGTCCACGGGCACCTCCAGGTAACGAGTGGTCCAGGCACCCTCACACCCCAGCCTGCCCCTACCAACCCAGGTGCACAAGCTGGGCGCTACTACACCAACCTTGGACAGGTCCCCGGGATGTCGAGGTCGACAACCAGCAAGCCCGGGTTCTGCCCACCATTGCCCTTTCCACACAGATGCAGCCCCGGTGCTAACCATATGCAGCCCCCTGTGCTAACCTTGGACAGGTCCACGGGCACGTCCAGGTAGTGGTCCAGGAACCCGAAGTTCTGCTCGGGGTCCAGCAGCTCCAGCAGGGCAGAGGCGGGGTCGCCCTGTAGGAGGAATCGAGGAGCAGATCGATCTGTGGGCTGAGCACAAGGCTTGCTTTTGCTTTTTGGGGCTTACGCCCCGAAGAGAGCAAGCGGGTGGGGCAAAGTGTGTGGGTGGTGGGGGTGAAAGTNTGGCGCAGTGCCGGCTGCGCCCCGCCTCCTCCTGCGCCGCACGCTCAGAGTCCCAGGTCGGCAGGCTGCCGCCGTGGTCACGCTGCCCCAGCGCGGCACCGCCGCACACAAGCGCCAGCGCTGTGGCGAGGTCGTCGGCCCTGTGCAGGGCTGTGCGGCCGCTGGAGTCAGCATGGTTAACCGCCGCACCTGCCACCAGCAGTACCTCAACAACTGGTGCATGGCCTTGCTCAGACGCCGCCATCAGAGGCGTCCTGCCTTCCCCGTCTGCATAGTTGACTGCCGCACCTGCCGCTATCAGCTGCTGCGCAGCGGCTGCATGGCCCTGCACAGCAGCCACCATGAGTGCTGTCAGGCCGTTGTCACTTGTGGCGTCAACAGCTGCACCCGCCGCCACCAGCCGTGCAATCACAGCTGAATGGTTCTTCATGATTGCCGCCATCAGAGCTGTGAAACCTCGGCTGCCTGCTTGATCAACACCTGCGCCCCCTGCCAGCAGCTGCTCTATGACTGCCGCCTGGCCGTTCTGTGCTGCCTGAATCAGGGCTGGCACACCATAGGGACCAACACAGCTGACGTCTGCACCCGCTGCCAACAGCTGGGAAACAACGGCTGTGTGACCTTCGCAGCCTGCCTGCATGAGGGCTGTGTGGCCGGTGACACTCGCGGAGTCAACGGCTGCCCCCGCCGCCAGCAGCCGCTGCACAATCCTCACATGCCCCTTCTGGGCTGCCATCACAAGGGCTGGAAAGGCCGTGCTGCTTGCGGGGTTCACACTCGCCCCCGCCGCCAGCAGCTGCTCAACTATGTCTGCATATCCTAGAAGTGCTGCTGCATAGAGGGGCGTGATGCCATCCTTCTCTGTGTCCACCGCCGCACCCCCAGCCAGCAGGCGCCGCACTTTGCTGGCGTTCCCTTGTGCGGCTGCAGCCAACAGGGCCTCACCACTATTCTGCACGGATGTAAGGGAAAATACAACGTGTGGTGCGGAACGGCGCTGTCATGAGACACCGAGCAGTCTTATGCACTGTGCCAGTGCCGTGTGCATCTCAAGCTCGCGGCCCGGCCGCCGGCCGCCGCCCTGCACCGCCCCCGCCCAGTCGGCGGCACGCAACCCGCACGGCTTTGGGGTTCTCGCAATCAGGGTACGGCTGCAACTCAGATGACGGCGCTGTCCAGATTAGGCGCGTTCTCACCATCGCGGCGGGCTGGGATGGGGCGGAGCGCCTCACTGTGTAGAAGAAAACAGATGTGACGCGCTGATCTCACACAGGATGAAGAAGTGGCGACGGTGCNCGGTGGAGCAGCCAGAGCACTTGCGGCGGCAGGCTGTGCCGCAGATGGCGCAGTGCCGGCTGCGCCCCGCCTCCTCCTGCGCCGCACGCTCAGAGGCCCAGGTCGGCAGGCTGCCGCCGTGGTCACGCTGTCCCAGCACGGCACCTGCGCGCACGAGCGCCAGAGCTGTGGCGATGTCTTTGGCCATGTGCAGGGCAGTGTGCCCGTTGCCGGCAGCCGAGTGGTGAACCGCTGCTCCTGCCGCCAGCAGCTGCTCGGCGAATGCTGTGTGGCATTGCTCAGACGCCGCCATCAGAGGCGTCCTGCCGTGCCCGTCTGCATGGTTGACAGCTGCGCCCGCCGCTATCAGCTGCTGCGCTGCAGCTGCATGACCCTGCACAGCTGCCACCATGAGTGCTGTCAGGCCGTTGTCACTCGTGGCGTCAACAGCTGCACCCGCCGCCACCAGCCGTGCAACCACGGCTGAATGGTTCTTCAAGGCTGCCCCTATCAGAGCTGTGCAAGCGTGGTTGTCTGCTTGGTCTACAGCTGCGCCAGCTGCCAGCAGCTGCTCAACAATTGCTAACTGGCCGTTCTGTGCTGCCTGAATCAGGGCAGTCATACCTTTGTGGTCAACACAGCCGACGTCTGCACCTGCTGCCAACAGCTGTGCGACAACCGCTGCATGGCCTTGAATTGCTGCCGCCATGAGGGCGGTATGGCCTTCAACTGTACCTGCAAAGTCGACTGCTGCCCCCGCCGCCAGCAGCCGCTGCACAATGTCTGCATATCCTGCATGTGCTGCTGCACCGAGGGGCGTCATGCCATGCTTCTCTGTGTCCACCGCCGCACCCCCAGCCAGCAAGCGGCGCACCTTGTTGGCGTTCCCTTGAGCGGCTGCAACCAACAAAGCCTCACCACCGTTCTGCATGGGCAGGAAGAGAAAACAGCGTGTGACGCGGAAGGGCGCTATCAAGGGTAAATCAGCAGTCTTATGCACTGTGCCAGTGCTGTGTGCATCTCAAGCTCGCGGCCCGGCCGCCGCCCTGCACCGCTCCCGCCCAGTCGGCGGCAGGCAACCCGTACGGCTTTCGGGTTCTCGTAATCCGGGTACAGCGTGCAACTCAGATGACGGCGCTGTCCACATTAGGCGCGTTCTCACCATGGCGGCAGGCTGGGATGGGGCGGAGCGCCTCACTGTGTGCCCGCTGCAGTAGAAGAAAACAGATGTGACGCGCTGATCTCACACAGGATGAAGAAGTGGCGACGGTGCACGGAGCGCGTGCGACAGCCAAAACACATCATGGGNCCACCCACCTGGTACCCCCGCCCCAGCTTGTCGATTTCGTCAATCAGCACAAAGGGGTTGCTGCTCTGGGTGGTCTTCAGGCACTGCACCATCTTGCCGGGCATGGCGCCCACGTAGGTGCGGCGGTGGCCTGCAGCGTCATGGTAAAGTGGAGTCAATCAAGTGACCAATAAGGAGCAGAGACTTTCAACACTGATGAGGCACCCATGCTCCGGGCATGGAGCTCACGTAGGTGCGGCGGTGGCCTGCAGCATAAATAAATATGGTGGGCACGTAACAGTTTTGAAAGAAACAAACAGAGGGCTTTCAAGCACTGGCAACGTGCGGCAGTGGCCTGCAGCGTAATATGGTAGGGTGGACACAATCAAGTGTTCAATAAGAAGCAGAGGGCTTCCATCAGTTCAGCACTCAGGCTCGGCACCTGCACACACATTCACCCCATCCTCCTCACCCTGGGATCTCATCAGACAGTGGCGGTCATGGTGAAGCGAAGCTACACCCCCCTTCCCCCCATTTCAACTCAACACCCTTGATCTCCGCCACGTCACACAGGACGCCCACGGAGAAGCGGCACTACACACAGTTCCGCACTTGAGCCCAGCACCTACACACACACAATCAACCTCTCCCACACTCACCCTTGATCTCCTCCACGTCACACATTTGATCTCCGCCACGCCCACGGAGAAGCGGCACTACCCCCGAAGGGCAGTCAGGCTCAGCGCCCAAACATGCACGTCCAACCATGCCGCCCCACCCCCTCCCCCCATGCACCCCCACATAGGGCACGCACTCACCCTTGATCTCCGCCACGTCAGACAGGCCGCCCACGGAGAAGCGGTAGTACTTGCGGTTGAGGGCGCGGGCGATGGAGCGCCCAATGGAGGTCTTGCCCACGCCTGGGGGGCCCACCAGGCACAGAATCTTGCCCTGCCCGGTGCGGGGAGGGAAAGGATGGAGAAGAGAGAGCAGCGTCAGGGGCACGTGAGCGGCAGGCTAACTTGCCCTGCCCGGTGCGGGGAGGGATTGAACATAGAAAGCAGAATCAGGGGCACGTGAGCGGCAGGTGTGTGCTGTGCGCTGGGAGGACAGGGCGCACGGAGCGGCCGAGGAGCAGGAGAGGCAGGCAGCAGACACTCATCCCCCACCCTGTTGCATGAGATATTCGCTGGCTCCCGCCTGGACTTACATATGTAGTTGATTGATTGAATGGAGCGCAAGGCACTGGCTGGCGTCCCAGGGGCAGGCTAGTCTAGTCTTCGACACAAAAAAAACAGCATTTTTCACACACCTGCGTGGTGCCCCTCAGCTTGCCCACTGCGATGAACTCCAGGATGCGGTCCTTGACGTCCTCCAGCCCGTAGTGGTCCTCATCCAGCACCTGCAGGTGAGACAGGTGGAACATGCCCTTGTGACCAATGCAAGCTTTGTGGCTGCCCACCACCCGCCTCCTCCATCCTCCCCTGCCCCTGCCCCAGGCCACCACGCGTCACCCTGCCTCTCCCTGCTCCACCGCCCCCCGGCCCGCCTCCTGTACAGCCACCCCATCCACTTTATCCGCGTTTGTACTGCCTCTGCCCCAGGCCATGCCCCCTCACCCCTCCCCTNGCGCCCGATTGCACCTCCTCTTCGGCACTGCACTCCCCGCCCCACCGCCCTCCACCAGCGCACCTCCTTGGCAGCTTCCACGTCCAGCTTCTCGGCGCTGTACTGCCCCCAGGGCACGGATGTGAGCCAGTCCAGGTAGTTGCGGGTGACGTTGAACTCGGAGGAGGCGGGCTCGATGGCCTGAGGGGTGTGCGTGTGGGTGAGACAGGTGGGTGCGGGGGTGTCGTTCAACCTGACAAAAGGCGAGCTCGATGGCCCGATGGTGCCTGGGTGTGAGCAGGCCCTAGTCGGGGCACAACTTTATCCAGCTGTGGCCACGCTAGTCAATCACAGTGTTGCCTTATGCAGCACGGCCAGCGCCGCGTGTACACACCGCACCACTGGGCAAAATGCAACGCCCGCATGCAGCCCTCCCAGCCGCTCATTGATCACGCTTTGCACTCACCAAAGGCCAGCCTCCAAACCACCGCACAGCGCAGGTGGCAGCAATGCAACACTGTAGCATGGGAAGAATGCAACACCCACCTGCAGCTTCTCCAACTCCTCCTCGATCACCCTCAAACCGACAGCCTCCCAGTAATGCAGCAGTGTTGCATTTCTTGTTGCCACAATGCTACACCCACCTGCAGCTTCTCCAGCTCCTCCTCAATCACCTTCTCTGCCAACAAAGGAACATACTCCCACCACTGCAACATTTTGTTGCATTTTGTGTTGTCACAATGCTACACCCACCTGCAGCTTCTCCAGCTCCTCCTCGATCACTTTCTCTGCCGCCTCGGGCAGGTGCGCCTTCAGCGGCTCCAGGCGCTCACGGAACCTGCGGGGGGGCGACGATGAATTGCCTTTTGCTTTCTTTTTCGGGCTTACAGTCTGTTTATCAGCAAAGAAACTCGCGACCCAGGCAGGCAATACAAGTTGAGGGCAAGGTTGGGGCATGATGGGCAGGAAGAGACGCTCACAGAACCTGGCAGCGATGCATGGGCAGGCAGGAGGACAGGTGAGGCGGGCGCACAGAGGGAGGGGCAGGCTTGGGCGGGTGCGCCTGCAGCGGCTCCAGGCGCCCAAAAACCCCTGCGTCATTGGCAGGCGAGGCCAGGCACGCCATGCACAGCGCAGAAGAAGCAGGTCCAACTCCTTACAGGGGTACGATGGCTGACAGAGCGCGGCAACGCTTGCACACGCAGGCCACAGCACGGCCCTGGCACTTCCCAGCGCAGCGCAGCGCAGCACAGCGCAGCACAGCACAGCACAGCGCAGCGCAGCACAGCACAGCACAGCACAGCACAGCACAGCACAGCGGCCTCACTTCTGCACCAGCGCCGTCTTCTCGTCCTTCTCCAGCCCCAGCTCCTTCTTGATGCTCTTCAGCTGCAGGCAGCACATGGCGGTTTCGAGATTATAACACATAACTTAGGGAACGTGATGAAGCGTGCGGGAGAAGGGGGGGACAGGGGATGCCTCTGCTTGATGCTCTTCAGCTGCAGGGCGCATGCCGGTTTCGAGATGAGGGTTGGTGCAGAATGGGGAGGTGTTCTGCAGATTGGGGGAGAGGGAGATGCGGGGAGCGCCTTCTTGATGCCCCTCAGCTGCAGGGCGCAGGAAAGTGAGGTACGAGAAGGGTTGGTGCAGAATGAAAGAAGCATACACGGAACAGGGAACTGATCATAAGCCTATCTTGATGCTCTTCAGCTGTCGGCACATGCAAGTTCGAGGGGAGGGCACATCACTTGGGGAATGTGATGAGAAGTGCGGGAGAGCGTGATGAGGGGACCCCCTTCTTGGCGCGCTCTTCACCTGCACATCGTTAAGGGGTGAGCAGAGGGAAGGGGATGAGGTGAGTGAGGAGGGTGCCACGTGGTGCGAGGTAAGGGGATGGCCCGGTGTATGGGTCGGGTCACGCGGCCCCTGGCAACTAACCAACCGCGTCTCAACTAAACCTGCGCAGTCAACCTTCTACACATAAAAGCCTGTGCACCTCTAGACTGTGACTCCCTGCCTGTGCTCCTCCCTGCTTGGTGAGGAGGTGCCACCACTGAGGCACACAAGGACAACTACATTCTGATACACTCAGCCCCCACCTTGTCCCATGAGACCTTGCTGGCTCCCCCTGAACTTGAAATGTAACTGATTGATTGATTGCTTGTAGAGATGGCCTGCTGCCCACCCACCTGTTCCATGAGGAAGTACCAGCGCTATGCAAAGCTAGAGAAGTACATTACTAATCTGTGAATGCATACACTTGCAGTGCAAACTGTTAGCCTGCTGCCCCCCCCACCTGTTCCATGAGGAAGTATCGGCGCTGGTCCTTGTTGATCTTCTCCTCAACACGCTTGCCAATGTCAGCCTGCACCGGGGGCGGGG
>JTEE01000254.1:294424-310265 GCA_002896455.3 Chlorella sp. ArM0029B
GGGGGGGGCATCGCCACCACAAAGGGTGAGCGGCACGGGGCAGCCCAGGCCAGCAGTGTAATCACGGGGTCCACACATCCGCTTGTTTCCTCGACCCAAGCTGAAGGGCGCAACCTTCTTTTTCCTGCTCTTCTTCGTCGCTGCCTCACAACGGCCACTGTGGGCGCACTTGGTGCCAGCCAGCGCTGCACACTGCCCAGTCAACCAGTCGAGCCACCAGCGTACCGCTCCGGCACGTTGTGCTGCACACCGCACTGCCGACCATCAGCCCCACCATCAGGCCCATGCAACCCGCCCCACCCCCAACGCACGGCATCCGGCACGCCGTGCTGCACCCCCTGAAGCAACACCCAAAACAGCGTACCCCCCGGCAACCGATAAATTTACTGTTTTTGCCAACGCCATTACGAATCAAACCAGTGGCTTACCGCTCTGGCACGCTGAGCTGCTCCAGAACTGCCTGCAGCGCCTTTGAGTCGCCGCTGGTCAGGGAGGTGGCCAGGTCGGCCAGGCGGGACAGGTCGTGGAAGTCGGCGCCAAACTGGGGAGAGGCAGGGGGGCAGAGGGGGCAGAAGGGGAAGAGGCATGCCTTATGGAAGTCGCCGCTAGAATGGGGAGTGACAGGGCAGTCGGCCAAACTGGGGAGGCAGGGCAGAGGGCGCGGGGTCAGGTTGTCAAATGTTGGCACCAAGCTGGGAAGGCAGGGACACGCAGACGTGGGAGGGGCGTGGAGATTGATGCCAAACTGTTGCAGGGGGAGAAGGAGGAAGGCAAAGGTCAGCGGCGGCGGCGGTCGCACGAGTGGCTCGGGCTGCAGAGCATGCATCCGCGAACACATCAAGGCATGCACACACATGCACACAAAATGAATGCAGCGTACAAAACCACCCTGCAATCCTTCAGCCCAGCCTCTCCCTGCGGCCCTTAACAAATACAAGGCCCTCACAGCCTGCCCACTGGCGGAGAACTTTCGATAAAATAAACACGCGGCCCGCACACACACATGCACCTGCGCATCCCGATGGGTCACCTGAATAAAGTTGCGCATCTGTTCGTTGTAGAGTGGGTGAAGGTGCAGCAGCTCCTTGAGGGTGGAAATGATTTCCATCGTCGTGGCGCGCAGCATGTCATCGTGCGCGTTGTAGGGCTGCAGCGGCAGTGTGTCAGGTGGGCGTGGTGAGAGGCAAATGAGCACAGTGGCAGTGGCGCGGGCAGCATGCCGTCGTGCGCGTTGTAGGGCTGCAGGTGCAGTGTGTAATACACGCGTTGTGAGAGGCACAACAAGTACATCGGCAGTGGCGCACGCAGCATGCCGTCGTGCGCGTCGCAGGGCTGCAGCGGGAGTGGGCCAGGATGGGTTCAAGGCGTGGGCGCAGGGCGGGGTGNGTGGGTGGGTGGGGTGAACCCAGGGTTCAAACCCAGTGTCAGGTGCGCGGTGCAGGGCTGCATGCGCAGCGAGTAACACGTCAAAGGGGTAAAGGCAGGGGCAGGATTGACGTGAGGGACCAAATGTAGCGGTGCGCAGGCCCCCGAAGCTCCTGAGGAAAAGGCAGCCAGCCAGCAGCGTTACCAGCCGCCCTGCTCCCTGCCCCACCCACCTGCTCCTTCAAGTGTGTGATGGCCACCCGCAGAGGATCCTTTTCAACCTGCAGGCAAGCAGGCAGGCAGGCGCAGCAAGGTTCAGGCAGGCAGGCAGGCAGCAGGCGCAGGTGGGTTCAGACAACACAAAATCAGCCATTGGTTTGCAAGGCCTGCGCAACGCCCAGAGCTAGAAATCCGAAGGCTGAAACAGGGGTAGAACCAGACATCTGCATCACCACACCAGCGGCAGCTGGGTTGCGTCCGGCGCAGCAGAAGAGGCACATGCACGCCCATGGCACACAAGTGGAGACAAGGCGCATGCATGGGATGGATGGCGTGGGTTTGGGTTGGAAGCTGTGGGCATACCACGAGGGCAGGCGAGGTGTGCGTGTGTGCTGACAGCTATCAAAGGACGCGCCATAGTGAAACATAAGAGCTACCACGAAACGAGACCCTTGATCAAGAGACGTGCCAAGATGTGCCTACACGTGCCTTGACGGGGCACGGAGCAAAGCAGCGTGTTGTGTTCTCACCAGGCTCGTGCGCTCGATTCGTCGGTGGCCCACCAGCAACAGCTGGGCGCCCTGGTCAGTTGGCACGATGGTGTGCACCTGCGGTACGGAAGTACACCGGAGTGCATAAGAGATGTACAAGTGCAGTGTTGCGCCAGCGTGGGGGAAGCTGGAGGGCAGCTGCGGGGGCGGCGGGGGAGGGGCCATGGCCATGATCGTGCTTTGCGGCAGGGTGGGGTGTGGGGAGAGGAAGAGGCACACACGGGGGAGGCACAACATGAGAAGCAGGGCTGCCGGCAGTGCCAGCACTGCCTGCAAAAGTGAGGGACATGTGTGTGTGCACCGCTGCATAGCCGCCCATGCCACACTTCTGCGCCGCAACTCCCAGCAAATCGCACCAAGGCACCCCCCTGCCTCACCATCCCGGCTACACAAGCTCCTGCACCCTCCCCACACTGTGCCCCTGCCCAGCCTGTCTCACTGTAACCCAGCCCATCCCAGCACCATGGCCTGGACGCTCACCTGAGCAAACACGCCCACAGAGTGCAGGGCTTCAGAGGGGTCCTCAGCTTCTGCCCCCTCGGCCGCCACAGCCGCGTCGGCAGGCTGCTCCGAACCACCTGCAGGCAGACCGGCAAACAGAAGCAGGTGCAGTTGAGAGAGGGACTGTGGGAAGACCAACCTGTCTGTAGGGAGTGGCGGGAAGCCGAGCATGTGGAACAGCTGGGTTGAGAGAAGACGCGGAGAGACCCTGCTCTGCAATAGTGTGCAGGGTCACAGTCAGCAACCGGCAGTTTGCCAGCCCACCCAAGCACGCATGCGGTGTGGAATGGAACACCACGGAAGCCTGGCATGCACAGCGCGGAGCGCAGCGCACCCAGCAGGTCGTCGCCGGCCGCCGCGGCCGCCGCCGCGGGCCGCATGTCTGCGCTCTTCCGCATGAAGGCGCCCACATACGCCATGCCCCTGCAGCTCACAAGCACACAAGGGGGTGGCTAGTCACGCTGCTGTAGCACAGAAGCCAGCCTATGCCATGCATGCTGCGTCGTTACATGCCTTCCTGCCAGCACAGCTCGGCATGGCGCAGCATGGCACAGCATGCCCCCACCCCAGCCAACCACCCAATTCTGTTCCACCCCCCCCTCGATCAGCTGGTTGAAAAAGAAACGGTCCACCACGGCGCAGCATGGCACAGCATGCCCCCACCCCACCCCAGCCCACCCACCCCTGCCTCCTCAGCTCCACCAGCTCCTTGATCAGCTGGTTGTTGGAGACGGTGACGGGCATGATGCCGCCGGGGAACAGAGGGCGCACCGACAGCGGCACCGCCAGCACCTGCGGCCGGCCAAGAGGGGCCAACGAAGCTGGTAATAATGCAATCCACATGAAGGGTTCATGAGAGAGCCAGATCGGGGTGTCTTGGGTGCCAGGGGGCACATGCAGGTGGTGGGGGTAAGCGCGTGTGTTGGCTCCGCAGGGATGACGGGTAGAGAGGTGGCGTGGGGAGCTGCAGGACGTGCAGGGACCGGCGCAACGCCCAGTGCAACCCCGTCCGGCCCAGCACCCACATCAACATGCACATGTGGCAACCTTGCAAAGCTTGATGGCGGCCCCTCAGGGATGATGCCAGGCACACAACAGCACACATCAGTTGGAGCATACAAGCTGTCGGAGCACACATGCATACATCAGCCAGGTTTGGAGCAGCCATAAGCGCAGTCGCCTTTGCAGGCAGCACCCATCCACAGCCAGCACCCCGCACCTCTCGGTAGCGGCTCTCCGGGTTGTTGGTCACCAGTGTGCTCCCATTGCCCGCCTCTGACGCACTGCCGTTGGCAGCAGCGCCCTCAGAGGAGGCAGCTGAGCCGCTGCCGCTGCCGCTGCCGCTGCTGCCGCTGCCGCTGCTGCCGTTGCCGCTGCCCTTGCTTCCCTCAGCTGCCACGGCACCCTCGCTGCTGGCTGTCTTGACGGGTGCGCTGCTTCCTGCCTCGCTAGCGCTGGCTGATGGGCTGGGTGCGCCGCTCTTGCCGCCGGTCATGCTGCACAGCGGGGGTGGGCAGCGGCGGGGCGCAGGCAGTTTCTTCGGACAGGGTCGACGGCGGCTGGATGCACAGCTTGCCAGCAGCTCGGCAGACCAAACAGGCTACCGCCAGAGGCACACAATGTGGATGCATGAGCATCAGCACAAGCTGCAGTGACACGCAAAGCAGCGGCAGCGGCAGCGGCTCCTCACTATCGCCAGAAGCGGCCCACGCCCGACTCGTCACCGCCGCCACTGCCGCTGCTGCCGCTGCTGCCCTGCTCACTGTACCGCCGCAGCTGCTGCTGTTGCTGTTGCTTCGTTTGCGGCCGCAGTGCCAGTCCCTGCTGCTGTGCCCAGCTCATGCCTCGGCGGCCGGCAGCAGCGGCAGAGGCTGGGGCAGGCAGCACGCTGGCGGCACCGCCGCTGGCCGCCAGCGCCGCCGCCAGTGCCTGCCGGCATGGCTGCATTGCGCCAACCGCGCTCTGGCCGATCAGATCTTTGATACGCCGATGGAACACGCGCAGAGCGAGAGCACAGGCAGAGCAGAGAACCCTCTGGAGCGGGTTCCGGGTTTGGCGGCAATGCCGCAGTAAGCAGACACTGCAGTCGCCTGCACCTAACGCAGGTGCAAATGTGCACGACACTGAGAGGTGGGTTGGCAGCCCTGCTGGCCCAAGTTCATGGGCGGTGGAAGGAAAACTTGCCGAGCCAGGACTGGCCTCGGTCGCTCTGTCGGGCTGACGGCAGTGCTCAACATGGAGCGATCGCCCTGCGCAGGCACACCTCCCAGCGCCATGTTGCGCGCTGCCTGAATTCGCAACCCGGTCTGCCCTCTCGTCACCCCGGGCGCCGTTGCGGCGTCCTGGCCGCTAGCGACACCTTCATAGATGCCGCCGATCGACAGCAGTGCGCACGGCGGGCAGCAGGCAGCTGAGGGCACCGGAACGGCGGGTGGGCTCACCGACGGCGGCGCTCTTGGCCTCTCCACTCATGGCCTCGCCACCCTACTTCTGCCGGGCGGGGCGTCCCGTCTGCTGACCAACATCCCTGAACACCTGTTTTGGGATGGAGGGCCGCACTGCTGGGGCTTCCTGGCGTTGCTGGGCTGGCTGCTGTGGCTGGCCACCCAAGGTGCGGCGGGGACGCTAGCTAGCTAGCCTTGTGGCTCGGAGCCCCCGAGGGGAAGCTGTGGCAGTTGACCATGCAGGCTGTGTGATCCGTGCCAGTGGCCCCTACGCTGCCTGCAGTCGTTGCATGCCGTGTGCACATGCACAAAAGCGGCCACCTGTGCGCTTGTGTGCACCCACATCACAACTGTGCCTCAGCCAGCACCCTGCTCTTGGGTTGTTGCAGTCCCCTGGCGCTCTTTCTGGGCTGCACCCGAGGCGGCCATGCGCGAAGGGCTGGCAGCAATTGGAGCGCCTGCCGCAGTTTGGGGCGGGGGCGGCGGGCAGCACCACCAGCACCGGCGCGGCGGGCTGGGCGCCGGCGGCGGCCCCTGGCTGCCCTCAGTGCTGCGCACCTGCTGCTATGGCTGCGCCTCGGCCCTGCTCTGGCTGGCCCTGCTGGAGTCGAATGACAGGGAGTTTAAGGTGAGCTTCGAGGCGCACTGCAGGGCACGTGCCTTTTGCCATGTCAGCATGGCATGCTGTCCTGCCCAGGCGTCCCTGTGCCTGGCCCGCCTAGCTGTCATCTGTACCAGCTGCCCTTTCCTCCCTGTTCTGCACGACTTCAAACTGTTGCCCTGGGGAACTGCCTGCTGTGCTTTGTTTCCCATGTGCCAATGCCGCCCCGTCACATGTGCCCGCTCGCCTCCCTGCCCTGTCCCGCCTGCGAGCAGTCGTGGGAGGATGTGTACTTCTTCTGCGGGGAGCGGTACCAGCACTGCACAGCCAGCTTCCGATGGGACGGCTCCGGCTGGGTGCAGGTGGGCGTGCGAGTGTGTTTATGTGCCATGCCGGATGGGGTTGCGGTGGGGTGGGGCGGGTTTTGTGTGTGCCTGTGCAGGGCTGGGTGCAGGCCTGTGCCTGTGCAGGGCTGGGTGCAGGGGTGGGCAGGGCGGCAGTAGCCCTGCATGCCTGGACTGGCCTGGCCACTTGCGCCAGCATTTGCTCTCCGGGTCCGTTGGCCCATCTAAGGGGCAGCCGGGGCATGCCGGCGGCGCAGCTGTGCAGCCCTTATGTTGCAGCATTCAAACCCCACCTTAACCAGAACTCTCTCTCCTCCTTTGGGTCCCTGTGTGCCCTGCCCTTGTCGTGTTCGTCTCATCCAGGCCTGGGCACTCAAGATCTCACCCGACCTCTTCTGCTGCCCGCCTGCCGCAAACCCACCTTGTTTGTGTTCTGTCCCCCCACCCACCTGTGTGGCCAGGCCCTGGTGCTCTGGAACTTTGTGCTCTCCTCGGCGCTGCTCCTCCAAAAGTTTGTGATTGTGCTGGGGCTGGGCGGCCTGCTGCCAGGTGCGCTGGGCAGGCGGGCACGCGATGTGTGCGGTTGTGCGCTATGTATGGTGCGGGGGCTGGGCAGCCTCTGCTGCTAGGTGTGCTTAAATGGGGAGTGGATGCATGTTGTGTGCCGTTGTGTCATTTTGGCCCCCCAGAGGCCGCCTTGCCCCCTCCCTCTCCACCACCACGCTCCGCTAGTTGTTGGGCATGCCCCCTGGTGAGCCCGCCCCCACCTCCCTGCCAGTTGTCCGCGCCCATCTGATCTGCTTGTGCATGCCGCCCCGCCTCTCCACCGCCCTGCCCCGCTGGGTGTGCAGGCGAGGAGGTGGTGACCCGCGAGAGCTTTGTGAGCATTGCCTGGAGGCTGGTGCCCTATTGGATGAACCAGGTGAGTGCTGAGCTGGCAGCGAGAACACAGAGAGGACTTGTCTAGTTGGGTGCTGAGCTGGCAGCGGTGGCAGTCGACCAGGCAGCGGTGGTGGGAAGACGATAAAAGAACCAGGTTGGGTGCTGACCCGGCATGGATGATGGGAAGGACGGCCCTCATGCTGCCAGCCCTCACGCCCGTCCCTCCTCCCATGCCCGAATTGCGCCCTATCTGCGTCACCCCACCTCCCACCAACTSCCCCTCCCCCCGCCCCCGGACCCCCCTGGCCCCGCCACGCGCCGCACCTCCCACCACCCGCCCCCATATGCACCCGATCTCCCGGCCTCTAAACCTGGCACTAAGCCGAAAGCGTATTCCTGCCTCCCGTGCTGCAGTGGGAGCAGCAGTGGGGCGCCGAGTGCTCCTCCATGCTCTTTGAGCTGCCGCACTTTGCGCTGGAGCTGCTGGTGGTGCTGCCCTGTGTGCAGGTGTGACATATGTTGGGGTTCTTGACTTGGGGTGTTTGAGCTGCCACACGGAAGCTGCGTTGGTGCTGGTGGTGCGCTGCCCTGCGTGCAGGTGTGACATATGTTGGGGTGCTTGAAAGAGGGTGTGATACATTTGGGGTTTAGGGTTCGAGCAGCCGCATTGAAGCTGCGGCTGGTGCCGGTGGTGCCGCCCAGCGTCCAGGTATGTGGGTGGAGTGTTTGGATGTTAGCTGTAATTTGGGGTGCACTTCGCCCTGGAGCTGCTGGTGGTGCCGCCCTGCGTGCAGGTGTGATGTGGTTGGGTGCGGGTGGGGGTGTAGGGTTTGAGGTGGTTGCACGGCAGCTGCTGGAGCTGCTGGTGGCGCGGCCCTGCGTTTAGGTGAACCAGGGTTGTGGGGGCCTGGGGTTTGGGGGTCTTGGGCTGCCGTGACCTGCAGCTGCTGGTGGTGCCCGCCTGCCCTCNGCCCGCTTGCCCGCCCGCCCAATGTCGCATATGTGCTTGGGGCATTGGGTGCTTTGCGCAGCTGGCCTTGAAGGGTGGGTGCATGCTGGGCGTGCCATGCATCCAGGTGCCAACAGACAAAGAGGGCTCACGTGCCGCCATGTGTGACTCAAGCACCCATCAAGGTCGCCCATGCTGCCGTGGGTCCCTCATCTGCCCACCCACACATCTGCACGTCGCACCTGCCCACCCGCCCGTGCAGATCCTGTGCAACCGCCTGCGCGTGATGGCCCAGCCCCACATCCGGGAGCCGCTGCCAGCTCAGCAGCCGCCCGCTGCGCCCGCTGCGCCCGCCGCGCCAGGCGGGCAGCACCCTGCGGCACGTGCACGTGCACCCCAAGAGGCAGCAGCAGCAGACCTGCCTGGGTGCTGGGTGCCGGATGTGATGCGCTGCCGCTGGCGGCGGGACCCCTCGCAGCGCCGTCTGATGCAGCGCCTGAAAGCCAATGTGCGGGCGATGTCCATGCTGGCCCTCATCCTGGCAGGTGGGCCCCGGTGGGGTGCTTGCTTGCTTGGCGTTTGGTGTGTTTCTGCAGGGAATCTTGCGGCACAGATTCCAGGCAGGGTGCAGGAAGTGTCAGGCAGGTGGGCTGGCATGTGTTTGAAGCAACAGGCCAACGGCGGTGCCGTGATTGGCGGCCCTGCCCGTGCTGTTCCTCCCCTTGGTTGCGGTGTTGTGTCTTGGTTGGCCTGAGTTTGGCTGGCTTGAGTAAGTCACGCCGCTGCTAGGACGTCAATGCAAGCAGCTCGCCCATCACTTGCGCCTGCCTGATCACACCGCCTCTTGTCCTGCCCGTGCCCCTCCCTCCCGCCCTGCAGTGGCAGCCAGCAACAGCCTGGTGGTGCCCCTGGCGCTGGAGCGCCTGCCAGCCTCCTCCAAAAGGTGAGCTGGCCAGTGTTCTGTCAGGGTGTGGCCCTTGGTGGGCTTGCAGGCCACTGCACCGTACCACTGCATTGTCAGCCACCCCACGTCGCCGAGCAGAACAAAGCAATGGACCCCCTCTGCAAGTTACTAAGCAGAACAAAGAACCCCCAACCCACAAACACATCACCAACCCGGGCATTAGCCCAAGCACAACCATCCCACCCTGCAGGGCCGACCAGCTCCTGCGCTTCTATAGAGAGCTCACTTTGATGTGCTACATCTTCAACAGCACCCGGTGCCCATGGTAGCAACAACAACCAACAAACATCCCGTGTCATTTCCCCACCTCCTCACCACTCACGTGCATGCAGGGCCGACCAGATCCTGCGCTTTCATCGTGAGCTCTCCTTTATCGTGACCACCGGCCGCCACGCTGACACAGCATTGTGGTACCAACGTGTGGCAGCCGCCGCAGCCGCCGCTGCCAGCCAAGAGGAGGGCGGCAGCGGCAGCGGCACCGGCAGCGGCACGCCTTGGTCGGAGGGCAATCACAGCGGGGAAGTGGGGGAGCGCGGCAGCAGCGAGGAGGGCGTCGGCGGCGGCGGCAGCAGCAGGGGGGCAGCGGCTGGGGGGTACAGCGAGGGTGGCTATTTCGGCAGGGAGGCGGGGCCAGAGGGGGCGGCGGGCTTCCTGGCGGCGGCGCTGGAGGGCAGCAGCAACAGCAGCAGGCTGGACGCTAAGCTGGCGGTGAGTTTTATTTACCATGTGTTGTGTTATTTCGTATCAGGGTCTGCAAATGGAGAGGCAGTGAGTGGGGTAGGGCTGCTGGAGGTGAGCTGGCGGGCTTTGGAAAGGGCGTCTGTTTAGGATTGCTGGCAGATGAGGGCTTGGGAACGCTGTAGGGATGCAGAAGCTTGGCTGGCTGGGCTGGACGCCAAGCTGGCGGTGAGTTAAAGTTGGAATAGGGTATGTGGGGGGTGAATGGGAGATGCAAAAGGAGAGGCAGTGGGTGGTGCAAGGCTGCTGGCGGTGAGCTGGGGGGCAATCAGACATAGTGTTTGAGAGGGCTGGCGGAGAAGGGGTTTTGAGCGCTGTAGCACCTCATGCGCTTCCTGTGAGCTGTACTAGCCAGGCTACCTGTGAGGATTCCCATAGGATGAAACCCCAAAAAAACTAAACTAAACTAAGCTCCAGACCCCTCCCTCTCTGTGGCTTGGCCGCATGTGAGGCTGCCCCTCACCAGCACACACCCCACAGTCTGCCTCAGCCTCAATCCTGAAATTTCACAAGCAGTAACACTGTCTTTCTCCGCCCCCTTGCTATGGCGGCGCAGGTTTGGAGCACGCTGTGGCGCCCACTGCTGCCTGCCCACTGGCTGCGCGCAATCCTGGCGGCAGGTGCGCCGCGCTGCCTGGGGCGCTTTCCCACGGGGCCTGTGTCCCCGCCTCGCATGCCTGCAGCCTGCATGCTGTTTTGCCTGTTCAGCACCGGGTGCACGTAGCTCCACGGTCGGTCATTTCTTGAAGCGGCAGAGCTTGGTCAAGCTCCCATCCATGCCTGCCCACCTTGCTTGGCCCCATGGTGCCCGCCTGACACCCTGCCCACCTCTGCACGCCCATGCCCACTCATCTCCTCTCTCGCTATCTGCCAGCAATCGCCAGCCAGGCAGCCGGCCTGGACGCTTCGCCTACCTCTCGCCCTGCACAGTACGCAGAGCTCAACAGTGCCTGCTCGTCTCCCCTCTCCCATCATCTGCCCGCAGACGCCAGCCAGGTGGCGGGCCTGGAGCCAACCTACCTTTCAGCCCTGCAATACGAGGAACACCCTCGCTCGGCAGCCCTGGCACAGCAGCTGTATGCCGCAGCCAACAGCCCGGGGGCGGCAGCCAAAGCGGCCACCTCTCTCCAGCAGCTGCTGCGCCACCCAGAGCAGGCAGGACACATCCTGCCCCCTCCACCTGGCACTGCCAGCGGCAGCAGTAGCAGCAGCAGCAGCAGCGGCACTGGAGGCAGCGGCAGCAGCAGCGAGGGTGGGGTTGAGGACGAAAGCTCCATTGTGCATCTGCTTCTTATGGCCAGCATGGCTGCGGGTATTGATGCCAAGGCAGCGCCCCTGCAGCTGTTGGCCGCTCGGGTGCTTGACTCCACAGCGACAGCCGAGGCGGCAGCGGCGCAGCGGCCAGGCAGCAGGGCGGGAGCCGGCAGCAGCAGCAGCGGCGGCAGCTCAGCGGCAGCAGAGCTGCAGAGGGATCTGCAGTGGCTGAGGGGGCAGCAGGCGCTGTACGATGAGAAGCTGGCGGTACCAGCATCGGAGGGGGGTGGTGGCAGTGCCAGCTCAGCGGCTGCCACCTGGCAGCAGCAGCAGCGCATGGCCTCGCTCTACCGCCTGCTGCACAAGCACTGCGCAGAGCTGGAGCGCATGCGCAGCTCGGGTGGGTGGGCAGAGATTGGTGGGGGCAGCAAGCTAAGTGGTGCATAGTGGTGGGGGCCAGCAAGCTAGGGGGTCCAGAGGGGTGGGCAGAGAGCTGATCCATCCCTCTGGTGGTGCCCTGCTGTTGTCCAACATATGTCCCATGCTGACCAAACCGGTCAACTCACTTTTGTCTGATTTCTCATTCTGTCCCTCATTCTTCCCTCACGTACCCCACTTCAACAACGTTTCTCTCCTTGCAGACCACCACCGGCTGATCCCGCTGGTGGAGGCCTCCCTGGCAATCATGCGCCTCAGCTGTGAGCGCTTCTTCTCCCTCCTGGCGGTGAGTTGGGGGGCAACAGGCCTGCGGGTGCCCGCTCGCCTCCCTGCACCTCTGCCCGCACACAGGCATGACAGATGTCAGGTTGTGGAACCCGCCCATGTGCTGGAACTGTTGTCTTTTCCACACCTTCCACTCATGTTTCTGCAAGCTGCCTGCCCCATCCTCCTTGCCAGGTGTTTGTGGGCTTCTTGCTGTTCCGCGACCCGCCGCCCGCAGCGCAGCGTGCCATCCGTGTCATCGCCGCGTTCGCCGCCGTCTTCCAGGTGCAGGGGTGCAGTGCTGCTGCACACACAGCATTGACAGATGGGTACATTGAACGCATGGTGGCAAAGGGGTGCTGCTGGGCACACAGGGGACATCGCCTGCCTGCATGCATGCATGCAGCATGCATATCACCACTCTCCTGAGGACGCCCGCTCCTCAACGCTTGGGTGTCTGTAACTGGCCGCTCCTGCCACACACACCCCATGAGAGTCCCCTCGTCTCGCCCTCACCTCAACTCACCCCCGCCCTCGTCCTCCTGCTGCAGCGCCTGGTCCTCTACTCCTTCCCCGCCATCTGCTGGGCCTACGGCGCCGGCGCCCTCTTCTCCTCATTTGTCTCCGTGGTCTTCTGGACGGGGTGGGTTGCAGTTTTTAATTCTTGTGTCGAGCATCATATATGATACGAACACATGTGAGGCCCGTGGTGCTGTATGTTTTTCTTTTGGATGGGGTGGGCGCTTGCCTGCCTGGGTGTGCACACAATGCCTGCAACGTCTTGTGAGGTGAGGGGGGAGGGCACACGCCTCTGCCTACTTGTGCGGACGGTTCACATCTGGGGTGGGGTCATCAGGAAAAGGGGGATGCATGTTGCCTTGTGACGGGCAGGCCGAGGCCCTGCCTGCTGGCTGGGTGTGCAGGCCTGCATCTTGCAAGGACGGCGGGCACAGGCCTCTGCCGACTTGTGAGGAGGCCGCAGGCAGGCTGGTGCTACAGGCAGGCTGACCCACATCGCTGCTGCCCACCACTCAACAGCTGCCGTCGCCACCCCCACCGCCCCCCTGCAGGCCCATGGTGCGAGCGGTGGAGCGGGTGCGCAACGCGGCCACCAGCGTGCAGCCCCGCCAGTGGCGCGCAGGTGGGCTTGGTGACGGCACCTGGGTCGGAAGGTTGGTGGCGACACCTGGGCTGTGGGCTGGCTGGGCAGGGGATGGCGTAGCAGCGGGGTGTGAGAAAGCTGCGATTCACCCAGTTTTGCCGGGGAGCGGGCGGGGCCTCCCTGCCTGCTGCGCGTGCTGTGCGCAGTGTTTTTCTTTCTTTCTCCTTGCCGCACATTCCCGAGTTCAACTCATACTCGTCGTGTCTCTGACTGCCCCTGCCGCTCTTATTCGTGCTCTCCACAACCGTGTCGCTCACTCTCGTGCCACTGTACTTCTGACTACCCTTGCCGATCATGCCCGTGTCAACTCACTCTCGTGTCACTTCAATCTCTTGCCGCTTCCTTGCAGCCAACCCAACGGAGGTGGAGCGCATGGGGGGGCAGTGCGCCATCTGCTGGGGCGACATGCCCGGCGGCGGCACCGCCCCAGAGCCACCGACCGCAGAGGCGGGCGACGGCGGCGCAGGGCACGCGGCAGGCGCAGGAGCAGGCTCAGCAGAAGCAGCAGCAGCAGCAGCAGCTCCGGGGGCAGCAGCAGGGGCAGCTGCTGCAGCCATGGCGCTGCCCTGCGGCCATGCTTTCCACCGCGAGTGCCTGCAGCAGTGGCTGCAGCAGTGCTACGGGTGCGCCTGGCCTGCCTCACACCATGCCCGACAGTGCTGCGCACGAGGAAAGAAAGCGTGCATGGCAGGCCTGGCGCCACGACTCCGGTGCAAACCCACAGGTTGCCCTGAAGGCTCCTGTGACCCATGCTGCTTCTGCCTGTTTGCCTACAAACAAGCAACACAGCTCACCTCACCCACACCCCTCCTGTGCTTCCTCACTCTTGCAGACAAGCCCGCTCGGCCACCTGCCCCATGTGCCAGTCCAGCATCCCCCTGCGGGTGCGATACCGCATGCCCTGGCACCCACACGCACAGCAGGCGGGGGGGGAGGATGGCGGCGGGGGGCAGGCGGCGGCGGCGGAGGGCATACCGGGGCTGGCGTTGCTTGCAGTGGTACTGCAGGTGAGCTGGGTCTTGCCTCTGTATGGGTTGAGGAAGAAAGGATGCTTGCAGTGGTACTGCGGGTGGGTCGGTTGATGCCGTTGGCGGGGGCAGGGAGGTGGTAGGCAGCCAGGGCTGCAAGGGGTGTGTGAGGCCCAGGGTGATGCTTTGCGTGCCCACCGACTTTTGCCAGGCCGGACCTCTGCCTGCCTGCCTGTCCTCCCCTCGCCTGCCTGCCGCACCTCCCCCGCCCGCCCGCCTGTCTGCCACACACACACCGCCTGCCCGCCTGCCTGCCACATCCCCGCCTGCCCGCCGGTCTGCCACATCTCCTCCGACTGCCCGCCTGTCTGCCACACCTCCTCCGTCTGCCCGCCTGCCTGCCACATCCCCGCCTGCCCGCCGGTCTGCCACATCTCCTCCGACTGCCCGCCTGTCTGCCACACCTCCTCCGTCTGCCCGCCTGCCTGCCACACCTCTACCAGCCTATTGCAGCAAGGCCACTTATGGGCACGACCCCAGCTGCTGCTGTTGCTGCTCATCTTCCTGACGTTTTTTTTGTGAATATCTGATGCTTTTGTAGGAGGACTTCCGCGCCCGGTTTGAGCCGATGCTGGACGTGGTGCATCCCGAGGCGGCGCCAGCTGGCGGGCCAGCTGACGTGGCACAAGACTGGCCGCCTCCCGAGGCTGTGCTGCTGCCGCCAGCGGCAGCACAGGGCCAGGCGCAGGCGGCGCAAGAGCAGGCAGGGGCAGCAGGAGCGGCGGCAGGAGGAGACGCGGCAGCGGGGGAGGGGCAGGCGCAGCAGCACCACCAACAGCAGCATGAGCAGCACCAGCAGCAGGATGCAGAGCCTGCGCCCCTGCAGCAGCATGGCGGTGCAGCAGCGCCAGGTGGCGGCGTCGGGCCTGCCCGGCTGCAGCAGCTGCCTCCGCAGCCGCAGCCGGCGGTGCGGCGCAGGGGCCTGCTGGGCCTGCTGCTTCGGCGGCGGCGGGTTTGATTTCCTCATCTCAGCTTACGCTTTGCCTGCTTTGCCTGTACCATGCGACCGTGCAACCGTTCTTGTTTCACCAATGTACATGGTGCGCACCTGCAACTATTCGAAACCTCCTAGTTCTTCGTATCGATGGCGAATGACAGCGAGGGTGGGTTGTGAGGGCGACACCGCCGAGGCTTTGGAATCAGGCGGCCAGACTGCAACACTGGAGCCGGGTGCCAAACCAGCCCTTGGCAGGACAGTGTAGGAGGGCTTGGGGCAGACAGAGAAGTGTCCACCCGGCAGTCTGGTCTGTAGCTCCAATTGCGAATCCTGTCCCATGAGACCTTGCTGGCTCCCCCTGGACTTGAAATGTGATTGATTGATTGATTGATTGAAGCCCGACCCGGGCGTGATATATACTGTGTGATATATACGTATATATGCGCATATATGCGCCCTTGACCCAACACGCTGCCGGAATTGCTGCCTGGTAAGGTAGGGGTTTAGGGTTTAGGTTTTTTAGGATTTAAGGTTTAATCCTACCGAAACTTCAGGTTTGTCGCCGAGAAGAGCTTATGTACATGCGCGCTGGCGGTGGCCAGCGGCAGCACCACTTACTTGAAATTGTACGCTGGCTGCTCAGGAAATCCCCTATCCACAGCTGCTTGCACTTGCAGGTGCTAGCACTAGCATCACGTTGCCACGCAGGCTGGACCACTCACTAGAGTGCCAAGCCACTGCGTCCCCTACCATCGCCCATTGCTGCCAAGATACTGCGTCCCCCTGCCATCGCCCATTGCTTCGATTCCTCCGCCCCAGCCACACCATAATGGGCTTAGGGTTTAGGGTTTTAGGGTTCAGGGATTTTCGCCGGCCGGCCGCGGCGGCAGCATCGGCGGGCCCAGGTGGTGCTGCAAGGCAATGCGAGGAGCGGGCAGTCTGTGGTGAGCGACATGCATACCACCGTGGTGGCAGGCTCTGATTTGTGCAGCAGAGGCCCTCGGGGTTGCAGCCGACTCACAGCTGCGGCTCGGCGGGCGGCAGCCAAGCGGCACCCTGGGACGGCTTATGTTGAGGGGAGGCACGGACCCCCTATCCCACCCTAGGATACGTGTGGAGGTTGTACAGGGGCGGCGGCCCCAGCCATCCCCATCCCGCCCTGCCGCCATCCATCCTGCACATCCCTGCCGCTGCGTATCC